>OX451737.1:1080853855-1081369324 GCA_948472305.1 Vicia faba | reverse complement strand
ATATATATATAATTATATATATATATTATATATATATACTATATATATATATATATAATATATATATATATATATATATATATATATATATATATATATATATATATATATATTTATATATATATATATATATATATATATATATATATATATATATATATATATATATATATATATATATATATATATATATATATATATATATATATATATATATATATATATATATATATATATATATATATATGTATTTGTATTATTTATTAAATATTTTGAATATGTACAAAATAATAATATTTAATATTTCTGAAAAAAGTATATTTTATATAAAATATTTTCAGAAGATAAAATAAAATAAAAATGGAAAATAAAATGTGTTTGCATTATTTTAGTATTTTTTAAATAAAAGTATGTAAGTATTTATTTATGTACAAACATTATTTTAAACAAATAAATGCCTAATAAATATAAAAATGGTGTAAAAATATTTTTTTATATTTTTAATATTGTGAGGAAAAATAAATAAGTCAGAACAAAAAAGAAAAGGTCAAAAAATCATGAAAATAAGCATAATGGGCCAAGGGGGTTTAAAAGTAACAAAAGGGTGCAAAAAGAAAGTCAACTGAGGCCCAGCTCAAGAAGACTTCATCTTCAACCTCAGAACATGTTTGAACAACCATCCACGCGCGTTTTCTATCTCCCAATTCCTGGACTTTCAAGCAAAACTCACAACATGAAAAATGTAGAGCATTAAAAGACGAATCCAGACATATAAAGAACTTGACTTAACTCTCTAAGATGAGAGAGAATTTCTTCTCCCCCAATTCCTGACCTAGTTTTTGTTCCATGTTCAGACATTAAATTCTCACAGCACACATAATATAAATGAAAACTAATTACATGGGCATGTTCAGGGCTATGAATGTGACATATTTTCTTCAAACCTAAAGCTAACAATGCCTGGATAGAGAGATACGAGTTCATGAACTTACCTGTTCAGTTGGAATCATATCTGGTGATAGAGGTACTTTCAGTGCAAGGTGATGATTGGTACAGCTTCCTTGATGTCCAGGGATGTTATTCCAAGTTTTACTTTGCTTTGAAACTAGCTGAATCGAGTTATAGAGCTCCACCTGCAAAACAGAAAAATGAAAATGGTGATGTTGACTGGGAGTGTTACAGGTCGTGTTTGAGGTTTGGAATAGCTTCAAGGGATGTTGTGGGATGTGTTTGAAGTGTTTTTGGCAAGGATGCACGAATGGAATGAGTTATGGAACTCAATCTACAGCAGGTCCCCTGTTTTGGCAGTTTGAGGGTGATTCTGTGTTTGAGAAGGTGTTGGAGATGGTTGGCTCGTGTTCTAGCTCAGAATGGATGTTTAGAATGTGTTTGACAAGTTTGCTTAAGCCTTGGTTTACAGGAATGATAGTTGTGTGATGTTATGCTATGTTTCTTCTTACTTAAGCAACAAAAGGCCAAGTTGAGTTTCTAGCTTGTACAGGCCCCCCTAATATGCTGCATACCTTGGCCTTGATCAGTGTAATTAGCTCATAAACTTGTGCCAAAGAGATTTGCACTGTACTTGCTTGGATTGCTAATTGACATAAAGTGCAACTTTTCTAAAATGGATATAATGCTTTATCTAAAAATGGCTTAGTTTAACATGTAATGCTTAAACACATAAAACAAGGCCTTGGCACAATGAGTTAGCATTAAATTATTGAGTGCAAATGGGATATAGGACCTGTAATCAAGGAAAGTAAGCTGAATTCAAAATGGCACAAATGTATGAACATGTAACTTGGCCAAATCAAAAGTGAGTTTTTCCCATCTTGCCAAATTCGATTCTCCCTAACCATGAGGTTGTTTGATGAGTTCTTGGACATTTTGGAAAGCTTGGAATGTGTACTACAATCCATATTTAAAATGAAAATTGAAATTCCAAGTGGAAGTATGTGAAAAATGGTCTTGAAGTTAGGTAAAAACCTTGCCTAAAATAGGTCAAATTTTCTCTAAGTTAAGAATGGTTTGGTACCCTTGTTCCAAAAATTGTAACTTGAGCTACAAGCTTCTTTTGGGAAAACTTTGTGAATCAAAGTTGTAGATTTTGCAATAGGCTACAACTTTATTGTTTTGACTTTTGCTTGAATCCAAATGAATCTTTGTGAGAAAGTGGGGCAAAGTTAGGAAAAAAATTAGGGTTTTTCATAACTTAGAAAAATTCTAAGTTATGAAAAATCTTCATTTCAAACCCTAATTTGCAATTCTTGATTTCTTGATGAACAAGTTTCATGATTTGGCATGTTTTGATGAAAAATGAATCTTGACACTTGATTTAGACCAAAAAGTCAAAGTTTGACTTTTTAGTATACAGTCAAAATTGATCAATTGACTGGGAAATTCAACTGTCAATCTTGTGTATTTGGAATATTTTGAACTTGTTGAGTATGTCAATACAATTCCATGGGGTCCTTGAGTCCATATGTGAGTTTGGTTTGCCATTGGCTAGGTCAAACAGTCAAAAATTGCCTTTGTGCAGTCAAAACCCTAAAAATGACCATTTTGCCCTTTTGGTGATCTGATCAAATTTCTTGTGGAATTGTGATCCAAACTTGATCAAATGGTCCATGTGAGTTCATAATGTTGATGTGGGTGAATTTTCATGAGATTTGACTGTCAATTGGCCACAGTTGACTTTTTCCCCCAATACAGCTAATTTATAGGTCAACTGTCCAATTGACTGGGCAAAATTTGGAATCAAGACTTGAAACTTGGTATGGATAAACTTGGAAGTCCAACATGAAGCATGAAAGTCATCTTAGGCTTTTTAGGTCAAAATATCTTTGTTCAAACACAAACCCTAATTTGGGTCCACAATGCAAGGAGAAGTCTTGAGCAGAGGAAACCCTAACTAGATCTTGAGCTCCAAGGGTTTTGTGATGAGAAAATGTTGAGGAAATGGGAGGGCAAATTTTGGGGTACAACAGTTGCCCCTGTTCAATCTTCTTGAACCTGAAGAGTTAGATTGGCAAGTTTGCCTTTCGTGACTCGAGGGTAAAAGGAGATTGGACACTAGAGTGCCCGGAAATTTGCACTCGCATGTTGGAGTATCAGCAAATATGATGTCGGGAATGGGCTTATAGATGCCATTTGGAGAGATGGTGGATAGGGAGATGGGCTTATAGATGCCATCTGGAGATGGAACAGAACCTTGTCGGGGAATGGGCTTACAGATGCCATTTGGAAGTGTTGATCGCATAAGAGATTCCTTAGCGAGAACTTGTGTACTTTGAGAAAGACAGATGTTTTCCTGGCTTGTTACAGGTGTTGATCTTCAATCTCTTTATGTAGACATGCCCTGGCTAGATACAGGAATCGAGTCTACAATCGGTTGCTCACAGATATGCCATGGCCGGATACAGGAATCGAATCTGGAAATAGTCGTCAACAGATATGCCCTGGCTGGATACAGGAATCGAATATTCGAACTCTTCAGATGTGCCCTGGCTAGATACAGGAATCGAATCCGGAATTGTGACAGTTGATAGATATGCCCTGGGTGGTTACAGGAATCGAATCTTCAAACTCTTCAGAAGTGCCCTGGCTAGATACAAGAATCGAGTCTGGAAATAGTCGTCAACAGATATGCCCTGGCTAGATACAAGAATCGAATCTGAAAATAGTCGTCAACAGATATGCCCTGGCTAGATACAGGAATCGAATCTTCGAACTCTTCAGATGTGCCCTATCTAGATACAGGAATCGAATCCGGAATTGTGACAGTTGATAGATATGCCCTGGCTGGTTATAGGAATCGAATCTTCAAACTCTTCAGAAGTGCCCTGGCTAGATACAGGAATCGAGTCTGGAAATAGTCGTCAACAGATATGCCCTGGCTAGATACAGGAATCGAATCTTCGAACTCTTCAGATGTGCCCTGGCTAGATACAGGAATCGAATCCGGAAACTGATCACTCACAGATGTGCCCTGGCTAGATACAGGAATCGAATCTGGAAACTGTGACAATTGAAGGTAGTTATCTTTTGGGTTGTCTTTTTCCCTGAAAAGGCAAAACATCAGTTGTATGCAATGTCATGGTGTATGATATGCATGATGTCATGACGTTCAAAATGAGATAGTGGCGTATGCACTTTATCATGTATGTAAACAAGATGTATGAAATGCGAAATGTTTATGAATGTATTTTCGTCTAGGAAAATAAATCCTTGACGATCGGCCGTGGAATTAAATCCTGGGCTGACGTTGAAGAGTAGAGCTCTTCGTTTCCGCTGGGGGTGACGCTTGCAAGAATACACCGGTAGGAGAAGATGACTCCGTTGAGGAATAAACTTGTTGGAGAGATTACTCTGCGGGGAATTGCTCTGTGGAAGAGATACTTTGCTTAAGTTTGACGAGAGCTTCACTGAGGATTTTAATGATGGACTCTGCTAGGGATAACAATGATAAACTCCGCTGGGGATTGCGTTGATAAGTTATGTTGGGGAACTTTGATGAACTCCGCTGGGGATTGAAAGAATTTCACCGAGGACGATCTTGGTAATAAGCTGAGGATAACCCAGTTATAAGCCCTTATGAGGAATAACTTTGAATAAAGCTCGGGAGAGACGTCCGTACCCTGCAGGGGATAAGCTTCCAGAATCTACTAGGGATAAGCTTCAAGACCTGCTGGGGATAAGAATTCCACTTTCCTGGGGAAACCTTCAGACTGTACTGGAAAATGATTCCACTGGAGTGTCCGTATTCCGCCGGGGAACAATCTTAGATCAAGACTGCCGGGGATGCTTGCTGATGAATGCCTATACTGCCGGGCATTCTCGAACTTGATCACATTCCTCAGTTAAATCTACCTTGGTACCTTGGCGGACAGAGCAACTAGACTGCCCGGACAACTCTACATTGCCCCTATTTCTGATGTCACCTGTAATTAGTCTTTTGTTTCATATGCAAGTATTTATGAATTAGCAATTTAATGTCAAATGCATATATCAAAAATGAACATTGGACGTTCTTCGCAAGACAAAACAGAAAAAGGAAAAACAATTGGCAATTTTTTTGAAAAAGTGAATTTGTATTGATTTTGAAGTTTGCCTGAAAATAGGCGTTTTTTGTACAAGAGGTCGACATCCTAGTAAGAGAACGCCGCCGAATAACATAAAGTTTATACAATTTTGAAAAGGAAACAAAACAGCTATGTGCATAATATTCCCACTGGGTTCCAACTCTGCTATCGCCTTTATGTCTTCAAGCGTCTCATCACTTTGCTGCTTAGTTGAAGATGAAGCTGATTGATCGATGCCGAAGTCTGAGCCAGATAGTTGATGCCGAATTCTGGATGCAAGGTGACCCAATGAGACATAGTGTTATGCTTTATCCCTAACTTTTTCCTGGACCTCCCTTTCGGGTTTTCAGTCCACCGGGATACCCATTTTTTCCCAAGCCGCCTTTTCAGGTTTTCGACTTGCCGGGTGTACAGATTTTTTCATTTCATCCCTTATTTTTGCCTGAACCCTTTTGGTTCGCCGGGAAGCCCTTATTTTTTCCTAGGTATGTCAACCTAGCGGGTCTTTTATTCATGCGTAGTATCTTTTCACTATGTGTGCATTGGCGGGGTGAGGCAGGTCGTCACCATCCATGGTGGTTAGAATCATGGCTCCTCCTGAGAACACATGTTTAACCATAAATGGCCCTTCGTATGTAGGGGTCCATTTGCCCCGGGGATCACTTTGAGGAAGGATGATGCGTTTGATTACCAGGTCCCCAACTTGATACTCTTGTGGTCTGACTTTCTTGTTAAATGCCCTGATCATTCATTTTTGATACGTCTAACCATGACAGATAGCAGTGAGTCTCTTTTCGTCAATTAGGTTTAATTGATCAAGTCGAGTCTGGATCCAGTCATCTTCACTCAAGTCTGCATCCTTCATTATCCGGAGAGAGGGTATCTGGACTTCAATTGGCAAGACTGCCTTCATGCCATAGACCAAGGAAAAGGGTGTTGCCCCGGTTGACGTCCTTGCTGAGGTACGGTACCCATGAAGAGCAAACGGTAACATTTTGTGCCAATCTTTATAGGTCACTGTCATCTTTTGCACAATTTTCTTGATGTTCTTATTTGCTGCTTCTACAGCCACATTCATCTTCGGCCGGTAAGGAGAAGAGTTGTGGTGCTGTATCTTGAATTGCTCGCAGAGCTCAATGATCATTTTGTTATTAAGATTGGTACCATTGTCCGTAATGATTCTTTCCGGGACGCCGTACCGACAGATCAGGTTATGCCGAATGAAACGTGCAACGACACTCTTGGTTACGGTGGCGTAGGAGGCTGCCTCAACCCACTTCGTGAAGTAATCAATTGCTACTAGGATGAAACGATGCCCGTTGGATGCCGTTGGTCGGATCTCACCGATCATATCGATGCCCCACATTGCAAAAGGCCAAGGTGCCGTCAGGATGTTCAGAGGAACCAGAGGGATGTGCACCTTATCAGCATAGATCTGGCATTTATGACAAGTTCGAGAATGTTGGTAACAGTCGGCTTCCATTGTGGACCAAAAATATCCTGCCCGAAGGATTTTCTTTGCCATGGTGTGTCCACTGGAATGTGTTCCAAATGTACCTTCATGCAGTTCTACCATGATCTTCTCTGCTTCAGCCTTATCCACACAACGCAGTAGAGTTGAATCATGATTTCGTTTGTAGAGAATGCCGTTGCTGAGGAAGAATTTTGCAGCAAACCTCCTCATGAACTTCTTGTCATTGACCGACGCACCTTCAGGGTATTCCTGAGCTTCCAAGTATCTCTTCACCTCATGATACCAGGGTTTCTCGATTACCTCTTCGGCCTCAAGATCACAGCAGTATGCAGGTTCGTCCAACTTCCAGATAATGATTCGGGGAGCCTCATTGTCCCATTTGACTTTGAACATTGAAGACATCGTAGCTAGTGCGTCCTCTAACTGATTCTCCTCTCTTGGGAAGTGCTCAAAAGTTATCTCTTCAAAGTGGGGAAGCAAAGTCAACACATATTCCTTGTAAGGAATAAGATTCGGGTGTTTCGTATCCCACTCGTCTTTGATCTGATTGATCACGAGAGCGGAATCTCCGAAGACACTCAGAAACTTGATCCTTAAGTCGATTGCAGCTTGAAGACCCATGATACACGCCTCATATTCTGCCATGTTGTTGGTGCAGTTGAAACACAGCCGGGCGGTGAGTGGAGTATGAGTTCCCTTGGGGGATATGATCACAGCGCCGATGCCGTTACCCAAAGCGTTCGAGGCTCCGTAAAAATGCATAGACCATCGGGATCCTTCCTCAGGTCCTTCATCCGGTCTAGGTACTTCACAGTCAGTTACTACCATGATATCTTCGTCCGGAAATTCGAAGTTCAATGATTGGTAATCGTCCACAGGTTGGTGTGCCAAATGGTCTGCCAATACACTTCCTTTGATTGCCTTTTGAGTTGTGTACTGGATATCATATTCAGTCAAGATCATTTGCCATCTTGCTATTCTTCCAGACAGAGCAGGCTTTTCGAATATGTACTTGATGGGATCCATCTTTGAAATCAACAGAGTAGTGTGAGTCAGCATATACTATCTCAGCCGGCGAGCAGCCCATACCAGAGCGCAGCAAGTTTTCTCGAGCAGTGAGTACCGAGACTCACAGTCGGTAAACTTTTTGCTCAGGTAATAAATAGCGTGCTCTTTTCGGCCAGACTCGTCATGCTGCCCCAGCACACACCCCATTGAATTGTCAAGCACTGTCAAGTATAGTATTAGAGGTCTCCCTTCCACTGGTGGCATAAGAATGGGTGGCTCTTGGAGATATTCCTTTATCTTTTCGAAAGTGGTCTGACATTCATCGTTCCAACGTACTACTTGATCTTTCTTCATTAATTTGAAGATTGGCTCACAGGTAGCAGTTAGATGTGAGATGAATCGGGCAATGTAATTCAGTCGTCCCAGAAAGCCTCTGACTTCTTTCTCTGTCTTGGGAGTCGGCATCTCTTGTATGGCTTTCACCTTGGCAGGGTCCACCTGAATACCTTTATCGCTTACAATGAAACCTAGCAATTTTCCGGACCTCACCCCAAAGGTGCATTTGTTGGGATTCAACCTCAGCTTGTATAACTTCAATCGGTCAAACAGCTTCCGCAGATGGTCAAGGTGTTCCTCCTCAGTTTGAGACCTTGCAATCATGTCATCAACATATACCTCAATCTCATGATGGATCATATCATGAAATAAAGCAACCATGGCACGTTGGTAGGTTGCCCCAGCATTTTTCAACCCGAATGGCATGACCTTGTAGCAGAAGGTGCCCCACTGAGTCACAAAGGTAGTCTTTTCCATATCTTCCGGAGCCATCTTGATCTGATTATACCCTGAAAAGCCATCCATGAAGGAGAACACCTTGTGTTGAGAAGTATTGTCAACAAGAACGTCGATGTGAGGTAGGGGAAGTCATCCTTGGGGCTTGCCCTGTTTAGATCCCTGTAATCGACACACATTCTAACCTTACCGTCCTTCTTCGGCACTGGCACCATGTTGGCAACCCACTGAGGGTAAGAAGTCACTGCCAGGAACCCGGCATCGAATTGCTTCATAACCTCAGCTTTGATCTTTTCGGACATCTCTGGACGCATACGGCGGACCTTTTGCTTTACCAGAGGGCAGTCTTCCTTGGTAGGCAGGTGATGAACCACAATGTCGGCATCCAAACCAGGCATGTCTTTGTAAGACCAAGCAAAGATTTCCATGTAGTCATGCAGCATCTGGATCAATCGTTGCTTCACGCTGAGCTCTAGATTGGCACCAATCTTGACTTCTTTTCTATCTGTCTCAGTACCCAGGTTTACTGTTTCCACCGGCTCTTCATGCGGCTGAATGGCCCTCTCCTCCTGGAGTAGCAGTCTTGCGAGTTCACCAGGCACTTCGCAATCATCTTCACCTTCGTCTTCGGCCAAGTTGATCGGATTCTCGAAGTCATAACTGGTGGTAGCAGAGCCGTTACCAGTGAGATCCAGAGTGGATTGAAACCTGTATAAGTGAGTGTGTGTAAATATAGCTGTTTTGCAATATATAACACAGAAAGAAAAAGAGCACAAGATTTGAAATGCAACAAATGTCCAATGTTTTGATTAATGATATATGGAAATGTCATACAAAAAGCCCTCACAAATGGAGCTACGGTGCCCCGGGTAGGACATCGGGCCAATAAAAGTTTCAACATATTGTTTGTTACAAATTGAAAATCAAAAGAGTTAATTACTGCGTGACAAATGTAATAGGTGTAAAATCCTTTGCCGTCCAGTTGCTTGGTCCGTTGTTGGTGGTTGGATAGATCCAACTGTCAAATTCTGCTTCCTCTACGTCCTCCTCGATAGCATTCACCCTTGGGTTGGTGATAAAAACCAGAGCCTTTCTGATCCTCTCTTTGCGCACAGCCCTCTGAGCCTCTGCAGTGAAGCCCAGCCCAAACTTGTCGGTCTTTTGAGTGAAGTCAGGAAGCTGACCCCAGTTTGCACAATTGCCTTTCTCGATTACAGCCCGGGCATCCTTCAGAGAAGCCATCTTCAAGGGAAAGTCTTCTTCAACCACTGTCTCAGCCGACGCCAACGTTGGAGGTACCTCCTCAAAATGCTGAAAGGGGGTTTCAATAAACTCCCCGTCCATCTCAATATACCGGAATGAATTCAAGTGAGTAACCATGTATTCCTCCTCACCCTGCACAGTAACAATTTTCCCTTTTACAGGGTATTTGAGCTTTTGGTGTAGAGTGGATGTTACTACCCCAGCCTTGTGAATCCAGGGTCGACCCAACAAGCAGGAATAAGATGGACGAATATCCATTACATAGAACGTTGAGTCGAAGACTTGGGAACCCACACGAATAGGAATGTCTACCTCACCGTGCACCATCCTCTTAGAACCGTCGAAGGCTCTAACAATGATGTTACTAGGTTTCAATTCCAGGCCCTCACAGTCCAACCGATCTAAGGCCTTCTTGGGCAAAACATTCAGGGAAGAACGGGTATCCACCAACATGTGTGCGAGAGTAGTGCCCCTGCATTCTATGGAAACATGCAGGGCATCATTGTGATTTTTCCCTTTGGCGGTAAGGTCAGCATCCGAGAACCCCAAACCATTGTCAGCTGTCAAATTAGCCACACAGTCAGTGAATTGATCTGCAGAGGTCTCTTGCGGCACATGGGCCGTTTTCAGAAATGAAATCAGGACCTTTGCGTGGGCTTCTGAGCATAGCAGCAATGATAGCATAGAGATTTTGGAGGGGGTATGCCCCAACTGTTCAACAACATTGAAGTCACTCTTTTTAATGATTTTAAGGATTTCCTCCATCTCTTGTTGGGAGGCTTCAACAGCAGTCTCTTTTGGTGCCTCCGTCCTGGCAGGAAAATCGGTAGCAACTTCTTTGCCCCGAGCATCAGAGGACTCGGCGGCAGTAGTAGACACAAGAACTTGATTTGGAACATGCACACTTGCGGGTGTGATGATAAGAGGTTTTCGGATAACTGGCGGTGCAATGTTATGCGAGAAGAGCCTGCCACTGCGAGTAATCTTGGCGGGACCAGTGATGTTACTGATACTGGTACCGGTGTTGAACTCCTGCTTCACTCCAAGCACATACACGTCTGCCCTATAGTGCCATGGGACAGCCTTGTTAGATTCATAGGGGAGAGGCCCCGGAACAATAATAGTGATGGGTGCAACAGACATAATTTGGACTGGCTTCCTTGGGAGAGCCTTGGTAGAATTGTTGAAAATTGTGACAACAGATACTTCTTCAGCGGAAACAAACGGAACAGCAGTTTTCTTGAACAGAATTTCATTGCTATCCATCAGGCTTTGGATGCTTGATCTCAGCAGCGGACAACCGGTAGGGATAACAACACACAGGAGGCAACCCCTGCTACAACCCGGAAATAAACCGGCTAGCAGTAGGTTCCTCTTAACAGTCAATAGAGGGGTAGCAACATCATTCACTGAAACAGCGTACAAGTCTTCCTCAATGGCATTTACTTTATAATGGGGCATAGGAGCAGTTACAACATTTGGCCTCTCAGGCGCCTCAAACTGAATTTCCTTCGCATCGATAAGGTCTTGCACCTTATTTCTCAGGGCCCAGCAATCATCAGTAGTATGCCCGGGGCTACCAGAATGATAAGCACAACGGGCATTTGGGTTATACTTAGGAGATGCAGTATTCACGACCTTCGGAGCCTCTTTGATGGTCACCAAGTTGGTTGATAACAGTTGCGGTAAGATTTGTGACAAGGTCATACTCAGCCGAGTATACTGCCTCTTGGGCCTTTCACCTCTTTGTTGATTGTACTGCTGAGGAGCAGCAACAGGTTTTGAAATGACCAAGGCATTGACGACTTGGCGGCTTTCTGGCTTGACTTGTCTTCTAGGACCATAGACGGCACTTGCTTCTTTCTTGAAAGGCCTCTTCTCAGTACTTGCGGAGGCAGCTTTTTGTATCTTTCCTGACCTGATGGCAGCTTCTATCCTTTCACCCGTTAGGATCAAATCCGTAAACCCAGCTGAGGAATTGCCAACCAGATGATTGAAAAATGGACCAGACAAGGTCCCTAGAAACATATCAACCAGCTCACGATCAGTCAATGGAGGCTGCACCCTGTCGGCCAAATCTCTCCATTTTTGTGCATATTCTTTGAACCCTTCGCCCATTCGTAGAGACATACCCTGAAGTTGGGTACGCGTAGGAGCGAGGTCAGAATTGTATTGATATTGTCTATAAAATGCGGTCGCCAAATCTTCCCAATGTCGGATACTAGTTCCATCTAGTTGATAGAACAACTCAAGCTGTGACCCCGAAAGGCTATCTTGGAAGAAGTGGATCCAAAGATTTTTATTTGCCGTGTAAGGTTGGATCTTCCTTACGTACGACCTGAGATGCAGCTTTGGACAGGAGGCCCCGTCATATTTGGCAAAGGCAGGCGCCTTAAACTTGTGTGGGATTACTACCCCAGAAGATAAGCCCAAATCTCTGAAATCCAGCCCCGGCACATTTTGAATTTCCATGGCACTCAAGCGGTCTTCTAATTGCTTGTATCTGTCAGCAGCGGGTGGGTATTGTTCGTCATTGTAATCCGTCTCGTTGTCAGAGACTGCAGGACTAGGAGCCCCTCCCCCTTGGGGACTGTCTTTCTCTGCAGAGGAAGTAGTTGGATCAGCCTCGTTATGGAGTGTGTTCCCAAACCTGCGTCCAATATTGAACAACGCAGTCCTCTTCTTCTTCTTCTTCTTCTTTAGGAGCAGAGCCTTTAACTCTTGCTGACCTTGGGCCAGGCTTAGGACCATCTCTTGAAACTGGGCACTTTGGGCCTGAAGGGCCTTGATTGCTTGCTCACTGGATGATTTTGGATTCATGACGACTGTTCAAAATAAACAGCGAAGAAGATTAAGCAACCTGTAGAAAAAAGGGTACCTGTTATACACATGATGCATGAGATGCTATCTATGCAATGCATTCAAGGATTTTAGAAATTCACAATTATTGCAGACAAAAAAGAACGCACGTCATATTAATAAGAAGAAATTTGTTAGTACATAAGTGCCTCATGGGCCAAATATTACAAAAACAACTTCTCAAGGTAAAAAGACGTTGCGCATCCTCTTTGGCGCAATGTAGGTGTTGAGGGCCTCTTGCTCATGGAGTCGGCGGGTGAGCTCTAAAACCTTCTTCTCGCTGGCGTAGAAGCTGGCTTCAAAAGTGTTCCATTCCTCCTTGAGTTGGATCCAACTCTTCTGCATCTCCTCCCACGATGTAGGCATGTCAGGATGTAGGATGGTGTAGGGAACCTCTCCTTCCTTGACGGGCTCTTTAATCACAGGGAGAACATGAGGATAAGGCATCATTAGACTCTGGGCTCGGGCTCGTACCCACTTGAGATAAGGCTCAAGAGGGATGGAGTTATTGTGCCCCAGTGTCTTGCTATCAACCTTGTTGGGCATCCTCCAAGCTCTGATGAATCTTTGGCGAAGTCCTTGCGCATCGTTGTCGAAGTCAAAAACTAGGTCAGGAATCAACATGTCGTGAGGACCATATCTTCGTGCATATCCAAATTGCCTCAAAGCTAGGCAAGGGTTGTAGGTGATACCTCCTCTGATTCCAAGAAAAGGAACATTAGGAAACTCTCTGCAACGGTCGATGATGATGACATTTTCTCTGGACCGAGAACACCAATGTACATCAGAGTGAGTAAGAGTCATCAACCGTTGGGACCACCTTGAGCCTTGGTCATTCTTCAAGACAGATTGTGGAAGGTGTGAAATAAACCACCTTGCAAGGAGAGGAGTACAGCACATGAGAACACCCCTCTTTCTCATTGTTCGTGTGTAAAATGAGTGAAGGATGTCCCCAAGTAATGTTGGTATTGGATTTCTGGACAAGAAGATTTTGACGGTGTTGACCTCCACAAGCTGGTCAGGATTTGGGAACAAGACCAACCCATAGATAAGGAGTGCCACAATTTCTTCAAAGGCTTGTAGGTCCAATGAATTCCAGCATTCTTGTGCCTTCTCAAACAAGAATTTTGCTAAGAAACCTTTGACGCCGCTTCTAGTTTCCCACTGCCCCTTGATGTCAGAAGGCTGTAGATGTAATGCTCGAGCAACATCTTCCGGCTTTGGTTCCTTTTCCGTACCGTTGAAAGGTAGTTGATTAAGGATAGGAATTCTCAGGAGTTGAGAGAATTCCTCCAAAGTGGGTACCAACTGGTAGTTAGGGAAAGTGAAACAGTGGTGAAGAGGGTCAAAGAACTGGAATAGCACCTTCATCATGTCTTCTTCAATGTTAGTGTTGACTAAGCTGAGCAGTCTACCATGTCTTTCACTGAAGGATGAGCTTTCCGGAATTCTTGAGGTGAGCTCCTTGAGTTGAGGAGAGATTCTCACGAGGTTAACTTGGATGGTTTTTCTGCGAGGAATTTCCATGACCTACAAAACAAGAACAAAGATGAAGATCTAAACCCTTGAAATGGTTAGTGAATGCATATGATGCTTTATGATGTTTATGATGTATGCACAAACATATGTACAATCACACCAAACCCTAGTTTCAGGCTTGCATGGGGTTTCATAGGTAAGTACCCTCTTGAGTGTAGTTGGCTTAAAAACCTGTCCTATAAATAGTAACTGGGTTCTAAGGAGCTCAATATCACTGGATTATTTTCATTGTTCATTGTTTTGGTTTAGCCACTTAACTAGCGACCAAAATATTCCAAGAAAACAACCCTCAATGAGTGTAGTATCGAGTATCTACCAACTTCGGACTGCACCAAAGCCGGTCATCTCACTACCCCTAATGAAAGGCTAAGATGGTCAAGTAAGGTTCTAGGTCATTAGTGCTTAGTGACATCACTCAGCGGCCCCGTACTCTCCTTGATTGAACTCAAGGGTTACCGGTACTCACAAATATGTCGCACTAATATAGCTATTGCTTCGACCGTGTCGGTATACCCTGCACAGTTTCCACAACGTATTGCTATCTATGAATGTTTCCCAAAATCCGGGTGTAGGATTGTAAACCCAAACAAGAGAGCCAAGATATAAAGCAATCAATTCAAACAATTAGTCATGCAAGAGGGTGATCTAAGCCCTAAGGTTACTCCACTTTTAAAAAAGTCCCCAGCAGAGTCGTCAGTTCTGTGATACGGTGGGAGAACTGACTTGAGGTTTTGCGTTTGTTTTCGCAAATGTTTCGGTTGAGCAAGAGTCACCACCGACTTTTTATTTTATCCTAAGGAAAGGTTTAAAAAGCACAGCAAAAACCTTTGAGATGTTTTCTTGGGTTCGGGGAGTAGATTATAGAAAGGGAAGGTATTAGCACCCTTTCTATCCATGGTTATCCATGGGCTCTTAGTTACTTGCTTAGATCAACTTGCCTTAATTTTCAATTGTTTGAAATGGTGCTTTGTGTTTGTGGGTTTGAAAATGTTTTTGAAAAGAAGCCAATGTGGTGGCAACCTTTGTAATGATCCATGTTGGGATGTATACAAAGGTGTATGTCTTTTGAAAAGGTTTTCATTTGTTTTTGAAAGTTTGTTTTGAAAGTGTTGTGATGTGTGGTTTGAAAAATAGGCAAGTGTTTTGTTTTGCAAGTTGGCAAGTAATCAAGAGCTATCTACCCTAAATTTCTCAAAGATTTCTCCTATGTTTTTAACCCTTTTAACAATTTTGTTCCACCATTGCATTTGGTGGACAATCTTGTGTTAGGATGTGAAAGGGACGGGCGCGGGTCATCGTTTTAGACCATTATTGCAATGGTGCCAAGTATCTTTGGGCAATTTCTCCTTTAAGGGACTTGATCATTTTTTAGGCAACTTTTGAAAGCGTCATCGAGGGACTATGATCATTTGAATTGTTTTTATTTTTGCCCAAAGAGACCTAGCATGCAATATGGCCCATTATTGAAGGCAACAAGTGGAATACCCTAGGGGTGCATGTGTGATTAGTGTTGTCCATTTTCATGTTTGTTTATCTTTGAAATTAGGTCAAACTATTTTTGGTTGATAGATTCGCACATAAACCCTAATTATAACATGGCATAATTAGAAAGCATTAAAGTGCGAAAAATAAAGTTCCTAAGTTATTACAACACAATATATGGGAAGGGGGGTACAAATGTTCAAATGGGGGGTATTTTGACAAGGTATTTAAACCTAGACTATTACATCAAGTTGAGAATTTACAAGATATTTAATAGACAACAATTAAATAAAAATAGAATAAATATGCAAGATGCAAAAATGTTTTTTATGTGTATGAAAAAAAAGTATTTTTATATGTCAAATAAACAAAATAAAAAGTATTAATTTTTGGATTTTTTATGTATTTAGGGCAAAACCCTAATTTAATAAATAAAAGGTATTAATTATTTAATATATACAATATTTAATAATTATGTACAAAAATAAAATAAAAATGAAGTATATTTGTCAAAAAGGTATTTTTAATACTAAATATTAATAAAAATAAAAAAGTATATATTTTGCATTTTAACCTAAATATATTAATATATATATGTGTATTTGTATTATTTATTAAATATATTGAATATGTACAAAATAATAATATTTAATATTTATGACAAAAGTATATTTTATATAAAATATTTTCAGAAGATAAAATAAAATAAAAATGGAAAATAAAATGTGTTTGCATTATTTTAGTATTTTTTAAATAAAAGTATGTAAGTATTTATTTATGTACAAACATTATTTTAAACAAATAAATGCCTAATAAATATAAAAATGGTGTAAAAATATTTTTTTTATATTTTTAATATTGTGAGGAAAAATAAATAAGTCAGAACAAAAAAGAAAAGGTCAAAAAATCATGAAAATAAGCATAATGGGCCAAGGGGGTTTAAAAGTAACAAAAGGGTGCAAAAAGAAAGTCAACTCAGGCCCAACCCAAGAAGACTTCATCTTCAACCTCAGAACATGTTTGAACAACCATCCACGCGCGTTTTCTATCTCCCAATTCCTGGACTTTCAAGCAAAACTCACAACATGAAAAATGTAGAGCATTAAAAGACGAATCCAGACATATAAAGAACTTGACTTAACTCTCTAAGATGAGAGAGAATTTCTTCTCCCCCAATTCCTGACCTAGTTTTTGTTCCATGTTCAGACATTAAATTCTCACAGCACACATAATATAAATGAAAACTAATTACATGGGCATGTTCAGGGCTATGAATGTGACATATTTTCTTCACAAACCTAAAGCTAACAATGCCTGGATAGAGAGATACGAGTTCATGAACTTACCTGTTCAGTTGGAATCATATCTGGTGATAGAGGTACTTTCAGTGCAAGGTGATGATTGGTACAGCTTCCTTGATGTCCAGGGATGCTATTCCAAGTTTTACTTTTCTTTGAAACTAGCTGAATCGAGTTATAGAACTCCACCTGCAAAATAGAAAAATGAAAATGGTGATGTTGATTGGGAGTGTTACAGGTCGTGTTTGAGGTTTGGAATAGCTTCAAGAGATGTTGTGGGATGTGTTTGAAGTGTTTTTGGCAAGGATGCACGAATGGAATGAGTTATGGAACTCAATCTGCAGCA
Source organism: Vicia faba (assembly GCA_948472305.1). Taxonomy (NCBI): domain Eukaryota; kingdom Viridiplantae; phylum Streptophyta; class Magnoliopsida; order Fabales; family Fabaceae; genus Vicia; species Vicia faba. The sequence continues at coordinate 1,081,352,182 of OX451737.1, read as the reverse complement.
GGTCCCCTGTTTTGGCAGTTTGAGGGTGATTCTGTGCTTGAGAAGGTGTTGGAGATGGTAGGCTCGTGTTCTAGCTCAGAATGGATGTTTAGAATGTGTTTGACAAGTTTGCTTAAGCCTTGGTTTACAGGAATGATAGTTGTGTGATGTTATGCTATGTTTCTTCTTACTTAAGCAACAAAAGGCCAAGTTGAGTTTCTAGCTTGTACAGGCCCCCCTAATGTGCTGCATACCTTGGCCTTGATCAGTGTAATTAGCTCATAAACTTGTGCCAAAGAGATTTTCATTGTACTTGCTTGGATTGCTAATTGACATAAAGTGCAACTTTTCTAAAATGGATATAATGCTTTATCTGAAAATGGCTTAGTTTAACATGTAATGCTTAAACACATAAAACAAGGCCTTGGCACAATGAGTTAGCATTAAATTATTGAGTGCAAATGGGATATAGGACCTGTAATCAAGGAAAGTAAGCTGAATTCAAAATGGCACAAATGTATGAACATGTAACTTGGCCAAATCAAAAGTGAGTTTTTCCCATCTTGCCAAATTCGATTCTCCCTAACCATGAGGTTGTTTGATGAGTTCTTGGACATTTTGGAAAGCTTGGAATGTGTACTACAATCCATCTTTGAAATGAAAATTGAAATTCCAAGTGGAAGTATGTGAAAAATGGTCTTGAAGTTAGGTAAAAACCTTGCCTAAAATAGGTCAAATTTTCTCTAAGTTAAGAATGGTTTGGTACCCTTGTTCCAAAAATTGTAACTTGAGCTACAAGCTTCTTTTGGGAAAACTTTGTGAATCAAAGTTGTAGATTTTGCAATAGGCTACAACTTTCATGTTTTGACTTTTGCTTGAATCCAAATGAATCTTGGTGAGAAAGTGGGGAAAAGTTAGGAAAAAATTAGGGTTTTTCATAACTTAGAAAAATTCTAAGTTATGAAAAATCTTCATTTCAAACCCTAATTTGCAATTCTTGATTTCTTGATGAACAAGTTTCATGATTTGGCATGTTTTGATGAAAAATGAATCTTGACACTTGATTTTGACCAAAAAGTCAAAGTTTGACTTTTCAGTATACAGTTAAAATTGATCAATTGACTGGGAAATTCAACTGTCAATCTTGTGTATTTGGAATCTTTTGAACTTGTTGAGTATGTCAAGACAATTCCATGGGGTCCTTGAGTCCATATGTGAGTTTGGTTTGCCATTGGCTAGGTCAAACAGTCAAAAATTACCTTTGTGTAGTCAAAACCCTAAAAATGACCATTTTGCCCTTTTGGTGATCTGATCAAATTTCTTGTGGAATTGTGATCCAAACTTGATCAAATGGTCCATGTGAGTTCATAATGTTGATGTGGGTGAATTTTCATGAGATTTGACTGTCAATTGGCCACAGTTGACTTTTTCCCCCAATACAGCTAATTTCTAGGTCAACTGTCAAATTGACTGGGCAAAATTTGGAATCAAGACTTGAAACTTGGTATGGATAAACTTGGAAGTCCAACATGAAGCATGAAAGTCATCTTAGGCTTTTTAGGTCAAAATATCTTTGTTCAAACACAAACCCTAATTTGGGTCCACAGTGCAAGGAGAAGTCTTGAGCAGAGGAAACCCTAACTGGATCTTGAGCTCCAAGGGTTTTGTGATGAGAAAATGTTGAGGAAATGGGAGGGCAAATTTTGGGGTACAACAGCCACGAATGATCATTTATTTGAATCGGGACAAAATTTAGCGTTATGTTAAGCAATCGTAAGTGGACTTATATAGAAGTCGCACCTATTTTGAGGTCGGTCAATAGCAATTTATGCACCATTTGTTTTGAGACATGATATAGAGATCATGCTCCAATAATACCTAGTGCAATAAGAAGGAGATGAGATGAAGAGGGATAGGGAAAAAATATACAAACCACATTTGAATTAAATTTTAATCAAACTATTATTAAAATAATTTATCCATTCTTGTGAAGTTAAACTCAACACCATGAATCTAATGATGTTAATAAAGTTCATGATCCAAAATCTAACCCAAGATCAACCAGAAAATAGTCACAAAATAATATCACATTTTAATATATACAAAAGGGTTAAAAGATAATGTTTAAAAATAGAAAATAAAGAGAAAAATATCAATTATGTTCAAATTAATCAAAGAAAATAAAAAGTAAGACCATAGAAAAGTCAGAAATGGATCCAAATTTTTTTATAAAATTTTTGGTAATTTTTAAAAGTCAAAAACCATTTTTAAACTATTTAAAATTTCTCAAACAAATAGAAAATAGGTCAAAAATAGTAAACCTCAATATAAAATTCCATAAAATTTTCAGAAAGTCAAAAATATGCAAAATAATATTTATGAATTTTTTTCACAATTAAAAAATGTCAGAAAGTATTTTTTTAAGTAATTAAAAGAAAGCAAATGATTCAAAAGATACAAAAAAATATCAAATATTAAAATAAAAATGTGAAAAAATAGTCTTGAGATCAGAAATAATTCAAAGTATTTTTGTGAATTTTTTCATAATTTTTGGATAAAAAATAAAAGAGTTATGAATTTTTGAAAATTTAATCAATAAAAATATAAAATCAGAAAATAAAATAAAACCAAAAAGATATGGACCATCAGATCATAGTCAAAACGCGTTAGTAAGTTGATCCAGTGGACCAGATGCGCTGTGCTTGATATGGACCTTAGTGAGATACACATAGGATTAGAAAAAGGGCAACGAATGAAATTAAAACGTTTGGCACGATATCATTTGCTGAGACGTGACATTTCATCATCTTCAACCTCCAGACACCCTGCAATGGGGATTTTGTGAGATTCTTCAAATGGAAAAATTAGAATCCCAGGCTAGTATCATTGAACTCGTCTCTTCAAGACGATTCTAACACCACCATCGCGCCAAATTTATATAAGGTATGGAGAGAGTTATGAATCAAAAACCCAGAAAATAGCGAGCATATTCAATTTGAGATTTCTCTCTCAATTCTCAATGGATTTAAAAATTGTAAGCAGCATTAGAATCAGGAGAAGGAGTAGAATAAATTAGTGCTTGATTTGCATCCAAATGGTGGAGAATTCTACCTTTTTGAAGTTCAAGGAAGAAGCTCTAAAACTGGACTTCTGTAGCTTGAATCATGGCTCGTTTTGATTGGTTTAAGTGCTGGAGAGTTTTTATTATGCTTAAGGATGATGAATGCCCAAAGAATTTTGGAAAAGGGAGCTTAAATCTCAGAAACTGAATTCAATAAAGATGGGCTCGTGTGAGGTTTTGGCAGGGTGTTTTTGGCTCTCAAAGCTTGAAGAAATGAATGGGGGATGACCCTCTATTTATATGGAAGTGAATGGGAATGAAAATTGGAAGAAACAAGGAAGTTTGGAGAGAAATTGAACGAAGGTTGAGCACGAGTGAAGTGTGACTTCATTTCCATCAAAACTCAACCAAATCTTGTGTTTTGGGGTGCTAATCACTACTGGCAAGTTTTCTAATCAAGTTTAAATCAAAAACGCGCATAAATCTTGTGTTTAGAAGTCACATTATGGATTTCAAAATTCTGACTTTGTGGAAAATTCAGTTTCAAGTTACCAAATTCAAATCCATGGCATTTCCAACTCAAGGGGTCTTAGGGCAAGATTCTTGATGCTTTAGAAAGATGAGGTTACAAGCTTTGCAGTGGAAAAAGAATGGAATCAAATGGATGTTTGAGATTAAAGTTGCATTGAGTCAAAGTTGAAGAAAAAGGGTTGACTTTCCATACTTGGAAATATTTCAAATTCTTCTTTAAAAATGACCTATAATCTCTTTCATCCAAACATGGCCTTCCACTTGGAATTTTCCCTTGATCAAAAAAGATGGAATGAAGTAGACCTCTTGAATGACATTTTGAAACTTGAACCACTCAAAATCTCCAAAAATTGAGCAAGTTATGACTTGTTGAAGTTGGCAAAAAATCATGAAATGACCTATAATCTTTTGCATATTTAAGGAAACCTGCACCCATTTTCCCACTTTGCACATAAAAGAAGGAATAAAGTTAACATCTTTAAGATCATTATGGAAAAATAATGGACTCAAGGTGATGAAAATTGACCATTTTATGATCAATTGAAGTCACATATGGAAAAAAAAGTGGATTCATCTGGATGACTTGTAATCTTTCTTCTTCACCAAGTTCCTTCCACATGAAAACTCCTTGGAAATTTTAAAGTGATTTGTTGATAACCCTTTGAAGAGAAGGATGTATTTGGAATGAATCAAAAATACAAAAAGGTGATCAAGATATACTCCTTCGAAGTTCAAAACCCTAGCTTCTAGATCAAGAGAATGCCTTGGAGAACTTTGACAAGTTTGAACAAACTTCTTGTACCAATATTCTTGCTTTGTGAATAGAAGTTGTTGAGGATGTTAATAAGGACTCATATCCACCAAAACCACTTCCATATCTTGAAATTTGAGAGAATTATGCCCTTGTGGCCAATATGAACAAGGCCTTGTCCAAACATAACAGCTTTTCCAATCACCCCCTTGTACTTTTGAGTCAAATCTAATAACCTTGAAATTAGATGAACCAAAACAACCTTGCCATGCCATTTCTTCCAAAACCACTCCAATGGTGAGGTTTGAACCTCTCAAGCTTTTATTGGCTAGGTCATGGAAATAAACTCATGAACCCATGGAGTAATTTGTTAAATCTCATTGCCCTTCACCTACATGGATAACAAGCAAGACAAACCAACATTGCATTTTATTAGTTAAATGAAGAAAACAAAACAATATTAATGATCATAAAAGGAACATAAGTCCAGGTGATTGTTAATCCCTCAAAAGGAGAAAAACTCAAAGTAGGGAGGGGAACCGAGAATCCTAATGTGATCTTGTTCTAAGTGAATCATCATGGTATGATGAAGGGAAACTTAGGGGGAAAATATGGGTACAAAAGCTGCCCTTATTTAAGTTTCTTCTATCCGGAGATACGAAGGTTAAAAATCTTCGTGTCGACGTGATCGAAGATACTTAAATATAAAACAACCCTTATTTTTGGCCCTAAGATACCATGCAAATGCTTATGATCATGAATGCATATGAGCAGGACCAAAGAGACGCGAAAATAACACTGGGGACGCAACAATAAAGAAACAAAGGAGCCCCCCCCCCCCCCCCCCCACCAGGAAAATAAATCACTGGTGGACCAAAAGAACTGAATCAGAGAGGATGGTAAGATGGCACACCAATTTCTACTAAAGGCGAAGCTACCAACGTTTACTGAAGGCAGAGAGAAAGATAACAAACATCGACGTTCATTGTCGATGGTCTACCAAATTTCACTGAAGGTAGAAGGAGAATATATCATATCACCGCCATTCACTGACGATGATCTATCAACATTCACTGAAGATAGCAAAAAGATAACAAACATCAATGTTCACTGCCGATGGTCTACCAACTTTCACTGAAGGTAGAAAGAAAATATATCATATCACCGTTGTTCACTGACGATGAACTATCAACGTTCACTGAAGATAGAAAAAAGATAACAAACATCGACGTTCATTGTCGATGGTCTACCAACTTTCACTGAAGGTAGAAAGAGAATATATCATATCACCGCCGTTCACTGACGATGAACTATCAACGTTCACTGAAGATAGAAAAAAGATAACAAACATCGACGTTCACTGTCGATGGTCTACCAACTTTTACTGAAGGTAGAAAGAGAATATATCATATCACCGCCGTTCACTGACGATGAACTATCAACGTTCACTGAAGATAGCAAAAAGATAACAAACATCGACGTTCACTGCCGATGGTCTACCAACTTTCACTGAAGGTAGAAACAGAATATATCATATCACCACCGTTCACTGATGATGAACTATCAACGTTCACTGATGATAGAAAAAAGATAACAAACATCGACGTTCACTGCCGATGGCCTACCAACTTTTACTGAAGGTGTAACGCCCGGTATTTAATTATTTATTTAATTAAAAAAAAATTTATTAATTCAAATTTTTATCGTCGAAGTCAGAATTATTTTATAAGTCGGAATAATAATTAATCGGATTTAATTGGGTGGAATTAAGTTAAAGTGTTATTTTATTATTAGGCTTAAATGTAACATTGGGCTTAATTGGTGGTGGTGTATAGTAATTAGAGGGGTATGTTTTATTTTTAGGCCCATTTGAATTTTTTAAGATTAAATAAAAATATGATTATTATATTAGAATAGAAGTAGACAAGATTAGAAGGGGAGTGTTGTATCAGGAAAAAGAAAACAAGAGGAAAATAGGTTTTGTGAAGGGAGAAGAAGAAAAAGAGGAAATTCCTTCAAAGTGCCAAAATTCCCCAAAATTCGATCGAAGTCCCTTAGAGTTGCTCCAAATTCGAGGTAAGGGTGGGGTTTTGACTCTATAATAGGATGTATAATTAATAATATGTCAATTTGGGTTATGAATATGATTTTTAATTGTGTTTGAAATTGGTATATTGATAAAATTGAGAGATGATTTGGGACCGAATATAATTAGAGATGCATATATTTAAGTATCTTAGGATTTCTTTTGCAAAATTCCAAACAAGTACTACTGTAGCGCTATTTGGAATGGATTATTTTTTTATAGAAATATTTGAAGGCACTTAATTTTTCTATACAGAAGCATATGAATAAAGTAGCATTTTGAGAAATTAATTGGAGACACTTTGTTAGCAGTACAGTAATGCATAGATTGAATTGGTACTTAAGGCATATGTTATGTTTTCTTTTTTATACAGTAGTGCTTAGAAGCACTTGTTATTTAGTATACAATATATGCAGTTTAGTATGAACTGCACTTGTTATTTAGTATACAATATATGCAGTTTAGTGTGAACTTAAGTGTTACTGTAATGGTATCATGTAGTGTGAACTTAAGTGTAATAATATATACATGTTCTTTAGTATATAATAATAATAATAATAATAATAATAATAATAATAATAATAATAATAATAATAATAATAATAATAATAATAATAATAATAATAATAATAATAATAATAATAATAATAATAATAATATAGTATTACTAATATAGTGATTTAAGAGTTGAGTTAGAAATAAGAAATTCAGTAGAAAGTAGAAATAATAGAATTTTTTGTCGATAATTAATTAATCGATTTTAGTCAAAATAGTCCGAATAATTATGCGGTTTATTGTATTAATTTTGGTTGAGTTATTTTTTTGAGATTTCGACGTTTTCAAGGGCTAATCGAAATTGTGTTTGTTTCTAATTTGTCGGTATAGGCGGTAAAAATTAGTTATCCAGAAATTAATAAAATTTTACGGGGTAACTAAGTTAAATGTATAGGTAGTTATGGTTGAGTTATTTTTTGAGGTTTCGACATTATCAAGGGCTGACCGGAATTGTGTTTGATTTGAATAAATCATGGAAGTAACATTGTTTAAACTTGTATGTTACTTGATTTGTGAATTATATTTGCAATGCATGTACAATTGTTGGTATTTCATTGTGTTGGAATATGTGGTATGTGTATGTTACGGTCGAAAATGGTCTTAATTGCATACGAGTTATTGATTGTACATTGCATGGCATGGTTGGTCTTGAAATAGAGACGGTGAAACGGTGGGTTCACATTTTATAGACGTTGATCCTTGAATGGAAATAGACGTAGTGGCTTTGACCCGGAAAGGGAACATAGGCGGTGAAACTTGGGTTCACAAAAAATAGACGTTGATCCTATAGTGGAAATAGACGTAGTGGCTTTGATCCTATGTGAAAAAATAAGCGGTGGAACTTTGGGTGCACAAGTCGGTACCGCATTTGCATTGGTTGCATCGAATTGTGAGTCACATGCATAATGATATATATTATGAGTCTATGTGAAGATGATTGAGTTTGTGAAATTGGTTATGATGTGTGAATGAGTGTGATTATATGGTTAGGATGATAAATGGTTAAAGAGATCATTCTTGAATATAGCGGAATATGGAATATATGAATGTGCTTATGCTAGAGATATACACATATATTCAAGTATGGAGAATTCCTTTTATTTAATGCTTTCCATTGTTTTAAATTATATATTTCATGATTATTGGAATTCTCACCCTTCTGTTGGAATGATGCTTGATACGGCATCGCTCAGGTACCGATGATGGTAGTGTGAGGCACAAGAATTAGCGGATGCATTTAGGCTTGTAGTCCGTTATGTTTTGGTTATTGAGTCGATGCTCTGATTGTAACACTTGGGGGTTTAGTGTCCGCATTCGAACTCTTATTTTGTGGATGGATTATACTTGTATATAATCCTTTACTTTGATCATATTTTGATGTATGTATTATGAGACTTGATAACATGTTGGTGTATGAACCATGTGGCTTAATGCCTTGAATTTTATATTTTGATTCCTCCTTTAGAGATGAAGTTACTATGATTCTGTTGCGTTTGCACGAAAAAGAAAGTATATGCCATGAATGTATTATGTGATTAAATGATTAAAGTGACGAATATGTCATGTCCGTCTTTCTTGAATAGGTGAATTGATGTTGTGACACTCCTTCCGTGCAATTTTATTTTCTCTGATTTTAATTATATTGTTTAATTCGGGGTTTATTAGAAGGGATGTTACAATAGTGGTATCACAGCATAGTCAGTCAGTTGTCAAGTCTTAACTTTGCTAATCCCATTGTATTTGATTGTGTGTCTGACGCGATTGATACTTTTGTGTTGTTCAGAAAAAGATGGTTGCTGGAAGGAATGATAATGCACTTGCTGAGGCTTTGCGATTACTCGCGGATCCTTGAATCAGATGCCGCAAGCTAATCTTGTTCAGCAAGGTGGAGGTGAGGATGGATTTCGTGCTCTTGGAAAGTTTTAGAAAAACAATCCGCCTACTTTCAATGGAGAGCATGCGCCTGAAGAAGCTCGAGAATGGTTGAAGGCCATAGAAAAGATTTTTCTAGTGATGAATTGTACCGATGCTCAGAAGGTGCAATTCGGAACTCACGTGCTGGTGAAGGAAGCTGAGGACTGGTGGATTAACGCTAGTCAGAGGTATGATGAGGATAACACCGTGGTGACTTGGGCTATTTTTCGAGATGCATTCTTGGTGAAATACTTTCCTGAGGATGTCTGTGGGAAGAAAAAGGTGGAGTTTCTTGAAATGAAACAAGGAAACGGTTCTGTTGCTGAATATGCCGCCAAGTTTCAAGAATTGATTAAGTATTGTCCTCACTACAGCACTGCAAATGTTGAAAGATCCAAATGTCTTAAGTTTGTTAATGGCTTGAGACCAGATGTGAAGATGGAAACTTCTTATCAATAAATCACCCGCTTTTCTGAATTGGTGAACAAGAGTCGTATCTATGATGAGGATAGTAGAGAAAGTAGTGCTTATTATAAGAACTTGCATGAGAGGAGAGGTAAGGGGCAACTGCATCCTAAGCCTTATGAAGGAAAGGGAAAGAAACCAATAGGTGGAGGAAAGAATCCAAGTGGGGTAGTGATTACTCCGATCAAATGTTTCAAGTGTGGGAAAGAGGGACATCGTGCTCTAGAATGTCGCCAAGGAATTGTGAAGTGTTTTAAGTGTGACAAAGTAGGTCACAAAGCTATGGATTGTTGGGTTGGTTCTGTTATGACTTGTTATAACTATGGTGAGCGAGGTCACACTAGTACCAAATGCACATAGCCAAAGAAAGAGACCGGAAAGGTGTTCACATTGTTTGGTGCCGAGACTTCAGCAGATGAGAGATTGATCAAAGGTACGTGCTTTATTCATAACGTGCCTTTGATTGATATTTTTGATACGGGTGCGACTTATTCTTTTATTTCATTGGATTGTGTTACAAGATTGGGCCTTGTGTTATCTGATATGAGTAGGAGTATGGTGGTAGATACGCCTGCGATGGTTTCAGTTTCCACTTCAGCTATATGTTTAAAGTGTCCTTTGCGTATGTGTGGTAGAGATTTTGAGGTGGATCTTGTATGTCTTCCATTGAGTCAGCTTGATGTCATTCTGGGTATGGACTGGTTGAGAGCCAACCATGTCTATATCAATTGTTTTGCTAAAGCGATTCTTTTTCTCGAGTCCGAGAAAGAAGGTGTTTCTTCTTTTTCTACTCAGCAAGTGAAGAGGTGTGTCAAAGATGGAGCTGAATTATTTGTGTTGGTGGAGAGCATGAATCTTGGTGAAAGGGGAGTGAGAAAGGATGTTCCTGTTATTTGTGATTTTCTAGAGGTGTTTCCGGAGGAGATTACGGATTTACCTCTAGAACGTGAAGTGGAGTTTTCTATTGATTTTGTTCCTGGTACTAGTCCTGTTTCGATGGCTCTGTATCGGATGTCACCATCAGAATTGGTTGAACTAAAGAGCCAACTTGAAGAGTTACTTGATAATAAGTTTATTCGTCCGAGTGTTTCTCCGTGGGGTGCACCAGTGTTGTTAGTAAAGAAGAAAAAAGGTACGATGAGGCTTTGTATGGATTATAGGCAGTTGAACAAGGTTACTATTAAGAACAAGTATTTGTTACCTAGAATTGATGATTTGATGGACCAGTTGGTAGGAGCTTGTGTGTTCAGTAAGATTGACTTGAGATCTGGTTATCACCAAATTCGTGTGAAAGCTGGTGATATTCAGAAGACAACTTTTAGAACGAGGTATGGACACTATGAGTATTCGGTGATGCCTTTCGGTGTTACGAATGCACCCGGTGTGTTCATGGAGTATATGAACATGATTTTTCATGAATATCTTGATAAGTTTGTGGTAGTATTTATTGATGACATTCTTATCTATTCGAAGAATGAAGCGGAGCATGCCGAGCACTTAGGATTGGTGTTGTCGATTCTGAAAGAGAATTAGTTGTTTGATAAACTCTCTAAGTGTGATTTTTGGTTGGAGCAAGTAAGCTTTCTTGGTCATGTGATATCTCGTGGAGGTATTGATGTGGATCCAACAAAGATTGAAGTTGTGTTAGAGTGGGAATCTCCTATGTCTATTTTTGAGATACAAAGTTTTCTTGGTTTATCCGGTTACTACCGTAAGTTCATTGAAGGTTTTTCCAACTTAGCTTTACCTTTGACGCAATTGACGAGAAAAGGTCAAGCGTTCTTGTGGACTACTCAGTGTGAGGATAGCTTCCAAGAGCTTAAGAGGAGGTTAACTACTGCTCCTGTATTGATTTTACCTAATCCATCCAAGCCGTTTGTTATGTATTGTGATGCTTCATTGATGGGGTTAGGTGGTGTGTTAATGCAAAATGGGCAAGTGATGGCTTATGCTTCGAGACAACTTAAAGTGCATGAGAGGAATTTTCCGACTCGTGACTTGGATTTGGCAGCTGTGGTTTTTGTGTTGAAGTTCTGGAGACATTACTTATTTGGATCGAGATTTGATGTTTTTAGTGATCATAAGAGCTTGAAATATCTGTTTGATCAGAAAGAGTTGAATATGAGGCAGAGGAGATGGTTAGAGTTCTTGAAAGATTATGATTTTAGCTTGAATTACCATCCTGGAAAGGCGAACGTGGTTGCTGATGCATTGAGTAGAAAATCATTGCATATGTCTATACTAATGGTTAAAGAGTGGGAATTACTTGAACAGTTTCGCGACTTGAGTTTGGTTTGTGAAGAAACTTACTTTGGTATGAAGCTTGGTATGTTGAAGCTTACTAATGGGATCTTGGATGAGATAAGAGAAGGACAGAAATCGGACTTGGTTTTGGTTGACAAGTTGACTTTAGTTAACCAAGGTCAAGGTGGAGAGTTTAGAATTGATGAGAACAGTGTTCTGAGATGTCGTGATCGAGTTTGTGTTCCTGATGTTAGTGATGTGAAAAAGAGGATCCTTGAGGAAGGACACTGAAGTGGATTGAGCATTCATCCTGGTGCCACAAAGATGTATCAATATTTGAGAAACTTATTTTGGTGGCCTTGTATGAAGAAGGAGATCACGGAGTTTGTGTATTCGTGTTTGGTTTGTCATAAATCCAAGATAGAGCATCAGAATCCATCTGGATTGTTGCAACCTTTGTCTATTCCAGAATGGAAGTGGGACAGTATCTCTATGGATTTTGTTTCGGGTTTACCGAGGAATCCCAGTAACTATGAGGCTATTTGGGTTATCGTGGATAGATTGACGAAATATGCTCACTTTATTCTAATTAGAATGGATTATCCTATGGAGAGACTTGCGAAGTTGTATGTTGAGAGGATTGTATGCTTGCATGGTATTCCGACGTGCATTGTTTCGGATAGAGACCCGCGGTTCACATCTAGATTTTGGGAAGGTTTGCAAAGAGCTTTGGGTACTAACCTACGTTTGAGTTCTTCTTATCATCCACAGACGGATGGTCAAACAGAGAGAACGATTCAATCGCTCAAAGATCTTTTGCATGCTTTTGTGTTGGAACAAGGAGGTTCATGGTAAAGTTACTTGCCTTTGATTGAGTTTAGCTATAATAATAGTTTTCATTCTAGCATAGGTATGGCTCCTTTTGAAGCGTTGTATGGAAGGCATTGTCGAACACCTTTATGTTGGTACAAGTTGGGAGAAAGTGCGGTGGTTGGACCGGAGATTGTGCAACAAACTACGGATAAGATTAAGTTGATTAGAGAGAAGATGCAAATTTCACAAAGTCGCCAAAAGACTTACCATGACAAGAGGAGGAAGCCTCTTGAATTCAAGGAGGATGATCATGTATTTTTGAGAGTCCCACCTGTGACTGGTGTTGGGCGAGCTCTAAAGTCTAAGAAGCTCACTCCTCGTTTTATTGGTCCGTATCAGATTTCGGAAAGAGTGGGAAATGTTGCTTATAGAGTGGCTTTACCACCTAATCTTTCGAATTTGCATGATGTGTTTCATGTGTCACAACTCCGGAAGTATATTCTCGATCCATCTCATGTGATTCAGATGGACGATGTGCAAGTACGGGATAATCTCACGATGGAGACGATGCCTGTGAGAATCGCAGATCGCGAGATGAAGATTTTAAGAGGAAAAGAGATTGCATTGGTGAAGGTTGTCTGGTTAGGTGTTGCTGGCGAGAGCATGAGCTGGGAGTTGGAGAGCAAGATGCGAGACTCCCATCCCGAGTTGTTTGAACCAGGTAAACTTTTATTTTCGAGGACGAAAATATTCTAAGTGGGGGAGAGTTGTAGCGTCCGGTATTTAATTATTTATTTAATTAAATATTTTTGAATTTTTTTTTTATTAATTCAAATTTTTATCGTCGAAGTCAAAATTATTTTATAAGTCGGAATAATAATTAATCGGATTTAATTGGGTAGAATTAAGTTAAGTGTTATTTTATTATTAGGCTTAAATGTAACATTGGGCTTAATTGGTGGTGGTGTGTAGTAATTGAGGGGTATGTTTTGTTTTTAGGCCCATTTGAATTTTTTAAGATTAAATAAAAATATGATTATTATATTAGAATAGAAGTAGAAAAGATTAGAAGGGGAGTGTTGTATCAGGAAAAAGAAAACAAGAGGAAAATAGGGTTTGTGAAGGGAGAAGAAGAAAAAGAGGAAATTCCTTCAAAGTGCCAAAATTCTCCAAAATTCGGTCGAAGTCCCTTAGAGTTGCTCCTAATTCGAGGTAAGGGTGGTGTTTTGACTCTATAATAGGGTGTATAATTAATAATATGTAAATTTGGGTTATGAATATGATTTTTAATTATGTTTGAAATTGGTATATTGATGAAATTGAGAGATGATTTGGGACCCAATATAATTAGAGATGCATATATTTAAGTACCTTAGGATTTCCTTTGCAAAATTCCAAACAAGTACTACTGTAGCGCTATTTGGAATGGATTATTTTTTTATAGAAATATTTGAAGGCACTTAATTTTTCTATACAGAAGCATATGAATAAAGTAGCATTTTGAAAAATTAATTGGAGACACTTTATTACCAGTACAGTAATGCATAGATTGAATTGGTACTTAAGGCATATGTTATGTTTTCTTTTTTATACAGTAGTGCTTAGAAGCACTTGTTCTTTAGTATACAATATATGCAGTTTACTGTGAACTGCACTTGTTCTTTAGTATACAATATATGCAGTTTAGTGTGAACTTAAGTGTTACTGTAATGGCATCATGTAGTGTGAACTTAAGTGTAATAATATATACATGTTCTTTAGTATATAATAATAATAATAAAATAATAATAATAATAAAAATAATAATAATAATAATAATAATAATAATAATAATAATAATAATAATAATAGTTATATTAATAATTTAGTATTACTAATATAGTGATTTAAGAGTTGAGTTAGAATTAAAAAATTTAGTAGAAAGTAGAAATAATAGAATCTTTGGTCGATAATTAATTAATCGATTTTAGTCAGAATAGTCCGAATAATTATGCGGTTTATTGTATTAATTTTGATTGAGTTATTTTTTTGAGATTTCGACGTTTTCAAGGGCTAATCGGAATTGGGTTTGTTTTTAATTTGCCAGTATATGCGGTAAAAATTAGTTATCCAGAAATTAATGAAATTTTATGGGGTAACTAAGTTAAATGCGTAGGTAATTATGGTTGAGTTATTTTTTGAGGTTTCGACATTTTCAAGGGCTAACCAGAATTGTGTTTGATTTGAATAAATCATGGAAGTAACATTGTTTAAACTTGTATGTTACTTGATTTGTGAATTATATTTGCAATGCATGTACAATTGTTGGTATTTCATTGTGTTGGAATATGTGGTATGTGTATGTTAAGGTCGGAAGTGGTCTTAATTGCATACGAGTTATTTATTGTACATTGCATGGCATGGTTGGTCTTGAAATAGAGACGGTGAAACGGTGGGTTCACATTTTATAGACGTTGATCCTTGAATGGAAATAGACGTAGTGGCTTTGACCCAGAAAGGGAACATAGGCGGTAAAACTTGGGTTCACAAAAAATAGACGTTGATCCTATAGTGGAAATAGACGTAGTGGCTTTGATCCTATGTGGAAAAATAAGCGGTGGAACTTTGGGTCCACATGTCGGTACCGCATTTACATTGGTTGCATCGAGTTGTGAGTCACATGCATAATGATATATATTATGAGTTTATGTGAAGATGATTAAGTTTGTGAAATTGATTATGATGTGTGAATGAGTGTGATTATATGGTTAGGATGATAAATGGTTAAAGAGATAATTCTTGAATATAGCGGAATATGGAATATATGAATGTGCTTATGCTAGAGATATACACATATATTCAAGTATGGAGAATTCCTTTTATTTATTGTTTTCCGTTGTTTTAAATTATATATTTCATAATTATTGGAATTCTCACTCTTCTGTTAGAATGATGCTTGATACGGAATCGCTCAGGTACCGATGATGGTAGTGCGAGGCCCAAGAATTAGCGGATGCAATTAGACTTGTAGTCCGTTATGTTTTGGTTATTGAGTTGATGCTCTGATTGTAACACTTGGGGGTTTAGTGTCCGCCTTCGAACTCTTATTTTGTGGATGGATTATGAGACTTGATAACATGTTGGGTGTATGAACCATGTGGCTTAATGCCTTGAATTTTATATTTTGATTCCTCCTTTGGAGATGAAGTTACTATGATTCTGTTGCGTTTGCACGAAAAAGAAAGTATATGCCATGAATGTATTATGTGATTAAATGATTAAAGTGACGAATATGTCATGCCCGTCTTTCTTGAATAGGTGAATTGATGTTGTGACACTCCTTTCGTGCAATTTCATTTTCTCTGATTTT
Organism: Vicia faba; assembly: GCA_948472305.1. NCBI lineage: Eukaryota > Viridiplantae > Streptophyta > Magnoliopsida > Fabales > Fabaceae > Vicia > Vicia faba. The sequence continues at coordinate 1,081,336,434 of OX451737.1, read as the reverse complement.
AATTATATTGTTTAATTCGGGGTTTATTAAAAGGGGTGTTACAGAAGGTAGAAAGAGAATATATCATATCAATGTTGTTCACTGACGATGAACTATCAACGTTCACTGAAGATAGCAAAAAGATAACAAACATCGACGTTCACTGCCGATGGTCTGCCAACTTTCACTGAAGGTAGAAAGAGAATATATCATATCATCGTCGTTCACAGACGATGAACTATCTACGTTCACTGAAGATAGCAAAAAGATAACAAACATCGATGTTCACTGCCGATTGTCTACCAGCTTTTACTGAAGGTAGAAAGAGAATATATCATATCATTATCGTTCACTGACGATGAACTATCAATGTTCACTGAAGATAGAAAAAAGATAACAAGCATCAACGTTCACTGCCGATGGTCTACCAACTTTCACTGAAGGTAGAAAGATAATATTTCATATCACCTCCGTTCACTGACGATGAACTATCAACTTTCACTGAAGATAGCAAAAAGATAACAAGTTTCCTCAAGATTACGGTGTTTTTCCTAGATCGAGTCTCAACTTCTTCTTTAACCGAGGCTCTCCGCCTAGAAAGGATAATACATAAGTTGTCTTAAATAAAGGAAACTTTCTATTTGCAGTCACGGAGGATTGTAAAAAGAAATGACTTTTTGGGGCGAGAGGTACGACTTCCTGGGGAGATGCCATGATATTCTCATTAAGGGGATAAAGTCTTCTTGTGCAAAATAAATGCACCAACCAAAGCTTGGAGTTTTTTTTTTAGAATTCCAAAGTAAATAATATTGTCGGGGGACCACAGATCCAAACCAGAAATAAACTGGAATAAAACAGTCAGCCAGAATACATCCTTTGAGAAATAAACTCAAGAGGGAAAATAAGATTCATCCAAACAAGGAACTGTATCAGAAGGTTTAAAGCAAAAATCTTCTATGAGGGGCAACTCAGTAGGGAAATTAAAAGAATGTATGTTTTCTGCTTAAGACCAATGCTCTATTGAAAAGAGGGCAACGTAACTCTGCAAAGTAGGGTAATATGTTAACAAAATTATTAACAAATGTCAATGAACAATGATTTGTCAATTTTAGCTATGCAAGATGCATGTATGAATGTATGAGTTTTTTCGTGTGCATGCTGACAAAACAGATACACAACATGGGGAACAACCAAACAAAACCGCTTCGGGAACTATAACGCTCAGCAAAACTTTAACCAAGATGATCATTCCAAGAAAGGTAAAGTCCAACTGTGGAAACCAAACCTACTGCCTGCTTTTAACTTTACCAAGGAGAAACATAATCCAGAGGTGGACAAATCAAACAGATATCGGGGTAGAATATCCTTCTTCAGGCTTCATCGAGAAAACCAGTGTTTTTTCAAAAGTAACATGCCTACTGGAGATTCCAAGACCAGTCTCAAATAAAGCAGACTGGCACCGAAACAATCAAACTTCACTGGGGAATTTAGACCCACTTCGCTGGAGAAAAACGCGTATTGAAACTTCACATTATGAAAACTCAGAAAAGAGGAGAAACGAATCCAAACTTGACCGAGGATACCGGAACCATAAATCCAATACGGTGAAAACAACCCGAGTAGCCCTTCTCGGGGGGAACAAAAACTTCTCAAAGCAACTGGAGTTTGTCCATTCCTGGGATCACCATTTTTGTTGTAATTGTTTCATCACAAATCTCAAAGTAAAAGTAAATTGTAAAAATCTCCTTCTTTTTTTTTGAAAAACCAATTTTGTTATTTAATCTCTTTGCTTTGAAATTTATTATCAGTAATAAATGGAGTCTTTTCAAGCTAAATAACATAGGAAATACAAAGAATTGGGTAAAAGCTCGACTTTCATTAATAGAATGGTAGTCTGCGAATGGCGAGACTCCATAGATGATTACAAAGTTTGGGAAATGGTAATACATAATGGAAAATATACATTGATATACAATGACCACTATCCCCCCTAACAACTTTTGAAATACTGAGCAGCAGCTTTTATTGAAGTATGGTGAGGATCCGAGAAGATTGTTGCTTCAACGATCAAGTCTTGTCTGACGTAGTTACTTGCCAAGAAAATCCCTAACTTTTGCCTAAGCTACCCTTGCGGGTTTTCAACTTAGCGGGAAATTTATTCTGTTTATGTCTCTAATTTTTGCCTAGACCGCCCTTTCGTGTTTTCGGCCTACTGAGACGCTCCTTTTTGCCTAAGCCGCCCTTTCGAGTTTTCAACTTAGCGAGTTGTTCTTTTATTTCTTTAGACAAAGTATTTCTTGACTGCGTCAGCATTCATGGGACGTGGGAACTCCTCGTCATCCATAGTTTCAAGAATTAATGCACCACCAGAGAAGGCTTTCTTGACAACATATGGGCCTTCAAAATTGGGAGTCCACTTGCCCCTAGAATCAGTGTTGAAAGACATGATCTTCCTGAGCACGAGGTCGCCTTCTCTAAATTCACGAGGTTTGACCTTTTTATCAAAAGCTTTCTTCATTCTTCTCTGATATAACTGGCCATGACACAAAGCTATCATTCTCTTTTCCTCAATCAAATTCAATTGGTCAAACATGTTCTGGACCCATTCAGCCCCCGTCAACTTGGTTTCCATTATCACACTCAACGAGGGAATCTCTACCTCGACTGGGAGTATAGCTTCCATTCCATACACTAAGGAGGATGGGGTTTCTCCTGTTGAAGTGCGGACAGATGTTCGATATCCATGCAGAGCAAAAGGAAGCATTTCATGCCAATCCTTATAAGTAACAACCATCTTCTGGATAATTCTCTTGATATTCTTATTAGCAGCTTCGACAGCCCCATTCATCTTTGGCCTGTATGGAGATGAATTGTGATGGACAATCTTGAATTCTTCACACAGTTCTGTCATCATCTTGTTGTTCAAATTCGAGCCATTGTCAGTGATGATTCTGCTCGACACACCATACCGGCATATAAGATTATTCTTAATGAAGCGCACAACCACCTGCTTAGTAACATTGGCATATGAATCAGCCTCCACTCACTTGGTGAAGTAATCAATTGCTACCAAGATAAAACGGTGCCCATTCGAAGCTTTGGGTTCTATCATCCCAATCATGTCAATACCCCACATAGAGAAAGGCCACGGGGAGGAAATCACATTGAGAAGTGTCGGAGGCACATGGACTTTGTCTGCATAAATCTGGCATTTATGGCACTTCTTTGCAAATTTGTAACAATCAGATTCCATTGTCAGCCAATAGTAACCTGCCCTTAGCATCTTTTAGCCATCGAATATCCATTGGCATGAGTGCCAAATGAACCTTCATGAACCTCATGCATCAACATGTATCCTTCGTGTCTATCCACGCATCTGAGCAAGACCATGTCATAATTTCTCTTATACAACACATTTTCATTGAGGAAGAAACTGCCTTCCAATCTTCTCAATGTCTTTCTATCTTTCTTCGAAGCACCAATCGGGTATTCCTGAGTCTGAAGAAAATGCTTGATGTCATGATACCAAGGTTTTTCATCTGCTACCTCCTCTGTTGTAAACACATGAGCGGGCATATCCAACCGTCGACCCGCAATTTGGGGTATATCATTCCAAGTATTCACTTGGTACATAGAAGCCAGGGTTGCCAGAGCATCCTCCATTTGATTTTCGTCTCTAGGGATGTGATGGAATTCAACTTTATTGAAGAATGGTACTAATCTTCTAGCATAATCATTGTAAGGGATCAAGCCAGGGTGACGAGTGTCCCATTCTCCTTTAATCTGATTTATTACCAAAGCTGAATCACCATACACGTCTAGAATTTTAATTTTGAGATCAATAGCTTCTTCGAGACCCATGATGTAAGCCTCATATTCTGCCATATTATTAGTATAATCGAATGTTAACCTTGCAGTAAAAGGAATGTGCGGTCCATGAGGAGTGACAATCACAACACCAATTCCTTTACCATAAGCATTCACAGCTCCATCAAATATCATACTCCAACGAGATTCAGGGTCAAGACCTTCCTCAGATAACAGTTCATCACAATCTTTTACTTTCAGGAACATCACATCCTCATCAAGGAATCCATATTCTGCAGACTGGTGATCTTCCACTGGTTGGTGAGCAAGATAATCTTCCAACACACTACTTTTAATAGCCTTTTAAGTGCGGTATTCGATATCATATTTAGATAACAACATTTGCCAGTGGGAAATTCTCCCAGTAAGAGCAGGCTTTTCGAAAATTTACTTGATTGGATCCATTTTGGAGATCAACCAAGTGGTGTGATTCAACATATACTGCCGCAAACGCTTTGCCGCCCAGGCCAAAGCAAAACATGTTTTTTGCAACATGGAATACCACGACTCACAATCAGTGAATTTTTTACTGAGATAATAGATGGAGAACTCCTTCTTCCCTGTTTCATCCTGTTGTCCCAGAATATAACCCATGGATTTATCTAACACTGTCAAATACATAATCAACGGTCTTCCTTCTATGGGAGGGAGTAAGACAGGAGGTTCAAGCAGATATTCTTTAATACTCTCAAATTCCCTTTGGCAGTCATTCATCCATACACAACCTTGATTTTTCTTTAACAACTTAAAGATTGGTTCACATGTTGCAGTCATGTGGGAAATGAATCTGGAAATATAATTCAAACGCCCGAGGAAACCTGTGACTTGCTTTTCAGTTCTTGGTGCTTGCACTTCTTGAATTTCTATGACTTTATCAGGGTCAACTTCAATTCCTTTCTGGCTAACAATGAAACCCAACAACTTCCCTGATCGAACCCTGAAGGTGCATTTATTTGGATTCAGGCGGAGACGATACTTCCTCAAACGCTGAAACAACTTCAACAAATCTTCTATATGCCATTCTTCAGTATGGGATTTGGCAATCATATCATCAACATATACTTCGATTTCCTTATGAATCATATCATCGAATAGGGTTGTTAGAGCCCTCTGGTGCGTTGCACCAGTGTTATTTAACCCGAAGGGCATCACTCTGTAACAGAATGATCCCCAGGGTGTGATAAACATTGTTTTTTCCATGTCATATGGAGTCATTCTTATTTAATTATACCCGGAAAATCCGTCCATGAACGAGAATATTTTGAATTTTGTTGTGCTATCCAATAACATGTCGATGTGAGGCAATGGAAAATCATCTTTTGGACTAGCTTTATTTAGATCTCTGTAATCTACGCACATGCGGACTTTTCCGTCTTTTTCGGTACTAGGACAATATTGGTAATCCATTGAGGATACACTGGCGTCACAAGAAAACCAGCATTAATCTGCTTTAGAACCTCCTCTTTGATCTTTACTGCCATATTTGGGTGAGTTCTTCTCAACTTTTGTTTAATTGGCGGACACTCTGGCTTCAACGGCAAACGGTGCTCGATAATATCTGTATCTAGACCAGGAATATCTTGGTAAGACCAAGCAAAAATATCCACATACTCTTTCAACAACTCAATCAACCTTTTCTTCACATCGGGATGCAGCGATGCTCCAATCTTGACTTCCTTCAAATCTTCTTCTAAACCCAAATTGATCACTTCCAAAGGCTCCTTATATGGTTGAATGGAATTTTCCTCGTGCTCAAGCAACCGTGAGACCTCTTCTGGAATCTCATCATAATCTTCTTCTTCAGCCCCAAACACAGGACATTCAATGTTAGGAGAGGGTGTAGGGTCATTGTATTCAACGGGTTTTTTAATTAATCTATACATACTATTTATGATTGCTTTTAGAAGTTGACACATATAACAAGTGATCATGCAGATTGAATTTCAGTTATTAATTATTTTGAAAGGGTTTTTTTTCTGATTACCATTTCCAAGAAAAAAGCAAAAATAAAAACACAATTTGGGAAACAAAGTCAACTTTTATTAATGATTTTAAAAGACACAGCAAATAGATAAGTCCTACAACATTAATACCTCAACCTTGGGCAGAGTGAAAGCCTTTCAATAAAAAAAAGATTAATCAAATCAAATTACTTTGAAATATGTTTGAAAGAGGGAATATCAATGGTGACCCAGTTCTGAACCCTAACTCCATGCGTCACATAATTCGGCATTCCCTGCTCTGCTTCATCCTCTTCAACAGCCTTAACGTCAGAATCAGTTGGATGGGGGTAACCTCCGTTGCGGAAAACATCATGATAGCTGCTCATAGTAGACTTTTACTTCAAACCTTCGACTCTTCCATTCTTCTAAGAGAAACCCAAACCAGATTTGTTCTTGTTCACGGGTGGATCCACAATTCGCCCCAAATTGCATTATGACCATTGCACACAACCTGCTGCGCGTCCTTCAGCGAAACCATGGAATTCTCATTTCTCCTTATGTTGTCAACAGATAGGGCTTGGAACTGGGTTCCAACAGCAGCCTCATCGGCTTCTACAATACTGAAGGAGGACAAATGAGATATCAACAATGCCTGCTCCCCACTTATAATCACCACCTTCCCTTCACGCACAAATTTTAGCTTCTGATGTAAAGTTGAAGTGATAGCCCCTGCTTCATGTATCCATGGTCGTCCTAACAAACAAATATATGCGGGAATAATGTCCATGACCTGGAAGGTTATCTGGAACAAATGTGGTCCTATATGGATGGGTAAGTTCACTTCACCGATGACAGATTTCCTCGACCCATCAAATGCTTTCACAATGATACCACTCGGGAGCATAGGTGTTCCTTGGTATTTCAACTTCATGAGAGTACTCCTCGATATAACATTCAACACTGATCCATTATCAATTAGCACATTGGATAGTGAATCATTCTTGCAGTTCATGGATATGTGAAGGGCCAGGTTGTGATTCCTCCTCTCATCTGGTAATTCATCATCGCAGAAACTCAAGTTATTACATGGCATAATGTTTCCAATTACGCTTCTGAATTGATCTATTGGCATGTCACTCTCCATAAAATCTTGGTCCAGTACTCTCTTCAGGGATTCTCTGTGAGCAGAGGAGTTCATCAATAAAGCTAAGATAGATATCTTTGAAGGAGTCTGCAGTAGCTGATCTACAATTTTGTAGTCGCTCATCTTAATTATCTTCAAAATATCATCCACTTCTTTCTCTCGTGTAGCTCCACTGGTCTCTCATGTAGCCTTCTTAGGTTCATCATTCTCAGCAATTTTCTTTCCAGCAGCAATATCTCTCCGAACAACCAGTGCAAACACATGACCGCTACGGGTCACCCTTCTATTTTCAGCTATATTCCCAACATCGGGCATTGGCTGGATGGGAATTTCCACCGTGTCTTCTAAGATTGTAGCGTTGTATTTCTAAGGCACAGCCTTATCCGACTTGTAGGGGGTAAGACCTGGAAAACTAATTACCAATTGGGTAACAGCTGGCTTGCTATGGTACTCCACTTCAAAATGAGCGGGTGCACCGAAACAAGGCACAATAACGCTTACCTCTTCTTCAACACAACCAGTCGTCAATAAGTCATTTTTGGAAAACAAATCTTTCTCTGAAGAAAAATACTCATCTGCAGAAGCATACTTTTCCTCTGACTTTTCTTCCATTAAACCAACGTCAACCATATCAACCTCATGATAATCATCCCTCTAACCCGTGATGTTGATAGTTCCATTGTCTAACAGCAACTGAACACCCCCCTTCACGATTGAACATCCTCGGGGATATCGACAGCAAACTAGGCAAGATCCATATATGTGCTCCACCTGACCAGCCGTATGGCAGAAGGTAGTGTGCAACTGCACGAGGTCCTCATTCAAATGCTCCACATCAAAAATTCTGAATTCACCGGGACATCCAAAAACCATATTCACTTCCTCTTCATGCTCTGCCCTAGGCCTGATTATGTGGATGAGGCTTTCATCCATCATCTCCTGTAATTCAGCCTTTATCTTATCGCAACCCTGTATATTTGTACTGCAAATAGCACAACCAGAATGGTCATGCGTGTAGTAGCTAAATTCACAGAGGTCTGCGTGCATCTTCACCAAATCTCCTCTAACCAGATTAATGTCAAAAATCTGGAAGTCGCTTGGACAATCGGCAACCATATTTACAACATTTACTCCCCCATGCTTGGGTATAGGATTATCTTTCACATTAGTACCCATGTCCTTGAAAGATAGAACACCGAACTTTACTAATTTCTGCACCTCATTCTTCAAAGGATAACAATTCTCACCACTATGCCCTGGTGCTCCCTAATGAAAAGCACGTGTTTGATATTCTTTGTAATACCAAGGCAATGGTGACGGTACGGAGGGAGGTGGTTATGTCATGGGAATAGGGTTATAACTCTCCCATCTCTGATTATACCCTTGATTCCTCTGCTGGGACGGTCTCTGATAAGCAACAATAGTTAGAGTTGTACTTACAATAGGAGTAACTGAGGCGACTTGATGATGATGCTGATAATTCCTTCTAGGAGCGTTTACCCTCCTCTCTTGTATAACAACATTTGCATCCCCTTCTTTCTTCTTGGTAAACCCATAAGATGGCTTCTTTGCACCTCCATATCCTTCACTCTTCGTCAAACGGCCTTCTTTTACAGCCTCTTCTAAGCGGATACCCATTCCTACCATCTCATTAAAGTCACTTGGCGCGCTTGCTACCATTCTCTCGTAGTAGAAAGCACCCAGCATCTTCAAGAAAATATTAGTCATCTCCTTCTCTTCCATGGGAGGAATCACTTGGGCAGCTACCTCACGCCATCTATGTCCATATGTTGTACCCCAAAATTTGCCCTCGTATTTTTTTTCCACAAGAAATCACAGCTTCGGACTTTTCCTGATTTTTCAAACTGGTTCAAGAATCCGTCAAACAGACTTTTCTCGTCAGTCAGACAAAATTAGGGTTTTCATGGCTCTGGAACAGTTCACACCAGTTTGCATAGGGTTTGGTTGATTTTGGCTCAGGTTTTGATCAGGCGGACGTTTCTTTGGCATTTAATCAAAAATCAGGGTTTTGTGCGCATATTTCTCAGAAGGAATTAATTTTACAAGTTCTTTTCAGTTTACTCTGAGATTTGGATTGAGGCATTTGAATCAAGAACTTGCAGTGTTTTGTTTAATCAGTAAAGGCTAAGGCATTTGATTTGAGATGAGATAAAGGCTGAGGTACTCAAATTGAGAATCTACAGTGTCTGATTTGATCAGTAAAAAGATAAATATCTGGATATTGGTTTGATTAACTGTGCATTATTTAATTGGAGCGCCAGGTTTATTATTGATTCAATGATAAGGCCACAGTGTTTATTAATTATTTTTCTAAAGTCAGAATAATTGGATACTTCCAGTTATTTTAATTTAAGAAATTCAAATAATTAAATGAACATTGAATTGAAAGAAGAATTAACTGATCAAGATTGGATTTTATTCATCTTTAATTATTCGTTACAATTGTTATTTGAATACAGTATTTATTTACAAAGTATTCTAATAATGGTTACAATGATTAAAAATTGAAATAAAATTTCATCCTAATTCCTAAGTCTTCATCTTCTATCCAATGCCTCCTCTTTTGCTCCATTTGATTGTTTACCTGCAAAACAAAGAAAAGAAAGAAAAGTCAAAGCAGATAAAAGAATTAAAAGCAGACAGATAAAAAATAGATTCATCATTAAAGGCAACTGGCCGGAATCAGTTTGCCCTCTCTGCAAATCACGAGATTTCTCCCGGTTCACAAAGAGGGATGAAAAATGCTTGCAAAAAAAAAGTATGAATGCACAAAGTTGTAATATTGCACAATTTCAAAAAATGGTCAAAAAGCTGCATAGTTCATAAAATGCCAAATAAAGTCCAAATACAAACTGAACTGGATTGCCTAACTGAAATTCAAAAATTCAAACTATCCAAGATATCCAACAAGCTGTCCAAAGAGATATCAAGATATCAAAGTACAAAAGGCTATCAAAAGGTTGTCAATAAAGATGCAGGAAAGCTGGAGAAAGAGATAAAGTATGCAAAGTAAACCAATATTGCAAGCAAGCAAGTTTCAATTTCATCATTTCCTATGGCCAGCTACCTTTTCAGTAAAAGGACAGATTTCAAACAATATTCTATGCTTTAATCTGTACTAGAGAGAGAAAAGAGAGAAAAAAGAAGAAGGAGTCTTACAGGGCTCAGGCTTTAGGCAAGAAAATATATAAAACAAAACTGTAATAACACAGTACACACGAGGCAGAAACAAGATAAACAAAAGGAGAACACAAACAAAACTGTAATAACACAGTACACACGAGGCAGAAACAAGATAAACAAAACGAGAACACAAACAAAACTGTAACCAAGAAACATGAACTGCCTCAACAAGCTTGAAGCCTAAGCTCCACACCTCAACAAAAACCTTAAACCTGCATATGCCTTAAACCCTCAACCTGCTGAAACTAAACAGAACGATCAAGCCTCCAAGCCTCAAGCAAAAACCTGCCTGAAGCCTTTCAATCTGTAAAGCTTTCAACCTGCTGAAACCAAACAAAACCACCAAATCCCAACCTGTCAAACCAAAGCCTTACCTGATTCAAAGAGCCCTGAAGCTATTTCAAACCTAAAACACAAGTCTAAATCCTGCATAGTTCACAGAAGCCAAAGCCTAAAGCATACTAAGCCAAGGCCTGAAAACTTTGTCAAAAATACCAAAAGCCTGTAAACTAGAACTAACACAAAAGCATTCAGACCAAGCTTGCAAGCCTAAGCATCAAACAGTCTAAACCTGTAAACTCCAAACAAACCTAAAACTGCAAAGGCCTTAAACAGCACAAACTGTCAAAAGCCTAAACAGGAAGCCCTTTCCAAAATCAGTTTCCAAACCAACACAAGCCCTCAGAAAAATCTCATCATTGGGCAAGCACACAAATCAACACTAATAGCATTCAACTCAATACCAACAAGCATTCGAGGCAACCAAACAACCAAACATATCAAGCTTTCAAAAACACAACTCAAAACATTCGAACCAACACACACCCTCAGAACGTTGTCATCACTGGGTTAACATACAGGGGCACAACATATTCAATAGCATAGCAAAGGCATCAAGCCATTACACAGGCAACTCAGGAGCAAACAAGCGTTCAAAAGAGCATACATAAGAGAAAAAGAAGCATACAAGACTGCCATCATACGAGGCAACTGAGGCAAAAGGCATAGCAACGTACAGAGGCAAACATCCAAAGAGACAAGAAGAAGAAAAGAGGTGATAAAGTAAGGGTTTTCAAGCTTATCATCATTAAACCCTAAACAACAAAAAAGAAGCAATACAAAAGTACCAGGTTTTCCAGCATCACCATTCCTCTGCCCTTGGCCGCCTGAAGCATCTCCGGTCCGTCCTCCTCTGTCTCCGTTCCCCAAAGGTATAACTTCTCTCCCTTCTCACGCGCCTCAAATAGAAAACGAATAACGACATAAAAAAAAATCAGAACTCGAACTAAGCATGCAAAAGGGAATTAATGAAAACTTTAAGACATAGAAATCAGACCTTACAGTATAGCTTCGTTGGACCAAGGAGGGGAGTGGACGAACGATGAAGCTTGGTGGCCATGAGCGAAGGTTGAGCATTGTTCAGTAGTTTGGCCGGAGAAGATGAAGACGAAACCACAAACGGCGCCTCTGTCTCACAAACCCTAGCGCGTTCCTAAATGAATAAAACAATCAAAACCCTTGCATTTTTTTTGTCAAAACGCTATGGGCCTTGCCCTTTTCAGAAACCTTAAGCCCAATGTTATCTGGCCTACACCCCCCATACGCTTCTGCCTTGTTTGGGCCAAACAAGTCTCTAAGGCCCATTCATCTTTTTTTTCATTTTTTTTAACTAATATCATATCATGTCTCTCTTTTAATAAATTAACATACTTTTTTTTTACATTCAAATTTCATTAACTCTTTGATTTTCTTTTTTATATATCATAATTTAATTTTTTTTATAAATTAAATAATACATTGATTTCCTTTTATATAAAAAAATGGTTTAATTGCTTTTTTTTTTAGTTAATTAAAAGTACATAAAACATTAAAACCATTTTCTTTTCTTTGATTAAATCCTTAGCTTTGTACATAACTAATTAAAATACACTAATACATAAAAACTTAAAACATTTTTTTCTTTTCATTTAAACTTTATTTGTACATAAAAATATTAAATACAAATACACTAACATTAATACGTAATACATAGAGCTTAAAACATTTTCTTTTTCTTAAACTTAAAACTTTTTTCCATTTAAAATATTTTGTACATATTAAACAAAAATACAAAATGATAACATTAAATAAACAAAACACTTAATTCCTCATTAAGATAACATTCCACCACTTGTAAATAAATCGTACACTTACACAGTTACAATACACAAATACGTCGATACATTTACTTTGCTTTACACATATACATTTGCTATTCTTATACATTGCTATACATTATATTTTACATTTGCGTAATTTGATTTGGTTGTAAATTATTTGGACACTACTCTCCTAAGGTCTGATCCCCATTTGTAAATTTGTACCCCCACTCCCGGATACTTATTTGTAATAGCGTAGACTTTAAATTCCCGCAATTTATCGCTTTCAAATATACCATGTTTAGACCTAGGGTTTGTATGTACATAAAATCAAACGCTAGATAACCTAATACAAGACAAATACATGAAATCAATACACAATCACACTTGCACCCCTAGGGTAATCCCGTTTGTTGCCTTCCAAAATGAGCCATGCTTGCACGTCGAGTTTTCTTTGGCAAAACAATTCAAATGATCATAAGTCCCTCGATGACGCTTTTGAAAGTTGCCTAATCAAAAATGATCATAGTCCCTTCAAACAAAATTGCCAAATACACTTGGCACCATTGCATTCATGGTCCATACGATGACCCGCGCCTGTCCCGTTAAACATCCTAACGCAAGATTGTCCACCAAATACAATGGTGGAACAAAATTGTTAAGAGGGTTAAAGCATGAGAAAAACCTTTGAGTAAATTTAGGGGTAGACAACTCTTAGTTACTTGATCAAACTTGAAAAAACACTTGCCTACTTTTCAAACCACTCCACAAACACTTTCAAAACAAACTTCCAAAAACATTTGAAACATCTTTTCGAAAAGATACACACCTTTTTAAAACACTCAAACACGAGTCATTACATTGGTTGCCTAAGACAAGGCATCTTCTTCAAAAACATTTTCAAAACACACACGCACACACCACAATTTCAAGCAATTTGAAAATCAAAGGCAAGTTGATCTAAAACCAAGTAACTAAGAGCCCATGGATAACCATGGATGAAAAGGGTGCTAATACCTTCCCTTTTCATAATCTACCCCCCGAACCCACGAAACATATCAAAAGGTTTTTCCTGTGCTTTTTAACCTTTCCTTTAGGATAAAATAAAAAGTCGGTGGCGACTCTTGCTCAACCGAACAAGTGCGAATACAAAATGCAAAACTCAAGTCAGTTCTCCCACCGTATCACACCATACTCTTTGAACGATTTCCTGTCTTTCTGAACCATGGCCCTAAGTTGATCATGGTCAAGCGCCATGTCCACATTGTACTTGTATTGTTTGATGAATGCTTCTCCCAAATCATTAAAAGTATAGATATTAGAGTTGTTCAAACTCATATACCACTTCAACGCAGCACCAGTCAAACTATCCTGAAAAACGTGAATCAGCAGACATTGATCGTCAGTATGGGTAGACATTCTTCTCACGTACATCACCATGTGAGCACGAGGGCAAGTGTTTCCCTTATACTTCTAAAATTCCGGGACCTTAAACTTCACAGGTATCTTAACATTCGGGACCAAACATAGCTCATTCACATTCTGCCCAAATAGCTCTTTTCCCCTGAGGGCCTTCATCTCTCTTTGCATCTTGTCAAACTGCTCTTGAAAATCATCCATTTTGTCATAAAGACCCAAGTCTTCACTTGGTGGAGGGAAAGGACGACACACATCATCATTAACAAATGGAACCATATTCACCGAAGGAGGTGCAGTAGGAACAGTATGCACCTGTAGAAGGTGCCAGAGTAACAATAGTATGAACCACTGGAGTATCTCGAGGACCAAGATTGAAACCTTTAGGTGAAAAACTCTTTGGCATTCCCCATGGATAACCTTGAGGCATGCGATTTTGAATAACAGCCGGAGTAGTAGATACAGGAACAGTCAGAGCTTCAGTAGTTGCCCTTGTTGGTTGAGGTTGAACACTCGGTGGATGATTCTGAGCAGCCACCAGAGCTTCCATCAGAGCAGTCAGATTAGCCATGCCGGCCTTCAAAGCAGAAACTTCTTCATGCAGCTCGCGATTCTCTTGTTCTAAGTTGTCCATCTTCTTCTTAAAATTAGCCCGAATATTGTAGTGATTAGTCAGCTTGCTAAATGAAGTAAAGAAGCTTGGTAAGACACCTGGATATGCATAATAAATGCAGGAAATATGTGCAATATGATGCATGATATGCAATGCATATGATTATTTTTACTTCATCATTTAATATTTCAAGGGATTTAAAGTTTACAGACATATTGTAAACATCAAAGTAATAAAGCTTTTGAAATACTGAAAATTTTTATTATAATAATTCCAAAATGGATTACAAGTCTCAATGATCTCAAGTACAAGAGGAAAATAAAATCTAAAATCCCGAGAAAAAGAACTGATGGAGATCACTCTATATGCTGGCGCTTCCCCGTGAGCCTGGCAAACTGAACCTTCAATCTCTGGTTTTCTTCCATATGTCTGATGGCAACCTCTTTCCAATCATCTGAATCAGGAAGTAAGTGATCAACACCTGATTGAGGCTTAGGAGAAAATAAACCCCCTTGCCACTCCATAGACTCTACCGCCTGACTCTCAAGGATCTCAATCAAGTCGTCTTTCTCCTTCAGGTCTGCTCTGTAGGAACTCTCTAAACTCTGGAACTTGTTCTTCCAAGCATCCCTTTCATGTTGCATCCTAACCAAAGCAAGCTGCATCTCTTCCAAATCATCTAATAAGGGAGGAGTGGTCTTCACAAACAGATCACGCATAGGTGTCTCCCGGGTATACGGCATCTTTAACTGAATGGCTCTCGATCGGATCCACTAAAGATATGGCTCAAAAGAAACAACACCCTTAGGTCCCAAATCCTTCCTACCCTTCATATGAAAGTGATGCCAGGCCTTCGCAATCTTCTACCTAGCTTCTCTATGGTCTTCCCCTTCCTTCAGAAATAAACTACTCAAATGAATACTATTCAGTTTATCCTTCATCGGATAACCAAGTTGTCACCGTGTAAGAACAGGGTTATAGTTAATTCCTCCCTTTGTACCAAGAAGAGGTACATTGGGGAAACTACCACAACTGTCAATAATCTCTATATCCTGATAGGCTCCATGATACCAATCAATATCTGAGTGAGAAAGTTCCATGATCTTAGGAGCCCAACGGGGTTCCTTCTTGACATCCAAAAAAGCATTAGACTGAGGCATATGAGAGATAAATCACCGGTACAACAGAGGCATGCAACAAATAATTATCCCCCCATGATAAGAATTCCGAAGATAAATAGAGTAATAAGCATCACCCAACAGTGTAGGAATTGGATTTCCAATCATGAAAATCCTGATAGCGTTAATGTCGACAAACTTGTCCACATTAGAAAATAAGAATAACCCGTAAGGAAGTAGAGCAAAGATGGCCTCAAAAGCAAATGTACTTTTCATTCTGGCAAAGTAACGCGCTTTCTCCAATAAGAACTGAGTTGGTAATGCCCTAATCCCTCCTTTAGTAGTCATATGGGCTTCCACCTCATACTTCCCCAGAGGAATCAAAGCAGCAATCTCATGTGGTTTTGGCTCACCCTCCAAACCAGTAAAAGGAACACGATCAGTAACATGTAAATTTAATAGATAAGAAAACTCCTCCAGTGTAGGCATCAACTGATAGTCGGGAAAAGTAAAGCAATGATACATCGGATCATAGAACTGGACCATTGTCAAGAGAAAACCCTCCTTCATCTTTAGCTTTATGAGAGGGATAATGGATCCATACTTCTTCCGAAAGTCTACAGAACACTCGATCTCGGGAATTAGACTGATCAACTCATCTATCTTGGGATCCTTTAAACTGTATATTTCGGTCTTTCTCTTTCCAGAATCCATGGTTAAAAGTACCTGAGATATTCACAAATAGTCAACCTTTAAATCCCTTGAAATATGGTTTCTTCAAAAGATGCTTATGATTACATGAATGTATGATGCAACAATCACACACAAGATCACACATATAGGGTTCATAGGTTCAACGTCATGAGCATGAGGTCGAAGGTACTACCCATAAGGTGTTGGTCTAAAGTTATCACCTGCCGAACAAGGTTCTAGAGGTTCCCAGAGTCTACATCCTTCCTTCGGATATTACCAACTTCCTGATTAACTCGGTAATTAATAATATTCTCAAGAAAGACTCGTTCGAGCGTAGTATCGCGTGACAACTATTTCCGGATTACTCTGTTATAGCTTCCGCATTACACCTAAAAGGCCAAGATGGGTTTGGTATTCTACGGTCCTCAGTTTCAGCAGGCTCCCAGGTTGAAAGCAGTACGTCTTCCCAATTACTCGGTAAACGACACTACAGTCAAAGGGGCCTCCACTGAGTGGGGGATCTCATGCCTCCTTTTTTGGAATTACTCCCTCAAAGTTAACATGACTATACCGCCCGTCCTATCTTAAAGTTTGCCCAAGTCCGGGTATAAGACTTATGAGTAATCACCAAGCACCCAGAAAACCAAGAAAATCCAGACAAACATACATATAACATATAACACAAAAAACAGTAATAACACGTATACAGATATAAACAAAGATAGGCTTAACCCACTTAGGGATGGACCAGCAAGAGGTTAATCTTTCCCCAGTGAAGTCGCCATTTTTCTGTAGTGGTAGAAATGTTCAAGACTAAGCCATTGGATTGACTAGACTTTATACAAATCAAAATAAAAATCGCCACCGCGCTTTATTGTTTCCAAAGGAATGGGAAAAGAGAGAATAACCCAAAAAAAGGGGGAATGATTCAAGGTAAGGGGGTTGGTTATGCAAAGGGAAGGTATTATCACCCTAAACATCTACGATACTCCACGGGAGCCTCTTTGTAAAAATATGTATATTTTAACTATAAAAACTATTATATAAAATGGATGGTGGAGGTAAGAAAAGAAATATATATTTTTTTTTATGATTTTTGCACCCGCCGCGGTTGCGAACCTTTAGTGCCTACGTACCACCTTTGGTGCAATAGGGGATCAGGGTACACGTAGTTCCTTTTTCAAAAATTTAAAACCCAAATGTGTTGGTTAATTTTATAAGATAAAACATCATCGTCATTGTCCGTGTGGAAAACCTACCTACTACCCACAATCATGAGAAAGGAGAATTTGCATCATCACAAAGTGGAGGATATGGCTTGGATTTTAAAATCAATAATGCCTCACTCAACACCCAAGTGGAAAATATCTCTATTCACTATATATTGTAGAATTATAGTTGTTTGCATCCCTACAAGGATTGACAAGAGTTTAATCTTTTAAGAAAAGTTTTAAAGATAAAAAGCCAAAGTGGCAAAATGGTTTGAAATGAGATTGATTGACTTTTAGTCTTCTCACAAAAAAAAATGTCAAGGTATTATTAAGTTTATTGGAGTTTATTTATGAAAATTTTTTGAAAATGCATGGACATAAGTCCAAGTTTATTATGAAAATGGTTCGAATTCAAAAACTAGAAGAGTTTTCAAAAAGGGAAAGAAGATTTTTGAAATTAAAGAAGATGGGAGGAGAAGAATAGACTATCCTAAAGCATAAGGTAAAAGCTAAGGATAAGAACCATCTAACAAACAAGAAGCCAATACTTGATATTATGAGCCAAGATAGAATTCCCATTCCTTGGATTGAAACCAATCAAGCAAAGAAATACTAGACCTCTTGAGAGAACCAAACTTCAAGTGTATTAAGTCTTCATAAAAATTGGGCAGAGTAACGGATGTATACGGGTGAATTCCAGATTACAAACAAAAGGTGTAATCATAAAAACTTGCACACAAAAAGAAAACAAGCAACCCAATGTCTTGAGGTAAACCTCAAGAACTCCAGACAAAATAATCAGATAAGATCACAAGGTCTCCAAGATAGGTCAAGGTTTCAAATCCTAAGTCCTAGAAAAGTCCCATGCTCCATAATGCCAAGGATAGTAACCAAATAGTCCAAGTACCATTATAGATTTTTAGGGTTTATGTTGATTATTAAGTATCTTAATAAAGGAAAAGAAAAGCTCAAGTGAGCAAAGTACAAAATGGCAAGAAAATAAATGCTCAAATGAGCAAAGATGAAAATAGCATGAAATGTAAATGCTAAAAGTAAATAGTACATAAAGCATAAAAAAGAATAAAAGCATAAGGTAAAACAAGTCAATAATTAGTGGTTACTTGGATGACAATCTTGAAGCTTGCATTTGGAACTCATTAGAGGATTGGTAGAACCAAAGCCTCCACACAACAAGTTGCATTTGCTTTTTGTCAAGTATATCATCCATTTGGAATTCTCATAAGTACCATTTAATGATCAACGATGTTTAAGTGATCCGCGTTGACCAAAGGTGTTGTAGATCCATTTGAGGATTGGTAGAACCAAAGCCTCCACACAATGAATCTCAAGGTTATTGGATCAAAGAGATCAAATTAACATACTTGGGCTTGCAATCATAAGTTTGGGCCACGAATGATCATTTATTCGAATCGGGACAAAATTTAGCGCTATGTTAAGCAATCGTAAGTGGACTTATGTAGAAGTTGTACCTATTTTGAGGTCGGTCAATAGCAATTTATGCACCATTTGTTTTGAGACATGATATAGAGATCATGCTCCAATAACACCTAGTGCAATAAGAAGGGGATGAGATAAAGAGAGATAGGGGGAAAATATACAAACCACATTTGAATTAAATTTTAATCAAACTATTATTAAAATCATTCATCTAATTTTGTGGAGTTAAACTCAACACCATGGATCCAATGATGTTAATAAAGTTCATGATCCAAAATCTAACCCAAGATCAACCAGAAAATAGTCACAAAATAATCACATTTTAATAAATACAAAAGGGTTAAAAAATAATGTTTAAAAATAGAAAATAAAGAGAAAAATATTAACTATGTTCAAATTAATCAAAATAAATAAAAAGTAAGACCATAGAAAAATCAGAAATGGATCTAAATATTTTTATAAAATTTTTGGTAATTTTTAAAAGTCAGAAACCATTTTTAAACTATTTAAAATTGCTCAAACAAATGGAAAATAGGTCAAAAATAGTAAACCTCAATATAAAATTCCATAAAAATTTCAGAAAGTCAAAAATATGCAAAATAATACTTATGAATTTTTTTTCAGAATTAAAAAATGTCAGAAAGTATTTTTTAAGTAATTAAAAGAAAGCAAATGATTCAAAAAATACAAAAAATATCAAATATCAAAATAAAAATGTGAAAAAATAGTCTTGAGATCAGAAGTAATTCAAAGTATTTTTGTGAATTTTTTCATTAATTTTGGATAAAAAATAAAAGAGTTATGAATTTTTGAAAATTTAATCAATAAAAATATAAAATCAGAAAATAAAATAAAACCAAAAAGATGTGGACCATCAGATCATAGTCAAAGCGCGTTAGTAAGCTGATCCAGTGGACCAGACGCGTTGTGCTTGATATGGACCTTAGCGAGATACACATAGGATCAGGAAAAGGGCAACCAATGAAATTAAAATGTTTGGCACGCTATCATTGGCTGAGATGAGACATGTCATCATCTTCAACCTCCAGACACCCTGCAATGGGGATTTTGTGAGATCCTTCAAATGGAAAAATTAGAATCCCAGGCTAGTATCATTGAACTCGTCTCTTCAAGACGATTCTAACACCACCATCGCGCTAAATATATATAAGGTATGGAGAGAGATATGAATCAAAAACCCAGAAAATAGAGAGCACCTTCAATTTGAGATTTCTCTCTCAATTCTCAATGGATTTAAAAATTGTAAGCAACATTAGAATTAGGAGAAGGAGTAGAATAGATTAGTGCTTGATTTAGATCCAAATGGTGGAGAATTCTACCTTTTCGAAGTTCAAGGAAGAAGCTCTGAAATTGGACTTCTGTAGCTTGAATTATAGCTCATTTTGATTGGTTTAAGTGCTGGAGAGTTTTTATGATGCTTAAGGATGATGAATGCGCAAAGAATTTTGGAAAAGGAAGCTTAAATCTCAAAAACTGAATTCAAAAAAGATGGGTTCGTGTGAGGTTTTGGCAGGGTGTTTTTGGCTCTCAAAGCTTGAAGAAATGAATGGGGGATGACCCTCTATTTATAGGGAAGTGAATGGGAATTAAAATTGGAAGAAACAAGGAAGTTTAGAGGGAAATTGAATGAAGGTCGAGCACGAGTGAAGTGTGACTTCATTACCATCAAAACTCAACCAACTCTTGTGTTTTGGGGTGCTAATCACTTCTGGAAAGTTTGCTAATCAAGTTTAAATCAAAAACATGCATAAATCTTGTGTTTAGAAGTCACATTATGGATTTCAAAATTCTGACTTTGTGGAAAATTCAGTTTCAAGTTACCAAATTCAAATCCATGGCATTTCCAACTCAAGGGGTCTTAGGGCATGATTCTTTATGCTTTAGAAAGATGAGGTTACAAGATTTTCAATGGAAAAAGAATCAAATGGATGCTTGAGCTGAAAGTTGCATTGAGTCAAAGTTGAAGAAAAAGGGTTGACTTTCCATACTTAGAAATATTTCAAATTCTTCTTTAAAAATGACCTGTAATCTCTTGCATCCAAACATGGCCTTCCACTTGGAATTTTCCCTTGACCAAAAAATATGGAATGAATTAGATCTCTTGGATGACATTTTGAAACTTGAACCACTCAAAATCTCCAAATATTGAGCATGTTATGACTTGTTGAAGTTGGCCAAAAATCATGACATGTCCTATAATATTTTGCATATTTAAGGCAAACTCCATCCATTTTCCCACTTTTCACATAAAAGAAGGAATAAAGCTCGCATCTTCAAGATCATTATGGAAAAATAATGGACTCAAGGTGATGAAAATTGACCAAGTTATGATCAATTAAAGTCACATATGGAGAAAAAAAAGTGGATTCATCTGGATGACTTGTAATCTTTCTTCTTCACCAAGTTCCTTCCACATGAAAAATCCTTAGAACTTTTTTTAAGTGATTTGTTGATAACCCTTTGAAGATAAGGATTTCTTTGGTATCACTCAAAAATACCAAAAGCTGAGCAAGATATACTCCTTTGAAGTTCAAACCCTAGCTTTTAGATCAAGAGAATGCCTTGGAGAAGTTTGACAAGTTTGAACAAACTTCTAGTACCAATATTCTTGCTTTGTGAATAGAAGTTGTTCAGGATGATAATGAGGACTCATAGCCACCAAAACCACTTCCATATCTTGAAATTTGAGAGAACTATGCCCTTGTGGCCAATATGAACAAGGCCTTGTCCAAACTTAACAAATTCTCCAAACAACCCCTTGTACTTTTGAGTCAAATCTAATAACCTTGAAATGTGATGAACCAAAACAACCTTGCCATGCCATTTCTTCCAAAACCACTCCAATGGTGAGGTTTGAACCTCTCAAGCTTTTATTAGCTAGGGCATGGAAATAAACTCATGAACCCATGGAGTAATTTGTTAAATCTAATTGCCCTTCACCTACATGGATAACAAGCAAGACAAACCAACATTGCATTTTATTATTTAAATGAAGAAAACAAAACAATATTAATGATCACAAAAGGAGCATAAGTCCAGGTGCTTGTTAATCCCTCAAAAGGAGAAAAACTCAAAGTAAGGAGGGGAACCGAGAATCCTAATGTGATCTTATTCTAAGTGAATCATCACGGTATGATGAAGGGATCTTAGGTGCAAAAATTGGGGTACAACAGCTTCCCTTATTTAAGTTTCTTCTATCCGGAGATACAAAGGTTAAAAATCTTCGTGTCGACGCGATCGAAGATACTTAAATATAAAACAACCCCTATTTTTGTCCCTAAGATACCATGCAAATGCTTATGATCATGAATGCATATGAACAGGACCAAAGAGACGCAAAAATAACACTGGGGACGCAACAATAAAGAAACAAAGGAGCCCCCCCCCCCCCCCCCCACCAGGAAAATAAATCACTGGTGGACCAAAAGAACTGAATTAGAGAGGATGGTAGGATGGCACACCAACTTCTACTGAAGGCGAAGCTACCAATGTTTACTGAAGGCGAAGCTACCAATGTTTACTGAAGGTAGAGAGAAAGATAACAAACATCAACGTTCATTGTCGATGGTCTACCAAATTTCACTGAAGGTAGAAGCAGAATATATCATATCACGGCCGTTCACTGACGATGATCTATCAACCTTCACTGAAGATAGAAAAAAGATAACAAACATCGACGTTCACTGACGATGGTGTACCAACTTCCACTGAAGGTAGAAAGAGAATATATCATATCACTGCCGTTCACTGACCATGAACTATCAACATTCACTGAAGATAGCAAAAAGATAACAAACATCGATGTTCACTGCCGATGGTCTACCAACTTTTACTGAAAGTAGAAAGAGAATATATCATATCACCGTCGTTCACTGACGATGAACTATCAACGTTCACTGAAGATAGAAAAAAGATAACAAACATCGACGTTCACTGCCGATGGACTACCAACTTTCACTGAAGGTAGAAAGAGAATATATCATATCAAGTCCGTTCACTGACGATGAACTATCAATGTTCACTGAAGATAGAAACAAGATAACAAACATCGACGTTCACTGCCGATGGACTACCAACATTCACTGAAGGTAGAAAGAGAATATATCATATCACGGTCGTTCACTGACGATGAACTATCAAGATTCACTGAAGATAGAAACAAGATAACAAACATCGATGTTCACTGTCGATGGTCTACCAACTTTTATTGTAGGTAGAAAGAGAATATATCATATCAACGCTATTCACTGACGATGAACTATCAACGTTCACTGAAGATAGCAAAAAGATAACAAACATCGACGTTCACTGCCGATGGTCTACCAACTTTTACTGAAGGTAGAAAGAAGAAATATCTTATCACCGTCTTTCATTGATGATGAACTATCAACGTTCACTGAAGATAGAAAAAAGATAACAAACATTGATGTTCACTGCCGATAGTCTACCAACTTTTACTGAAGGTAGAAAGAGAATATATCATATCACCGCCGTTCACTGATGATGAACTATCAACGTTCACTGAAGATAGCAAAAAGATAACAAACACCGATGTTCACTGCCGATGGTCTACCAACTTTCACTGAAGGTAGAAAGAGAATATATGGAAGATTTGTTTTTTATCTGATTTTGAATGGAATCATAATGCAAATATGCTGTCAAACCAAATCAAATCGTTCCAAGGAGGATTGGGGTGAAAATGGTATGATTTGGCTTGATATTGAAAGAAATAATGCAAATATGGAATCAAATCAAATCTTAATAATTGGCAAAGATGTGCATGCTTTTTGTTAACCTAATGCAGTCTAATACATATACACAACAAAGGCAAGGCACAAGGGGGCAGAAAAATCGTGTGAAACAGCCAAGAACATAGTGCACTTTTTGTTAAAAAATCTCAGACCAATTTCCATATCACAGTGATCTTCAAGGAGATTTAAGGGTTGCAACACATTCCTGGCAACCTCCTGAAGCTAACCACACCTCTTGCACGCACCAAAGCGCCTTGAATCGTAAAATCCGTAACCCTGTTATTCAATTATTTTTTATTTTTGATTACGTGCATACATGCTCTTTTGCTGAAATTCAATCATACATTATTATTTATTACAATGTCTCATTGCTTGCTGGATCATTTAATTGAATTTTAAGTGCAGGAATCACAGTTTTCCATTCTTAGGGTTTCTGAGTTCGTTTTAGGTTTTCTTCCTACAGGAAAAATTAGGGCTAGACATGGGCACTATGACGTTCAGGGCTTCAAGCCCAATTGATTCATGGTCTTCAATGAAATTTATATTGCTTGTGTTAGGTTTTTGAATAATGCAGGGTTGTAGTTATGGGCACGAGATGTAGGTAAAAGTACCTAGGCTAAGACGACAGCCAGTGGATGAAGACGAAGGTGTGGCATGATCTGGTTGGCTCGTTTGAAATTTCGAGCACTTTCATTAACATTGGCTTGCTTTTACATATAATATATTATTATTGTTATATACACGAATGACTTGGCAGCTCAGTTGGTGGGAGGGCGCGCCTATGAAGCAAACATCCTAGGTTCGATCCTAGGCATATGCTTTTGTTATTTTCTTGACAAATTCTCACAGTTCCAGTGCACTTCACCTCCAGGAGATCACCATACGCCTCAAATTTGTCATCATCAGATCTCATCACATCCAGATCCAACGTCCCATATGCACAGACGTACCATGGATCATCAGGAGACCGACACAGAGAATCGGGCACGCTGGCTGGGCTTAGCTCTTTGGGCCTAAGGACAAATTCTTCATGGCACCCCCCCCCCCCCAATTGCTGAAACAGGCCCATTTTCTATCTTTTCTATTTCTATTTATTTTTAATTATTCTCTAAATTATTTTCTTTTTTACAAAATATCATAAAATCATGTTTTTTTTATTATTAACTCAAAATCACAACAAAACATAAAAAAAATCTTTTTTTCATAAAATACTTTTATTAATTAATTAGTTAATTATTTTAGGGAAATTTAATTATTTTCCTATACCTTTAAATTAATTAGAAATTAGGTTTTTGTGTACATAACTTAGTTAATTTTCTCAAATAAAATTATAATAATAACCTAATTATTTCTCAATTAGACTGTTATGTTTTCTTTAATTTTCGCATTTTAAATCGTCGCGCGCATTTTAATTATTTTTATTATTATTGTAAATGTTTCGAGTTTGTAATAGTAATTAGGGTTTAAATTCCGCATTTTATTTTCATTCCAAGATAATCATGTGTCTGCGAAAGCCTTGTAATAGCGTAGGACCTTTACCTTCTCGCTTTTATATTTTGCATGCTTGTATATAACTGTTAGCAACTTAGGCGTGTATGGCTAATGAATCAATGCTAGATCACTAAATTACAAGATAAATAACTGAAATCAAACACTTTTGCACACTCGCACTCCTAGGGTTTGCCTCACTTGGTTGCCTCGGAAATAATGGTCGTGTCCCTCGAATGTCGGGATACCTTAGCAATGACCCGCGATTCAAAGTCGTCATAAAGATCACAGTCCCTACTTGTCCCTCGAAGTTGCCTACGAATTAATCTTAAGACGATAGGCCCTTCGAAACGCTAAGGTATCCTTACTTGTTGCCTTCAGTGACCATTTCGTCCCTTTGAACGTCCCTTTTAAAACTCCAACAATGGTGCTACCTATTCCTTAACAATAGGATAGTGCTGTCTAAAGGAAAATGAACAGACTTTTTCGAGTAGGTAGATTAGTTCCTAGGTACTTGCTCAAACAAAACTTTTTTCACAAAAACACTTTTCAAAACAATTTTTTAAACAAACTTTGTCACACTCTTGAGGACTGATACAAGAGTCATCACGAAGTAAAACCTTTTAAAAACAAGCACACACAAGCAATTTAAAAATGAGCAAGTACCTAAAAGCCCATGGAAAACCACGGATAGAAAGGGTGCTAACACCTTCCCTTTCTATAATCTACCCCCCCCCCCCCCCCCGTACTCAAAAATATTCTCGAAAAAGGTTTTTCTGTTCTTTTTCCTTTTCCTTAGTTGGATGAAATAAAAGTCAGTGGCGACTCTTGCTTACCGCGACATTTGCGAACAAAAAAAGAAAACCAGTATAACAGTCGGTTCTGCCACCGTATCACAGAACTTGCGACTCTGCTGGGGATAATAAAGAAGTGGGGTTTACCTTAGGATCTAGATCATTTTAAAATTGCTTTCTTGTTTGTTTGATTTATTCTTAAAGGGTTTTGCTTGGGTTACTATAGATCCTACACCCGGATCTGGGGGCACTTTTTAGGTAAATAGCAATAGATCGTGGAGACTGTATGGCGTAGAACGATATGGTTTAAGCGATGGTTGTGTTGGTGTGGCACTTTGGTTGGTACAGGTATCCTTCGTGGGGAAACGAGAAGAATACGGGGCCGCTGCGTGGTGTCGTGAAGCACTAACGGACCTTAGAACCTTAGTTGGACAAACTTGGCCATTAGAAAGTAGTGAGATAGCCGGCCTCGTTATAGAACTGAGGATTGGTTGATACTCGATGCTACACTCATTGAGATCAGACTTTCGGGATATTTAGGCCGCAAGAAAAGATTGCTTGAGCTGAAACAACGTCTGATAAAGGATGATCAGTGATATTGAGAATCTTTAGAACCCGGTTGCTTATCTAAGATAGGTTGAAACCAGCTAAACTTCAAGAGGGTGTGACCTTCAAACTCAATCAGGCCTTAAACCTAAGGATTTGATGTGATTTGTCTGTGTTTTCTCTACCTGTGATTTATCATGACATCATGCATCATAACATAGCATCCATTCTTATTGCACTAACCATTTCAAAGACCGAGGGAATTTATCTTTGTTCTGTTTTGCAGATCATGGCCTCCGTTTGTAGAAACACTATCTGTATTAGCTTTATGAAGATACCTTCCCAACTCAAAGAGCTAGTATCAAGGGTTTCTGAAACTTCTGCGTTCACCAAGAGACATGGTCGACTTCTCAACCTGGTTACTTCAGGCTTTGATGAAAAGATGATGAGTGTAGTCTTTCAGTTCTTTGATCCCAAGCACCGTTGCTTCACCTTTCTAGATTATCAGTTGGTGCCTACCATGGAAGAATTCTCTCAATTGTTGGATATACCCATTCTTGAACAGTTGCCTTTCACAGGTCTGGAGGAGGTTCCTAAGCCAGAAGTCACTGCCTTAGCTTTGCATCTGAAACGGGCCGACATGGTATCCAATTGGGAAACGAGAAGCGGAGTCAAGGGTTTTCTGGCCAAGTTCCTGATAGACAAGGCCCAGCTATTTTGGGATGATATGGATTTTCAAGCTTTTGATGAGGTCTCGGCCCTTCTAATTTATGGTTTAGTACTATTCCCTAATCAGTACTCATTCGTAGATGTGAATGCTATCAAAATCTTCCTCTCTCGTAACCCCGTGCCTACCTTGCTCGGAGAAATTTTGCACACTCTCCATACTCGTACCATGAAGAGAAGAGGGGTTCTTATGTGTTGCATACCGTTGATATCGAGGTGGTTTATTTCTCACCTCCCTAAGTCTATATTGAAGAATGAAGAAGGTGTGGGTTGGTAGCAAAGGATAACGTCACTCGCTCACATGGATATTCTCTGGTGTTCCCAAGCTATGGAAAACACTGCTATTATTGACCGCTGCGGGGAATACCCTAATGTCCCCATGAGTTGCTTATCGGAGGCATTGTATTCAACTATGAGGATGGTGTTCAAGAGTATCGTCGGAGGTTCATACGAGCTTGGGGCATGGTAAACAGATCTGGCGCCAAGGTTTTGGGGCCAAAGGCTTCCATTCCTATGGAACCTTACCCCCAATGGGTACGAGCTCGTGCCCAGAAACTTATGATGCCCTATATGTCCGATTTACCAGTGATTATGGAACCCACTACTGAAGGGGGGTATTCCTTACACGGTTCTCTATCCTGATATGCCCACTGATCTGGAGAATTACAGAGGTCTTGGATTCAGTTAAAGAAAGAGCTGGGTACTTACAGGGATCAGTTCTATGCCCAGGAAGGGAAGGTTTTAGAGCTTACAAAGCAGCTCCATGAGGAAAGAGGACTTAATGTCTATCTCGGCACGAAGAGGAAGCATCCATGGGAATTTTGATTTTTTTTCTAGTTTTGGATTTGTTTTTAATTGTAACGCCTAAAAGGCATTTGAACTTTGAATTCAAGTAATGAAATATTTGTTTCATTTTGGTTCGCAAATTTAAATTTCCCAAAGTCTTTGAAATCATTGCATACGCATCCCATTCATAACATTGCATGTACAGGTACCATTACAGGTTTCTCATCTTCTTCGCTGTTTATTTCAGCAGAAATGTCTTTCGAACAAAGCATTAAGGATCTTCAGGTGTAAAACACCCAATTCCAGCAAATGTTCATAAATCTGGTAAAAGGGCAGGAGGATCTGAAAGCCCTCATCCTGAAAGAGAAAAAGAAAAAGAAGAGGGTTGTCGGTATTCTGAATATGGGCAGAAGGTTTTGAGGTCCATTGAAGCAACAAGTCGATCTGACCTCCTCATCTAAAGAAGGGGAGAATCAAGAAGAAGAGACAAGGGAGAAGGATCCCATTCCTGAAGTTTCTGATAATGATACCGACTACAATGATGAGTAATATCCTCCCACTGAGGATAGATACAAGCAGTTAGAAGATTGCTTGAGTGCTATGGAAGTCTAGAGGATACCTGGGTTGGATTTCAAAGAATTGGGATTGGTGTCGGGAGTGGTCATCCCGCAGAAGTTCAAAGCTCCAATTTTTGCAAAGTATGATGGGGTGTCCTGCCTGAAACTCCATCTCCGCTCTTATGTCAGAAAGATCCATCCCCACACCGCTGATAGAAATTTGTGGGTTCATTTCTTTCAAGATAGTCTATGAGGGACTCGGCTTGAATGGTTCTACCAACTGGAGAGAGCCAATATCCGAAATTGGGAAGATCTGGTTGTTGCTTTCTATAAGCAGTATCAATACAACGCCAACCTTGCTCCTACTCGTACTCAACTCCAGAGTATGTCCACGGGAGTGAGTGAAGGCTTTAAGGACTATGCACAGAAGTGGAGAGACTTGGCTGGAAGAGTCCAACCCCCATTGTCTGATAGGGAGTTGGTTGATATGTTTCTGGGGATGCTATCTGGTCCATTCTTTAATCATTTGATCGGCAGCTCGTCAGCTGGTTTCACCGAGCTAATCTTGACTGGAGAGAGAGTAGAAGTTGGGATTCGGAGCGGCAAGATACAGAAGGATGCTTCTTCGAGCTCGGTAAAGAAGCCTTTTGTTGGTAAGAAAGAAGCCAGTGCCATCTACAACCCGAGGGGCCAAAGCAGAGTTGAACATCGTCAAATAGTAAGTTCCGTAATGATACCTAGGCCTGCAGCCACTCCATAACGCAACAATCAACCAAGGGTGGAAAGTCCACAATGACAGTTTACCTGAATCAATATGACGTTGGCTGAAGTTCTACCTCATCTGCTGAGATCCAACTTGGAGACCTTGAAAGAGGCTCCCAAGAATCTGAATACCACATCTCCCTAATATAATCCAAACGCTCGGTGTGCCTATCATTCTGAGAGTCCTGGCCACGATACCAATGACTTTTAGGCTCTAATAAATAAGGTACAAGATCTGATCGAAGCCAAGGAAATTGAGTTAGATGCTTCAGAAAAGCCCAATGTCATAACTGCTCCCATGCCTAAGCACGGTCGTGGAATTAATGTTGTTCATACCGACTTGTTTGTGACCTTGGTAGATGAAGTTTCTACTCCTCTCATGACTGTGAAGAAGAATTTGCTGTTGGCCAGTCTATTTTCAGGTTATGGTGAAGGTTGCCACATGTGTTCATTTCTTCCTTCTGGTTTCCATTTGCTGAAGTCAGGTGTTCAACGTCTGATGGACAGCAAAGAAATTTTGTTCGAGAAAACTTTGGTTCCTATTGTTCCATATGAAGACATTGCCATTATAACCATTTCCGCCAATCCTTCTAAGGTATCCTCGAGAAGAACTGTTAGAATTACATCTGCTCCAAGAATAGCTCCGCTAATAATCAATGTTCCTGGTCCTGTCCCGTACGCCTCGGACAAAGTTGTCCCCTGGAATTTTGGTGCCGATGTGTACTATCATGGCATCAAAAAAGATCTGAAAAATGAAGAGGTTGATCCTGATATTGGTAACATTGTCGGGACCAACAAGGTTACCCAAAGTGGAAGGGTCTTCTCTCCCGAGATTTCCCCTAAGACTGTTAACAGGCCTATTGTCATCCTGCCTGTTGTTCCTGCTGGTACATCAACTACTGCTCTTGTTCTTACTCCAATTATTACCCCTGTCGGTGAATCGTCTGGTATCCGCGGCAAAGAAGTTATAGGTGAGCCTTCTCGGACGGAGGCACCTAGAAAAATTATCGTGGAAGTCTCGAAGCAAGAGATAGAGGAAATACTGAAAATAATCAAAAAGAGCGACTACAACGTGGTCGAGCAGCTAAGGCAGTCCCCCTCAAAAACATCAATGGTGTCTTTGCTGTTGTGTTTCGAAGCCCATGTGAAGGCTTTGATTGCATTCCTTAAGACTGTGCATGTGCCGCAGGAGACCTCAGGTGATCAATTCAAAGATTGTGTGGCTAGCCTGACTACTGACAATGGGCTGGGTTTTTCAGACGCGGACCTGACATCGAAAGAGAGGAAGCATAATGATGCTATGCATGTCTCGATTGAGTGTAGAGGCACCACTATGGCTCATATGTTGGTAGATATTGGGTCTTCATTGAATGTCCTGCCTAAGAAGGAGTTGGATCGGTTGGACTGTGAGGGCTTGACCTTAAAGCCTAATAACATCATGGTGAAGGCTTTTGATGGGTCGAAGAGAACGGTGCATGGGGAGCTGGACATCCCTGTCAAAGTAGGCTCTCAAACCTTTGAGTCCACATTCTATGTGATGGACATCAGGCCATCATACTCTTGTTTTTTGGGTTGTCCTTGGATCCATGAAGCTGGGGAAGTCACTTTTACACTGCACCAGATGCTAAAATATCCAGTAAGAGGAAAGATTGTCATTGTGCGAGGTGAGGAGGAGTATATGGTGAGCCACCTCAATTCTTTCAAGTACGTAGAGATGGATGGGGAATTCATAGAGACTCCTTGCCATTATTTTGAAGAGGTTCCCTAGATCTTGGCATCGGCTAAAGTTGCTACCAGCAACAAACCTCCTCTGAAGATTGCTTCCCTCAAAGACGCCAGAACAGTGGTTGAAAAAGGTGGGTGTACCAACTGGGGACATCTCCCTGATTTCACTCATAAAATTGACAAGTGTGGTTTGGGCTTTACTTCAAGAGCCCAAAGGGCTGTGCGACACGCTCGGGCTGGAGGACCTCCCCTACGCATCAGCAAACGGGAAATTAATGCCATTGAAGACAGTGAGAAAGACTCAGACATTTACAGCTGGATCTACCCAACTACCAACGATGGACCGAGTAACTGGACGGCTAGGGACTTTATACCAGTTTCTTTTATTCCGCAGTAAGTGTCTTACTTGTTTTTAAGATTTGTAATAAACAATTTGAAACTTTACGGCCTTGTGCTTTGCCCGAGACACATTGGCTTTGCTTGTGAGGGATATTATTTGTCATTTCATATATCATTAATAAAGCATTGGACGTTTCTTGCATACAAATTTTGCGCTCTCTGTTTTTCCTTTCTGTTTTCACTTTATCAAAACAGCTATTCTCTTACACACACTCACGTATCATACTGCAAATCCATATCCACTCTGGATCCCATTGATAACAGCTCTGCTATTGCTAGTTATGACTTCGAAAATCCGATCAACCAGGCCAAAGACGAAAGTGAAGATGATTGTGAGGTGCCTGGAGAACTTGCTAGACTACAACAGCAGGAAGAAAGGGTTATACAGCCTCATGAAGAGCCGGTTGAGACGATAAACCTGGGCACTGAGATAGACAAAAAGGAGGTCAAGATTGGTGTAAATTTGGAAGTTAAGGTCAAACAACGGTTGATACAAATATTGCACGACTATGTTGAGATTTTTATCTGGTCATATGAAGACATGTCAAGTTTACACACTGATATTGTAGTTCATCTCCTGCCGATCAAAGAATATTTTCCTCCGGTTAAACAGAAGGTCTGCCGTATGTGCTCTGAAATGTCAGAGAAGGTCAAGGCAGAGGTCATGAAGCAGTTCGACGCATGATTCTTAGTTGTCACTTCTTATCCATAGTGGGTTGCTAACGTCGTTCTGGTACCTAAGAAGGATGGTAAGGTGCTAATGTGTGTGGATTATAGAGATCTGAATAGGGCAAGCCCCAAGGATGACTTCCCTCTTCCTCACATTGATGTTCTAGTTGACAACACTGCACAACAAAAAATCTTCTCCTTCATGGATGGTTTCTCTGGCTACAATCAGATCAAGATGGCTCCTGAAGACATGGAGAAGACAACCTTCGTCACACAGTGGGGCACCTTCTGTTATAAGGTAATGCCTTTTGGGTTGAAGAATGTTGGGGCAACTTATCAGCGTGCCATGGTTGCTTTGTTCCATGATATGATTCATCACGAGATCGAAGTTTATGTTGATGACATGATAGCCAGGTCTCAGACTGGGGAAGAGCACCTTAATAATCTACAAAAGTTATTTGATAGGTTGAAGATATACAAGATGGGGTTGAATCCGAACAAGTGCACCTTCGGGGTAAGGTCTGGTAAACTTCTGGGTTTCATTGTCAGCGGCAAAGGCATCCAAGTAGATCCTGCAAAGGTAAAGGCTATACAAGAAATGTCAGCTCCCCGTACAGAGAAGGAAGTTAGAGGTTTTTTGGGACGTTTGAATTACATCGACAGGTTCATTTCACATCTGACTGCTACTTGTGAGACCATCTTCAAGCTTCTGAAGAAAGATCAAGTGGTAAAGTGGAATGATGAATGTCAGACTAATTTCGAAAGAATCAGGGACTACCTTCAAGAACCACCAATTCTGATGCCTCCGGTTGAAGGAAGACCTTTGATATTGTACTTGACAGTGCTAGACAATTCAATGGGGTGCGTACTGGGGCAGTATGATGAGTCTGGTCGAAAAGAGCATGCAAATATACTACCTTCGCAAAAAGTTTACCGACTGTGAGACAAGATACTCACTGCTCAAGAAAACTTGTTGTGCTTTGGCATGGGCTGCTCACCGACTAAGATAGTACATGCTGACCCACACTACTTTGTTGATATCTAAGATGGATCCGATCAAATACGTCTTTGAGAAACCCACTCTCTCCGGAAGAATAGAAAGATGGAAGATGATCTTAACTGAGTACGATATACAATATATAACCCAAAAGGAAATCAAGGGGAGTGTTTTGGCCGATCATTTGGCTCATCAAGCTGTGGATGACTACCAGTCCATGAATTTTGAGTTCTTGGATGAGAATATTATGCTGGTGACTGACTACGAAGAACCTGGGCCGGATGAAGGACCCGAGGAGGGATCCTGATGGACTATGTTTTTTGATGGAGTTTCGAACGCACTGGGTAATGGCATCAGCGCTGTAATCATATCTCCTGAGGGTTGTCATACTCCTTTCACTGCCCTGCTATGTTTCAACTGCACTAACAACATGGCGGAGTATGAAGCTTGTATCATGGGACTCAATGCCGCTATTAACCTCAGGATCAAGTTCTTGGACGTTTTCGGGGATTCAGCCTTGGTAATAAGTCAGATCAAAGGTGAATAGGATACGAAGCATCCGAACCTCATCTCATACAAAGAGTACGTGTTGACATTGCTCCCACACTTTGAGGAGGTAACTTTTGAACATTTCCCACGAGAGGAGA
The DNA here is from genome assembly GCA_948472305.1 of Vicia faba. Taxonomy (NCBI): domain Eukaryota; kingdom Viridiplantae; phylum Streptophyta; class Magnoliopsida; order Fabales; family Fabaceae; genus Vicia; species Vicia faba. Next base: position 1,081,302,782 of record OX451737.1, on the reverse strand, counting down.
ACCAGTTAGCGAACGCGCTAGCTACCATGTCTTCTATGTTCAAATTTAGGTGGGACAATGAAGCTCCCCAAATCACCATTGAGAGGTTAGATGAACCAGCACACTGTTGTGAAATCGATACCGAAGAAGTAGCAGACAAACCCTGGTTTCACGAAGTCAAGAGGTATCTTGAGACTCAAGAGTATCCCGAAGGGGCATTTGTCAATGATAAAAAGTTTCTGAGAATGTTTGCTGCAAAGTTCTTCCTCAGTAATAGAATCCTCTATAAACGCAACCATGACTCCACACTACTACGGTGTGTAGACAAGAGCGAAGCAGGGAGGATCATGACAGATCTACATGAAGTCACCTTCGGAACCCATTCTAGTTGACATACCATGGCTAAGAAGATCCTACGGGCAGGATATTACTGGTCCATTATGAAAGCCGATTGTTATCAGCACTCTCGAACTTGTCATAAGTGCCAAATCTACGTTGATAAGGTGCATGTGCCTCCAGTCCCCTTAAACGTCTTGACATCTCCGTGGCCCTTTGCAATGTAGGGCATCGACATGATCGAAGAAATCAGGCCCACCGCTTCTAATGGACATCGCTTCATCCTAGTAGCCATTGATTACTTCACGAAGTGGGTTGAGGTAGCCTCTTTTCTACAGTAACCAAGAACATTGTGGCGTGGTTTATCCAACATAATATGATCTGTCGATATGGTGTGCTAGAGAGAATTATTACTGACAATGGTACGAATCTCAACAACACAATGATCACCGAGCTCTGTAAACAGTTCAAGATACAGCTGTTGTACCCCAAATCTGCCCTATCTCTTTTATTTTTGTCTGGCTTTGGACTTTTCATTCCAGTGGCATCATTTTATTACTCAGTCATTTGCATATCCTGCATTTCATGGAATCAGGCATTTTGGTTTGAGGTATTAGGGATGTGCCCTCTTTATGTCTAATCTTGTTTTGAGGTTTTCTTATCAGGTAAAAGGGAATTCTTCTGGTTCTCAATTAATGGATCGTGGAATGAATTGTGTCATCACATTACAAGGTTGGTTCTCGCTCAAATTTATCAGAGCCTGGGTTAGGGTTTATTTCCCTATGTTTGTTGGTCAAAAGGCTAGGGTTTTCGGGTTTTTGGTTTCTGTGAAGATGTTTCTTTCGCCTGCCTCAAGGATGGCTTAAAGCTCAGTGCATTAGGTCAAGAATTTCACCTCCTCGCATTTCAAGTTTCTTCTTAAAGTCTCTAAACCATTGAGTCAAGAATTTGAAGTTTGAATTGACAAATGTGGAGTTGGAGCACTTCAGGAAATGAGGTTAAAGGTTCATGATAATCAAGGCATGTTTCGGTTGTTTAAAGCTACAAGTTACTTGTGGTTTAGACATCAAAGTTACGGTTCTCGTTGGGTGTGCAAGTGTGGTTCAGGCATGATATGAAGATCAAGGTTCAAGTGACCGGTGTTTTGGGTTCGAATTAACCAGTGGAATTAAATTCTTAAGCATTTATTTTGTTTGAGAATTTGATTGGATTTTGAAAGATAAGACGCGTGACTGTTTAGAATACAAGTTATAACAATTTCTCACAATTTCTTGAAGTTTAAGTTACAAAGTCAAAGGGTGCATTCAAATCATTCAAGTGGAAATGGCCACTTTCAATCAAAGTTCAAGATTTGTTTGATTTCCATACAAAAAATTCATTCAAAAATATATCATTCAAGCTTTCGTGTTCATTACATTTTTAGGACAGATTATAGAGCATGTGAAATCATAAATTACAATTATTGAAATACAAGCTACATTTGTTTTGTTTACAAGGAAAGAAATAATGTGTGTTTCTTCAAGTCTTCATCTTCAAGACATTCGTCCTCACTCCTCGCCATGGTATTTTTATCGTTCAAACATCGCTAGCCATCCAATACTCGTGCTCATGAAACAAGGAAAAGGAAAAAGTTAGCAATCAACATACGAAAAAGAAATTCCAAACAAGAATTAATTGATAAAAAGAATCAGTGTCTCATCATAAGGGTTCGCTTTTGGAATCAGACAGGGAGTTTGTTTAATCATGGTCAATTTTTCTCCCAATTGCAAATCACAAAAAGCTTGTGCTTTTTGGTTCACAAAAGAGAGAAAAAAAAGTTTGCAAATATTTTTTCTACTGCTGCAAACAAAAACAGCAAACAGCATATGTATAAGGCAAAATTGTCCAACAACAACAAACAAAGCAACAGCAGCATAGTGCAAAAAGCAACAGCAGCGCTACTACCAAAATAGAAAATAGTAGCAGAACTGCTAAGCCAGCAAGCCAAACCTACAGCAAAGCTACAAGGAAAAGGCCAAGGAAGACACACCAGAATAGCAAATGCAGCATCAAACAAAATAAGTAGTATAGCAAGCTAACATTAGCCCAAAGCCCCATGGTGTCATCACTTTCCTAATAGCAAACCCTTCAGATTCATTAAAGGATAAAAGCAGACAAGCTTTATGTCATTGAAAGACAAAAGATGTCAAGAAAAACCTATCAAAGACCTGTCCATAAACAGTCCAAAATTCTGTAGAGAAGAGTCCAAAAATTCTACACAAATAGCTCCTATTGTTGCTGTGCATAAACCCCTTATGCAGCCCTGCATCATCTGCAAAACAGCCTTGTAAACCAGTCCATAACAATAGTCCAAAAGCTTGTTACACACCACAGGAAAAAAAATCAGTCCAAAAACATGTTGTTTCCCTATACATATGCATCCGAAATTGCACAGGCTTTGCACCAAATAAGCAAAAACGAATCTTGCATCAAAAAGTAAAAGAACCAGCATGCCAAAGAAGTTTAATTTGCTCAAATATTTCCCTCCAAAAAATTCCCTCTAATCTCCTCTCAACTGATATAAATCATACTATTCTCTACCTTTCTATGGGGACATCGGAACCTGCAGTAGAATTCAGACGGAAAAAGACAGAAAATTTCACAAAATTTTTCTCATAACAAAAAACCTTTTCTCAAAACACTATCAACCTTCAACTTACAAATAACAACCTTTAAACACCATGCAAGATTATCTTCTGAAAACCAAAGAAAAAACACATTAAACTCTACTCAAATTCCATATCCAATACCCTCTAAGTTCCCTCATACAAACCTCGACATGTAACCTCAACAACCTTAATCTGCAACATAGCAAACCAATATCTCAAAATCGAAGCTCCTCACAGTGTAACAATACACTCACGCCAATCACTCAATCATGCATTAATGATATATACTCACAGATTGCGTACAAAAATAGAGCAACAACATCCGTAGCAGTTGAAGAAGTAGACCGACGAAGAAGAAGAAGGACAAAATGAGTGTTAGTAGGAGTACCTGAAAGCAAGCTGCGGGAAAGACACTGATGGTGTTCTTGATTTTCTATCACTGATCCGAACCTGAGAATAAGAGGATTAAATATTCTGAGTGGAAGAATGGCAGAAGAAGGTGCAAGCGAGAAAGAGTGGAAATGAAATGAAGAAGATGAGGGGGAAAGAATTGTCGCGGTGCAAAGAGAAGGTAGATCAGACTTGAAGCTTGGCCGCCGCAGTTGCGAGTTTTGAGAGGACGAAGATACCATTCTTGTGCAAATCGAAATGTGATATTTTCTTTACCCTAATCCCTTTTTTAATTACTGTCTTATTATATCCTTTTGGTCATATGCTAATTTAATAATCCAACCATGGTTGAATAACATTGATGTACGTTGTTGATTGGGTCGGCCGGGCTATCAAAGACCCATTAATTTTTTTTCTGAAATTGTTTACAACACCAAAAAAGGACAACTCCTGGGTCTCTTCTGGACGGGCCTTGCGCCCAATGCAGAGCTTACTATCTATACACTCCAGATTTTATGCTACACTTTTTTTATAACTAATTTAGTTTAAATTTAAATCAGTAATTTTAAGAATAATTTAGTTTGCATTTAAGTTAATTTAGATATAACTTAGTAACTTTAGAGCTTTAATAATTTAAAAATTTATATTTGGTTTAGATTTAATTTGATTTAGATTAAATTTAATAGCTTTAAAATTTTTATTTGATTTAGAATTAGTAATTTTAGAATTTTATTTGATTTAGATTTAGTTTAATAACTTTAGAATTTTTATTTGATTTAGAATTAGTAACTTTAGCATTTTCATTTTGATTTAGATTTAATTTAATAATTCTAGAATTTTAATTCGATTTAGGTTTAGTTTAGTAACTTTAGAATTTTATTTGATAACTTTAGAATTTTTATTTGATTTAGGTTTAGTTTAGTAGTTTTAGAATTTTATTTAATTTAGATTTAGTTTAGTAACTTTAGAATTTTATTTGATAACTTTAGAATTTTTAGTTGATTTAGATTTAGTTTAGTAGTTTTAGAATTTTATTTGATTTAGATTTAGTTTAGTAACTTTGAAACTTTTATTTGTTTTAGATTTAATTAAGCAACCTTGGAATTTTAATTTAGTTTAGATTTAATTTACTAACCTTAGAATTTTAATTTAGTTTAGATCTAATTTAGTAATTTTAGAATTATCTTTATAATCTTAGAATTTGTAGTTAGTTTAAAATTATTTTAGTAAGTAATCTTAATTTTTTAATTTAGTTCAACTAACCTTTTTTTTAGGTAATTAGTTATATTCTCTTTATTTGTATTTAAATATCTTTGTCATTTTAATTTCTCGGTGTCTCTTGGTCATTAATTTATTTTGTTAGATTTATTTCTTGTGAATTTTTTAATGTTTATATTTTGATGTTCATTTTATTATGCTTGCTCGATTTACTCCAAAGGGAAGAATTAAATTTGTTGACTTCATGTCATCGAGTATCTAATACGATTGTGTGAAGCCCTTTCATATATTTTAGCTTTTGTTTGTTAAACCTAAGATGATTTTCCTAAAAGATTCGATTTTCAAACTCACACCTTTTAAATCAAAATTTCTACATTAGGTCGTCGTATATCCGAAATCTCATCCGCATCCATTTTTAACCAAACTTATCATTCACAAATCAAAAATCCAAAAACACTTAATCATTACTTGACTTTATTTTAAAACCCGCAAAACACTCAACAAATTAAAACCTTCCCCAAGGGGCATGTTATCTTTGTTCTACCGTGATACCGGCCGTGCCTATTGCTAGAATGTGTGCGTTAACATCGCCCATTAAAAAACACAAACAAACCAACCATTTTCTAGAGGAACTACGGTGTTCTGATTCCTTCATTGGATACGTAGGCAAAGGGTCGTGAAACCCTCATGAACGCGAGAATAAAAACCATCCATTTCCCTTTAAGCAAGCATAGTTGTAGATAAATACACCCTTTAAGATAAACAAACAAAATGGATCCCGTTGAGTACAACGAATGTGAGGGGTGCTAATACCTTCCCCTTGCATAACCGACTCCCTTACCCTTTCTCTTGGTTGCAAGACCATCTTGTCCATTCCCTTGTGGTTTTATCGATATTTCCCCTTCCTTCGGGATAAATAAAGTTCGGTGGAGGCTCTGTGTTTTCTGCCGGTAGCTTCAACAGCATCATAATTCTTCTCCCTACCGGCCAAAGATGAATGGTGTTGTTGAAGCAGCTAACAAGAATATCAAGAAGATTGTACAGAAGATGACAGTGACATACAAAGACTGGCATGAGATGTTACCATTTTCCCTTCATGGGTACCGTACCTCAGCACAGACGTTGACAGAGGCAACACCCTACTCTCTGGTATATGGCATGGAGGAAGTCCTACCCATCGAAGTCCAGATACCTTCTCTCAGGATTATGAAGGATGCGGGTTTGAACGAAGACAACTGTATCTGAAACCGACTTGATCAGTTAAATATAATTGATGAAAAGATACTTACTGCTATCTGCCATGGTCAGCGTATCAAAAGTGAATGATCAAGGATTTTAACAAGAATGTCAGGCGTTAAGAATATCATGTCGGGGATCTAGTGATCAAGCGCATCATACTGTCGCAAGGTGATCCCAGGGGCAAATGGACCCCCACGTACAAAGGGGCATTTGTGGTTAAAAACATTTTTTTGGGTGGAGCTATAATTCTAACCACCATGGACGGTGACGACCTTCCTCACCCTGTCAATGCAGACATAGTGAAAAGATACTACGCCTAATCAAAAGACCCGCTAGGTTGACTGGCCTAGACAAAAATAAGGGCTTTCGGGCTAACCAAAAGGGTTCGGGCAAAAATAAGGGATGAAAATAAAAAATTTGTACACCCGGCAAGTCGAAAACATGAAAGGGCAGCTTGGGTAAAAAAGAGTATTTCGGTGGACTGAAAACCCGAAAGGGAGGTCCAAGAAAAAATGAGGGATATAAAGCGTACCACTATGTCTCATTGGATCATCTTGCGACCAGACTTCAGTATCGACTATCAAGCTCGGACGGCGCCAACCAATCTGATCAACTTTCGGCCAAGTAGCAAAGTGATAAGACGCTTGAAGATATAAGGGCAATAGCAGAGTTGGAACCCAATGGGATTGTTTCACATAGCTGTTTTTCTTTTACACAAATTTGTATAGCTTCTATTTTTATGGCGGAGTTCTCTTACTAGAGCGTCAGCCTCCTTGTACGAAAACGCCTATTATAGGCCAACTTCAAAAATCAATACAAAATCATTTTCACAAGAAACTTGGAGTTTTTTTCTGTTTTATTTTGCAAGAATGTCCAATGATTTATTCTTGACATATTCATTTGAATATGATTGTTGCTCATAAATATTTACATAAGAAACAAAGACAATTATTCATAATTCCAAAAACAGGGGCAAAAACAAGAAATGCCAAACCCGACAGTTACTCTTCCCAGCAGGTACCGGGATAGAGTCATCTTTGGAGCATAATCAGCAGTACATACACACCCCAGAGTAAAAGTATTCAAAAGCATTGATGTCAAATTTCCCGAAACAGGACATAACCTCCCCAGCCAGGGTCATTCAGAAATCTGACAGCTATATCCTCCAGCCGAATTTCATAATCGCAGGCGGGTCAGTAAATCTCATCCTCTAAGTAGAGTTTATTTCTCTAGATGCAGAGGCTCAATCCCCGACAAAGATCATTACTTCAGCTATAAAGATTCACTTTCCAAGTTTGTTCCCCACAGAGTTTATTCTCAAGTAGAATCTCTTCCTGACAGAATATTCATAAATCTCTAGCAGCAGCCAGGGATTTATTTTTCCAAACCCAGACATACTCCGACAGCATTTCATGTACATACATCATGACAAGCGCATACATATTATATACATCATTATCTCATTTATTTTGAGAACATCACTCCACCATGCATTTCATGTGTCGCACATAATTAACCCTGTTATCTTTTCAGGAAAGACGATTAGCTTCAACAAATCCAGCAGTTATGCAGGTCACGTCTGCAGACAACTAATCTACACTATCGCTTTGAAGTAACCCTACTATCCAGGTTTCTTCCCATAAGCCCTACTATCCAGGCTTTCATCTCGAAGTAACCCTACTATCCAGGTTCCTTCTCATAGCCCTACTATCCAGGCTTTCATCTCGAAGTAACCCTACTATCCAGGTTCCTTCTCATAGCCCTATTATCCAGGCTTTCATTCTGAAGTAACCCTACAACCCAGGTTCCTTCTCACAGCCCTACTATCCAGGCTTTCATCTCGAAGTAACCCTACTATCCAGGTTAATTCTCATAGCCCTACTATCCAGGATTTCATTGCGAAGTAACCCTACAACCCAGGTTCCTTCTCACAACCCTACTATCTAGGCTTTCATTTTGAAGTAACCCTACTATACAGGTTCCTTCTCATAGCCCTACTATCCAGGCTTTCATTCCGAAGTAACCCTATAACCCAGGTTCCTTATCACAGTCCTACTATCCAGGCTTTCATTTTGAAGTAACCCTACGACCCAGGTTCCTTCTCGTAGCCCTACTATCCAGGCTTTCATTTTGAAGTAACCCTACAATCCAGGTTTCTTCTCACAGCCCTACTATCCCAGCTTTCATTCCGAAGCAACCCTACAACACAGGTTCCTTCTCACAGTCCTACTATCCAGGCTTTCATTTTGAAGTAACCCTACAACCCAGGTTCCTTCTCACAGCCCTACTATCCAAGCTTTCATTTCAAAGTAACTTTACCAGTCAGGTTCCTTCTCTTTCATCTCCAGACGACAGTTTACAACATGATAAGACCTGCACCCGACCAGATACGGTCAATTTCACATTCCCTCAGTAAGTCGTTATGCAGCCTGGACCCTGACCAGATATGCAGTTCATTCCTACTTCCTCAATCAGGAGTTAATTCCCCAGTAGAGTAATGGATAGCTGAAGCTCCTATACTCTATTTCTCAGGACATAAATCAACATTCCCCGACGAAGTTCTCCTCAACAGCAGGTAGAGTTTCTCGCAAAGGAATCTCTCATGCAATCGATATCTTTTTGGATGGAATCTTTAAGCCCATCTCCAACGATTCTCTGCCAACTTCCAAATGGCATCTGTAAGCCCATTCCCGATATCACCAATCAGTATTACTCCATGTGAGTGCAAATTTCTGGGCACTCTAGTGTTCAATCATCTTCCACCTTCAGATCACGAAAGGAAGACCAACCAATCTACATCCCCAGGTTTAAGAAGATTTAACAGGGGCAGCTATTGCACCCCAAAATTTGCCCTTTCATTTTACTCAACACATTCCCATTGAGGTCCTCAATTTGCCCAAGGATGTCTAAGGATTGACCAGACAAATCCTTCTCCTAAGACAATGAGCCATTTTAGGGTTTCCACTTTTATCAATAGGTGTGAACTCCAAAGGTCCCAAATGATTTCCATTGCCCTGATATGTTCTCAAGATCATCCATATCAAATTTCAATCGTTGCACAAGAAGTTTGCTCAGTCAATTGCTCAGATGCTTGAGAATCGATTGTATTAGGTCAAAAGTCAATTGTGGCCCACATATAGTAAAACTTCAAGGTTTTTGGTCAACATCAAAAATTTAAAGTTATATCCATCATTTGATCAAGGGTTGATCATGATTCCTCAAGGAATGCTCCTAATTCATCAAAACTCAAAAGTTGCTAAATTAGGGTTTCTCAAGAAAAGTCAACTAAACTTTGATCAGGCATAACTTCTTCATACTTTATAAGAAATTTTCCATATAAGGTTCATTTTGAAGAGAATCCAATATCCTATAACTCATCTTCAGCCCCCAAGTTCAAGAAGTGAACTCATAAAAAGATATGAATTTCTACATTATAGGTCCTTTTGAAAAGTCAACAAAAACACCTTTTGGGTCAAAGCTTCCTACATGATCATGGAAGACCCAATTGAGATGAGACCAAAAAGGTTGTTTAGGAGACATCCTAATATTTTTAAAAAGTCCAAGAACACCTCTCTAGAATTAAAATTGAAAGAGTTATGCATTGTCAAAGTTGACCTTTTTTGGAAAATTTCCAAAAGTAGAAAGTGCTCACAAATGCATTTTTTGCCAAATGGGCCTAACTTTTTAAGCTTGCATTATGCTTCCTACATGACCCACGACCCAAACACTCTACCATATATTATTGACTTTATTTATTTAATTTCTTTTGATTTTTTATAATTTAAAAGCCAAATTAAATCAAATAAATGATACAAAATATGGAAGATTTGTTTTTGATCTGATTTTGAATGGAATCATAATGCAAATATGTTGTCAAACCAAATAAAATCGTTCCAAGTAGGATTGGGGTGAAAATGGTATGATTTGGCTTGATATAGAAAGAAATAATGCAAAGGTGGAATCAAATCAAATCTTAATAATTGGCAAAGATGTGCATGCTTTTTATTAACCTAATGGAGTCTAATACATATACACAACAAAGGCAAGGCACAAGGGGGTAGAAAAATCGTGTGAAACAGCCAAGAACATAGTGCACTTTTTGTTAAAAAATCTCAGACCAATTTCCATATCACAGCGATCCTCAAGGAGATTTAAGGGTTGCAAAACATTCCTGGCAACCTCCTGAAGCTAACCACACCTCTTGCACGCACCAGAGCGCCTTGAATCGTAAAATTCATAACCCTGTTATTCAATTATTTTTGATTTTTGATTACGTGCATACATGCTCTTTTGCTGAAATTCAATCATACATTCTTGTTTAGTACAATGTCTCGATGCTTCCTGGATCATTTAATTGAATTTTAAGTGCAGGAATCACAGTTTGCCATTCTTAGGGTTTCTGAGTTCGTTTTAGGGTTTCTTCCTACATGCAAAATTAGGGCTAGACATGGGCACTATGACGTTTAGGGCTTCAAGCCTAATTGATTCATGGTCTTCAATGAAGTTCATATTGCTTGTGTTAGGTTTTTGAATAATACAGGGTTGTAGTTATGGGCACGAGATTGTAGGTAAAAGTACCTAGGCTAAGACGACAGCCAGTGGAGGAAGACGAAGGCGTGGCATGATCTGGTTGGCTCGGTTGAAATTTCACGCGCTTTGATTAACATTGGCTTGCTTTAACATATAATATATTTTTATTGTTATATACACGAATGACTTGGCAGCTCAGTTGGTGGGAGGGAGCTCCTATGAAGCAAACCTCCTAGGTTCAATCCCAGGCGTATGCTTTTGTTATTTTCTTGACAAATTCTCACAGTTCTAGTGCAATTCACCTCCAGGAGATCACCATACGCCTCAAATTTAACATCAATAGATCTCATCACATCCAGATCCAACGTCCCATATGCGCAGACGTACCATGGATGATCAGGAGACCGGCATACAGAATCAGGCGCGCTGGTTGGGCTCAGCTCTTTGGGCCTAAGGACAAATTCTTCATGGCACCCCCCAATTGCTAAAATAGGCCCATTTTCTATCTTTTCTATTTCTATTTCTTTTTAATTATTTTCTAAATTATTATCTTTTTTACAAAATAACATAAAATCATGTTTTTTTATTATTAACTCAAAATCACAACAAAACATAAAAAAATATTTTTTTTCATAAAATACTTTTATTAATTAATTAGTTAATTATTTTAGGGAAATTTAATTATTTTCATATATACCTTTAAATTAATTAGAAATTAGGTTTTTGTGTACATAACTTAGTTAATTTTCTCAAATAAAATAATAATAATAACCTAATTATTTCTCAATTAGACTGTTATGTTTTCTTTAATTTTCGCATTTTAAATCGCGGCGTGCATTTTAATTCTTTTTATTATTATTGTAAATGTTCTGAGTTTGTAATAGTAATTAGGGTTTAAATTCTGCATTTTATTTTCAGTCCAAGATAATCATGTATCTGCGAAAGCCTTGTAATAGCGTAGGACCTTTACCATCTCTCTTTTATATTCTGCATGCTTGTATATAACTATTAGCAACTTAGGCGTGTATGGCTAATGAATCAATCCTAGATCACTAAATTACAAGATAAATAACTGAAATCAAACACTTTTCCACACTCACACTCCTAGGGTTTGCCTCGCTTGGTTGCCTCGGAAATAATGGTCGTGTCCCTCGAATGTAGGGATACCTTAGCAATGACCCGTGATTCAAAGTCATCATAAAGATCACAGTCCCTACTTGTCCCTCGAAGTTGCCTACAAATTGATCTTATGACGATAGTCCCTTCGAAACGCTAAGGTATCCTTACTTGTTGCCTTCAGTGACCATTTCATCCCTTCGAACATCCCTTTTAAAACTCCAACGACGGTGCTACCTATTCCTTATTAATAGGATAACATTGTCTAAAGGAAAACGAATAGACTTTTTTGAGTAGGTAGATTAGTTCCTAGGTACTTGCTCAAACAAAACAAAAATTCACACAAACACTTTTCAAAACAATTTTTGAAACAAACTTCATCACACTCTTGAGGACTGATACAAGAGTCATTACGAAGTAAAACCTTTTCAAAACAAGCACACACAAGCAATTTAAAAATGATCAAGTACCTAAGAGCCCGTGGAAAACCACAGATAGAAATGGTGCTAACACCTTCCCTTTCTATAATCTACCCCCCGTACTCAGAAATATTCTCGAAAAAGGTTTTTTCTGTTCTTTTTCCTTTTCCTTAGTTGGATGAAATAAAATTCGATGGCGACTCTTTCTTACCTCAACATTTGCAAACAAAAAACACGAACCAGTATAACAGTCGGTTATGCCACCATATCACAGTTTCCCCGGTGTTCTTCAGCCCAAATGTCATAACTTTGTAACATAACGTGCCCTACTTTGTGATGAAGGTAGTTTTCTTCATGTCCTCGGGTGCCATTTTGATCTGGTTGTATCCAGAGAAATCGTCGATGAAGTAAAATACTTTATGTTGTGTGGTGTTGTCAACCAGAATATCGATATGAGGAAGCGGAAAGTCATCCTTAGGGATTGCCCTATTCAAGTCTCTATAATCCATACACATATGTACCTTACCGTCCTTTTTAGGCACTGGAACAACATTGGAGACCCATTGTGGATAGGAGGTGACAGCTAAGAATCCCGTTTTGAACTACTTCATGACTTCAGTCTTGATTTTCTCTGACATTTCTGGCCGCATGCGACAGAAATTCTGTTTTACCGGAGGGCAGTTTTCTTTTGTCGGTAGACGATGGACCACGATTTCGGTGTCGAGTCCTGGCATGTCTTTGTATGACCAGGAAAAGACCTTAACATAGTCATGTAGTAACTGAGTTAAGTGCTTCTTGACACTAGGCTCCAGGTTGGCACCTACCTTGACTTCTTTCTTGTTCTCTTCAGTACCTAAGTTAACTGTTTCCATTGGATCTTCGTGGGGCTTTATGGTCCTTTCTTCCTGTTGCAATAACCTGACTAGTTCCCCTGGTACCTCACAATCTTCCTCACCTTCATCTTTGGCTTGGTAGATCGGATTTTCAAAGTCATGATTGGCCATAGCAGAATCGTTACCCATGGGATCCTGAGTGGATGTGGATCTGCATTTTGACATGTGAGTGTGTGTAAGAGCATAGCTATCATTGAAAAATAAAAAGGTAGAAAAACAAAGAGTGTAAAATTTGCATGCAAAAAAAAACGACCATGATTTATTGATGACATATGAAGATGAAGTAACAACCCTCACAAATGGATTGTTATGCCTCGGGTAAGACACAAGGTTTTAAAGTCTAAATTGTTTAATTATTACAAGTCCGGTAAAGAATTAAAAAAAATTACTCTTGAATAAAAGTAATAGGGACAAATTCTTTGGCCTCCCAATTGTTGGGTCCTCCGCTGACGGTTGGAAAGATCCACTCGTCTAGGTCACAGCTGCCATCAATGTCTTCCACTGTGTTGACCCCCTGATTGCTGATACGTAAAGGTGGTACCCCGGTGTGAGTTCATCGAACAGCTCTTTGTACCTCCGAAGTGAAACCCAAACCAAATATGTTGGATTTGTAAGGAATATCTAGAAGTTGACCCCAGATAGTGCATCCACCTTCTTCAATCACTGCTCTAGCATCCTTTAGAGAGACCATTTTCAATGGCGGTATAGTAACTTTTGGAGTCTTGGTAGTAGTCTTGGTTGCCGCAACTATTTGTGGGACCTCCTCAAAGTTTTGACATGGAGTCTCAATGAACTCACCATCCATTTCCACGTACATGAAAGAATTCAGGTGGCTAACCATGTATTCCTCCTCCCCATGGACAGTGATGATTTTTTCCTTGATTAGGTACTTCAGCATCTGATGTAAGGTAGAGGTGACGGCACCAGCACCATGAATCCAGGGTCGTCCCAATAGACATGAATAGGAAGGGCGGATATCCATCACATAGAAAGTTGAATCAAAAGTCTGAGTTCCAACTTTTATAGGGATGTAAACTTCTCTGTGCACTGTCCTCTTAGAACCATCAAAGGCCCTCACCACAATGTTGCTAGGATTTAAAGTGAGTCCCTCGCAATCTATCTGGTCAAGAGCATTTTTGGGCAAGACATTCAGCGATGAGCCTGTATCCACCAGAACGTGGGCTAGCATAGTGCCTCTGCACTCAATGGAGACGTGTAAGGCATCATTGTGTTTCCTTCCTTTGGGAGTTAAGTCAGCGTCAGAAAAGCCCAATCAGTTTCCAACAGTTAGACTGGCCACACAATTCTCAAATTGGTCAATGGAAGTCTCTTAGGGCACATGGGCGGTCTTTAGAAACTTTACCAAGGGTTTGGCATGTGCCTCGGAACACAAAAGTAAGGCCAACATTGATATTTTCAAGGGGGTTTGCCCCAACTGTTCCACGGTGTTGTAGTCACTTTTCTTGATTATCTTTAGTATCTCTTCTATCTCCTTTCTAGAAGCTTTAGGAATATCCTCTGGATGCGCCTTCGTCTGGACAGGCTCAGATAACACCTCCTTGCCCCTCGTCTTGGCAGCAGGGATAACAGTAGGATCGTCAACGGGAGTATCACTGGGAATGCTGGTAGGGGCGGGTAGCGGGAATAATTATAGGAGTAGCAATGGTCTTTGGAGAGATCTAGGGTGAGAAGATTTTTCCACTTCAGGTTATCTTACTGGTCCCATTGATATTACGACGTCAGGATCAGTGTCTTTCTCAATTTTGTCTTGGATAGCCAACAGATCTTATTTGACGCCATAGTAATAGACGTCATCCCCATAGTTCTAGGGAACAGCTTTATCCTAAGAATATGGTATTGGTCTTGGCATGGTGATGATTAGGGGAGCAGACTTTGGAACAAATGTAATCCTGACGGATCTTTTGGTGGAGACCCTGGGAGGATTATCGGAGATGGTGATTATTGAGACATCTTCACAAGAGTTTCTGATAAGAGGAACTTTTTCAAACAGGATTTCTTTATTAGCCATCAAATGTTGGACGCCCATCTTCAGTAACAAATAGCCATTGGGTAGAGACACACATAATTAACAACTTTCATCATAGCCCAAAAACATACTGGCTTGCAATAGATTTTGTTTAATGGTCAAAAGAGGAGTAGTTAAATCATTCATGGAGGAAACAAAACACTCATCATCAATAGCATTGACACCTTAACCGTGTTTGGGCATTGGCACCGTTAACATATTAGGTGTTTCTGGGGGATCAAACTCAATCTCTTTCGCCTCGATAAGGTCGTGTATCTTATTTTTCAAGGCTCAACAATAGTTTGTATCATGCCCCTGGTTTTCAGAATGATAGGCACATCGAGCATTTGGGTTATAGCGAGGAGAAGCTGTATTGGGGTTCTTGGGAGCTTCCTTTAGGGTCACCAGATTGGAATTCAAAAGATGTGATAGAACTTGGGACAAGGTCATGTTGATTCGGGTGAATCGTCTCATGGGCGCCTCTGGCCTGCATTGATAATTTCGCTGCTGATTTGGTACAAGATTAGAAATCATAATAGCCCATACCGTAGGGCGACATTCAGTTTTGTTTGGATTTATGTGGTCATATGCAACATTGACTTCCTTCTTTCTGGTAAAAGGTTTCTTCATCATGCTCGAGGATGCATCTATTTGAATTTTGCCACTTTTTATACCTGCTTCTACTCATTCACCAGTCATGATTAATTCGGTAAATCTAGTCGAGGAGCTTCCGATCAAATGGTTGAAGAATGGTCCAGATAACGTGCCTAAGAACATATCCACCAATTTTCTGTCAGATAGAGGGGGCTAGACTCTTCCTGCGAGATCCCGCCATTTTTGAGCATAGGTTTTGAAACCTTCACCGGCACTCATAGACATGCCTTGCAATTGTGCCCCAGTTGGAGCTAAGTCAGCATTATACTGGTATTACTTGTAAAAAACTGCAGCAAAATCTTCCCAATTGCGAATATTGGTCCCTTCCAACTGATAAAACCAATCCAATTGCGTCCCTGATAATCTTTCTTGGAAGAAATGCACCCATAGGTTCCTATCGGCGGTATGGGGTTAAACTTTCCTGACGTATGACCTTAAATGCAGCTTTGGACAAGAGACGCTGTCATATTTAGCGAAAGTGGGGACCTTGAATTTTTGTGGGATGACAACCCCTGAGACAAGTCCTAGCTCTTCAAAATCCAATCAGGGTACCCTCTGGATCTCCATAGCATTGAGGAGATCTTCCAGCTGCTTGTATTTATCATCAGCTGGAGGGTATTGCTCTTCAGAGTAATCAACCTCTTCTTCTTCTTCAGATTCTGGATGGTCATTCACTTCTTTGCTTTTCCCTTCTTGGTTATCTCCTTCACCCGATGAGGTTGCGAAATCTAGAATTCGTCTGGTTGGTCCTTTGAACCTTCTTCCCAGATTCAAAACACCGGTCGGTTTCTTCATTTTCTTCTTCTTTTCTTTGATCTGCAAAGTTTTCAAATCCTCTTGTCCTTTTGCCAGAGTGAAGAACATTTGTTGAAATTGAGCGTTCTGCGCGTGAAGATCTTTTACTGTCTGTTCAATATCCATCTCACTGAAATAAACAGTAGAAAGATAAGGAGACATGTTGTAAGAAACATGTTTATGTTATGATGAATGAAGATGCATATGCAAATGATTTCAAGAAAATTAGAGATTTAAATTTGTTTTAGACACAAAAGAAACACATGTTGCATTAATAAATCCAAGTTTGAGTACATCATGCCTTTTTGGGCTTATAATGAAAGAAATAAAATACAAAAACTCCTAAGACAAAAAGGTTGAATGCATCCTCTTTGGCAATGTAGGCGTTCAGACTCCGCTCTTCATGAAGCTGCTTAGTGAGTTCCAGAACTTTCTTCTCACTGCCGTAGAGTCGGGCTTCGAAAGTGTCTCGTTCTTCCTTTAGCTGAATCCAATCCCTTTACAAGTCTTCGAGAGAGGTATGCATGTTAGGATGAAGGACAGTATACGAGACATCTCCTTCAACAACAGGCTCTATGATAATAGGGAGGATAGAAGGGTAAGGCATTGTGAGACTCTGAGGACGAGCCCGTACCCACCTAAGGTAAGGCTCAAGGGGAATGGAATTTTTGTGTCCCAATGTCCTACTATCCACCTTGTTTACCATCCTCCAAGCTTGTATAAACCTCTAACGGTAGCCTTGATCATCGCTTTCATAGTCGAACACCAAACCTTACATGAGTATCTCATTATGACCATATCTTCGAGCATACCCAAACTGTTGTAAAGCTAAGCAAGGGTTGTAAGTGATACCTCCCCTAATGCCAAGCAGAGGGACGTTAGGGAATTCCCCACAATGGTCAATAATAGAAGTATCTCCTAAGGTTCTCGAACACCAATGAATATTAGAGTGGGTGAGGGCCATCATCCTTTGAGACCATGTCAATCTTTGCTCGTTCTTCAATGTTGATCGAGGTAGGTGTGAAGTAAACCACTTGGTGAGTAGGGGAATACAACACAAGAGAGTACCTCTTTTCTTCATGGTGCGGGCATGGAAGCAATGTAAGATGTCTCCCAGCAAGGTAGGTATTGAATTACGAGAGAGAAAGACTTTGATGGCACAAACATCTATGAATTGGTCTAAGTTGGTGAATAGAACCAAACCATAGATGAGAAGGGCCAAGACATCTTCAAAGGCTTGAAAATCCATATCTTCCCAGAATGAACGAGCCTTCTCCAATAGGAACTTGGCTAGGAACCCTTTGACTCCGCTTCTTGTCTCTCAATTTGCTATAATGTCGGCTCTCTTCAGATGCAAAGCTTCAGCAATGACTTTAGGTTTCGGAATCCCTGCTAGACCGGTGAACGGTAATTGATCAAGCACGGGCACTCCTAATAGTAGAGAGAACTCTTCTAGTGTAGGCACCAACTGATAGTGAGGAAAGGTGAAGCAATGATGTATGGGATCAAAGAATTGGAAGAGCACACACGTCATTTCCTCTTAGAAATTGGAGGTAGCCAAACTGAGGAGTCAACCATATTTCTTGGTAAAAGGAGAATCTTCGGGCACCCTTGATGCTAACTCTTGGAGCTGAGGGTGTGCTTTCATGAAGCTAATTTGGATGGTGTTCTTTCAGACGGGATTCATGAACTACAAAACAAAGCAAAGATAAATTCTTAAATCCTTGAAATGGTTAGGGAGAATGCTTATGATGTTATGATGTTTATGATGTTATGTACAAGTAAGCAAGTTGTTATGTACACACATAGCAAACAAGTCCTTAAGTTTAGGCTTGCATGGAGTTGATAGGTAAGTACCCTCTTGAATTTTAGTCGGCTCAACTTATCCTAAAAAGTAACCGGGTTCTAGGGGATCTCAATATCACCGACCTTTCTTTTAGGCATTATCTCATCATAATCAATCTTTTCTTGCGGCCGAGATATCCCAAAAGTCTGGTCTCAATGAGTGTACTATCGAGTATCAACCAATTTTTAGCTTTCCACCAAAACCGGTCATCTCACTACTTCCTAATGGCCAAGTTGTTCAATTAAGGTTCTAAAGTCAGTTAGTGCTTCATGATGCCGCTCAGAAGCCCCATATTCTCCTCGATTCAACACAAGGGATACCGGGTACCAACAAATGTGTCACACTAACATAGCTATTGCTTCAACCATAACGGTCTATGCCGTACAGTTTCCATAATCTATTGCTACTTACCTAAAAAGGTGCCCCAGATCCGGGTGGAGGATCAAAACAAACCCAAACAAGGAGCCATAATATAAATTAAGCAAGTCAAAAAACAAATAAAGGTGATCTAACCCTAAGGTAACCCCACTTTTAAGTTTATCCCCAGCAGAGTCGCGAATTCTGTAACACAGTGGGAGAACTAACTTGGGATGTTGTGCGTTTGATCGCAATTGTGCGGATAGCAAGAGTCGTCACCGACTTTTCTTTTATCCAAAAGGAAAGGCTGAAAAGAATAGGAAATACCTTTAGAGATGTTTTCTTGAGTTCGGGGGGTAGGTTATGAAAAGGGAAGGTATTAGCACCCTTTTCATCCGTAATTATCTACGGGCTCTTAGTTGCTTGCTAGATCACTTGCTTTTTGTTTGAAAGTGTGTTTATGATGTGGTTTTTGAAAGTATTTTGAAAAAGAATGTCTTTCTAATGGTTCTCGTCTCTATAAGAACACATACAAAGTGTTTTGTCTTTTGAAAAATGTTTCAAAGTGAAGTGTTGGTGTATAAAATGTTTTTGTTATGAGCAAGCGAGTAACTAAGGGCAACCTACCTACTCAAAAGGTCTTAAACATTCTTTTCCTTCTCCTTTAGATGTTGTTATTTTACCATTGTTTTGGTAAGAAACCCCATCGTTGTATGTGAAGGGACGGGCGTGGGACGTTTGTATAGTCATAGAAGGCAACCTATGGGACGTTTTAGCAATGTCGTTTAGGGACTAGATTGTTTATCGAAGGCAACATTGAGCGTCATCGAGGGACTAAGATCTTTTATCGAGGGTCTTTGCTAAAATGCCCATATTCGAGGGACATGACTATTTTCTGAAAGGCAACAAAGTGAGATTACCTTAGAGGTGATAGTGTGCAAGTGTGTTTGATTGTATTCATTTAGTCTTGATTAGGGTTATCTATTTATTGATTTTATGTTTTTCCATACAAACCCTAATTACTAACATTTATATTTGAAAGCGATAAATTGCGGATGTAAAGTCCTAAGCTATTACATCATTTAGGGGATGTGGGTACATATTGACAAATAGGGATTTACAAGAATTTAAATCCTAATTATATATTACAACCATATTGAATTGTACAATATAAGAAAAGGAAAGGACTTGTTTTTTGAAAATGGTTTTTTTTGTCTTAACAAATTAAAAGGAAAATAATTAGTTGATGAAAGAAAATATTTTTATGTCTTTTTTATATTAATAAAAAAATTACTAATGCTAAAAATAAAAATAAATAAAAAATAAGAGATTAAAAGGAAAAATAATGAGAAATAGGATCAGCATGTTGCTGAAAGCAAAATAAAAGGAGACCAAAAGTTCTGATGCCAGGCGCGTTGTGGTTCAGAAAGAAATGTCAGAAGTAATCAGAAGTTCAGGGCTGATGCACAGTGGAGTCCTGAAAGAAACGTTAGAGGGAAAAAACAGAAGTTCCAGGTTGCTACGCGCTGAAGTTCTGAGTATTAAAATAGTGAGAAAAATCCTAGAAATTATGTGTGTGTTAAAACAGTAAGACAACCTAGAAATTCTGGTGTTGTGCCATAACAGTGTGAAAACCTAGAAGTTCTGGTGTGTTAAAACAGTGAGGAGAACTCAAAAGTTTTTGTGTTGTGGCATAACACTGTAAAAACCTAGAAGTTCTGTATGATAAAATGGTGAGGAGAACTCAGAAGTTCTGTGTTGTGTTAAACAATGATCAAAAGTCAGAAGTTATGTGTTGTGTTTAACAGCGAGCAAAAATCAGAAGTTCTAATACTGTGTCTAAACAATGGGAAAGAAAACTCATAAGTTATGTGTTGCGCTTCACTTACTCCCTTACATTAGCTAGAGCATTTGCAACTTATTCAGTTCTTAACAACAGCAAATCAGAAAGATAAAGGCACAATAGTTTATAGAAGTTCTAACCCTAAATCTGAGCCTAACTTTATTCAAGAAGTTCTGATCCACAGTTTTTCTACTTATGAAATGATATGGATAGCATCAACACTATGATACTTACATATTTAATGATGTTCTAAATGAAAAAATTAAAGTCGAAAAGACTTACCTTGAATCTGAAGCGTGTGTTTGGGACTTGAGTTGCTTCCTTCAGATGTTCTGGGGTTAGCAAGGAATGGAACATAATGTTATGTTCTTTGATTCAAAGGGAAGAACAAAGGTTTGATTTTGTTTGAGAATTCTGGGTTTACGAATGTTTGACTATTTTCTTTTCTCTCTTTGATAATTCTTTCTTTTCAAAATCCAGCCCCTTGAACGTGTGATGAAACCACTTATTTATAGGTGAGTTTGTGGTTGTTTTTTTTTTGGGGTGGGGGGGGGGGACAAATGGGATTTAAACCTTTTTGGCATACTGTTCCATTGCTTTTTAAACACAGTTTTCATATGCTAATTTGGTGTAAATATGGGGTTTGAGAAAGTTCAGGCGTGGACTGGATCAGCAGCAATTTGGAGTGTTGTGGCAGTTGGTTGCAGGACTATGCTATAGCAGTGCAGCAGGCTGCTCAAATGAGGTTTTGGGATTTGGTGATGTTCAGATCACAGAAGACCAGAGTGAGATTTGAAGGGTGAGGCTCTGATCGAAGCATAGAACGTAACCTCCATACGCTGAAGAGTCGTGTTCTGATCGAAGAACACAGTTTCCATATGTTCTGATTGAAGAGTCATGTTTTGAACCATCTTTGCAAATTCTGATTGCATTCGTGTGGAGGATGGACCAGAAGTTCTGAAGTATCATATTCTCTTAACACTTAGAAAATTTTCTAAATATTTAGAAATTTGACTTTTCAAAGTAATTTCTGACTTCTAATTTTGATGAATTAATTTCATGTCTTGGTGAAATATAATTGTTGAAACTTGATTTTTGACCCCAAAAGTCAAAGTTTGACTTTTCAGTGTGCTTTTGACCATTTTGCCCTTGTGAATGACTTTCTTAGAAAATTGTAATCCAAGACTTGAAACTTGATGGAAGCAAACATGAGGGTCCAGGATAATCTTTTGAGAAATGAAAGGGAAAATTTTAGGGTACAACACCTTCGATGTTACCTTCGTAAATGATCTTAGTCCCTTACGATAAATTGCTAAGGTATCCTACAAAGTTACCTTCTATGACTTACGATGACCCACGCCCGTCCCTTCACATTCGAAGATAGGACTACTTACCAATCAATGATAAGATAGAAATTTCAAAGGAAGAGAGAAATGAACAAAAGACTATTGAGTAGGTAGAACGTTCTTAGTTGATTACTCACAATCCATCTTCAAAAATAAACATCTTTTCAAACACACCAAACACTTTCAAAACATGAAATATTTTCAAAAAGTCCAACACTTTGTATGCATTCTTATAGAGACGAGAATCTTTACAAAGTTCTCCTAAACGATGGCACTTTTCAAAAATACTTTCAAACCAAATCACAAACACATTTCAAACAAAACATTTTCAAAATGAGCTAGCAATTAAGAGCCCGTAGATAACTATGGATGAAAAGGGTGCTAACACCTTCCCTTTTCATAACCTACCCCCCGAACTCAACAAAATATCTCAAAGGTCTTTCCTATTCTTTTCACCCTTTCCTTTATTGGATAAAAGAAAAGTCGGTGGTGACTCTTGCTATTCGCAACAATTGTGATAAAACACAAAACACCCAAGTCATTTCTCCCATCGTATTACAGTAGTATATTGCATGCTCTTTTCGACCAGACTCATCATGTTGGCTCAATACACACCTCATTGAGTTCTCTAGAACTGTAAGGTACATGATCAGAGATCTTCCTTCAATTGGTGGCATTAGAATCAGAGGTTCTTGTAGGTATTCCTTGATTTTGTCAAAGGCTATTTGGCAGTCATCGTTCCACTTAACTACCTGATCTTTTTTCAGCAACTTGAAGATTGGCTCACAAGTAGCGGTCATATGGGAAATAAACCTGGCAATATAATTCAGTCGCCCCAAAAAACCTCTGACTTCCTTCTCAGTATGGGGAGTAGTTATTTCTTGAATATCTTTGACCTTGGTGGGATCAACTTTAATACCTTTACCACTGATAACAAAACCCAGGAGCTTACCGGATCTCACCCCAAAAGTGCACTTATTCAGATTCAACCTCAACTTGTACTTCTTCAGTCTCTCAAACAGCTTATATAGATGGTCAAGATGTTCTTCTTCAGTCTGAGACCTGGCTATCATGTCGTCGATGTAAACTTCTATCTCATGGAGGATCATATAATGGAACAAAGCTATCATAGCATGCTGATATATTGCGTCGGCGTTCTTCAACTCGAAAGGCATAACCTTGTAGCATAAAGTACCCCAATGTGTAATGAAAGTAGTTTTCTCCATGTCTTCAGGCTCCATCTTAATCTGATTATAACCCAAGAAACTATCCATGAAGGAGAATACATTATGTTGAGCGGTGTTGTTAACCATAACATTAATGTGTGGAAGTGGGAAGTCATCTTTGGGGCTTTCCCTATTCAGATCCATGTAGTCTACACACATACGCACTTTGCCATCTTTCTTTGGTACTGGGACCACATTTGCAACCCACTGAGGATAGGATGTAACAGCTAAGAAACCTGCATTGAATTACTTCATAATCTCATCCTTGATCTTCTCGGACATCTCGGGACGCATACAACGAACTTCCTACTTTATTAGAGAACAACCTTCTTTCATCGACAAACGGTGAACCACAGTATCAATATTGAGCCCTGGCATGTGTTCGTATGACCAAGCAAAGACCTCAACATAATCGTGCAACATCTGAATTAATTTGTTCTTGACACCGTCCTCTAGGTTGGCACCTATTTTAACTTCTTTCTTGTCTGTTTCAGTACCCAAGTTCACAACCTCGACTGGCTCTTCATGCGGTTGTATATATTTTTCCTCTTACACTAACAGTCTGGCAAGTTCTCCAGGAATTTCACAATCTTCCTCACCTTTGTCCTCGGCTTGGTAGATCGTATTTTCAAAGTCATAAGTGGCAATAGCAGAATCGTTATCAACGGGATCCGGAGTGGATGTGGATCTGCAATTTATTGTGTGGGTGTGTGTAAGAACACATAGCTATTTTGAAAGTGTAATAAAGTAAAAAGAAAGACAAAGAGAACAAAATTTGAATGCAAAACGCCCAATGCTTTATTAAATGAAAATATGCTAATGAAATGATAACCCTTAACAAATGGACCATTGTGCCCCAGGTAAAGCACAAGGCTTAAAGTCATTGTTTAAAAATTACATAACCAAAACTTTGAAAGGAATAAAATAGAAATTAGCTATTACTCCTGACTAAATAAGATTGAGATAAGGTCTTCAGTCTTCCAATTGCTGAGCATGTTGCCAATGGTGGGAAAGATCCAGTTGTCTAAGTCGTAGTCATTGTCAGTATCTTCTATTGTGTTGACTTTGTTATTACTGATGCAGAATGGTGGTCTTTCGGCACGAGGGCGATGAAAATTTCTATGAGCCTCTGCAATGAAACCAAAACCAAATTTGTCAGATTTATACAGAATGTCAGGAAGCTGACCCCAAGTAGTGCAACCACCTTCTTCTACAGCTCTAGCATCCTTCAAAGAAGCCATTCTGGGTGGAACCCTGGTAATATTGGGAATAACATAAACGTCTTCAGTTGCGGTAGGAGGGATTAATTCAAAAGTCTGACAAGGGGTTTCAATGAATTCTCCGTCCATCTCTACATTTATGAATGAGTTCACATGACTCACCATATACTCCTCTTTGACACGAATAGTAACAACCTTTCCTTTCACAGGATATTTTAGTCAACATGGAGGTAACAGCACATGCCCCATGAATCCAAGGGCGTTCGAGTAAACAAGAATAAGTTGGCCCGATATCCATCACATAGAAGGTAGATTCAAAGACCTGTGAACCTACCTTAATCGAAATATCCACTTCTCTGTGTACCATCCTTTTTGAACCCTCAAAGGCTCAGACTATAATATCATTGGGTTTCAGCACCACCCCTTCACAATCAAGCATGTCAAGAGCACCCTTCGGTAGAACATTTAGCGAGAACCAGTATCAACCAGTACATGAGCTAAAGTAGTGCCCCTGTATTCAATAGAGATATATAGGGCCTTGTGGTGTTTCTTTCCTTCTGGGGTCAATTCGGCATTAGAAAAGCCTAGCCCATTGTTAGTAGTTAGGCTAGCAACATAACTTCCAAATTGATCAGCAGAAATCTCTTATGGCACGTGAGCAGATTTCAAGAACTTCACTAAAGCTTTAGCATGGGCCTCAGAACACAGTAAAAGGGATAACATGGAGATCTTAAATGGGGTCTTCCCCAGTTGTTCAACAATCTTGTAATCACTTTTGTGGATAATATTTAATACCTCCTCAAACTCTTTCCTAGTGGTATCTTTGGTCTTAAATTCTTTAGGTGCCTCCATCTAGGTAGGCTTTGTCATTTGTTCTTTTCCCCAAGTCTCAGATGTTGACTCGGTAGCAGTAACTTGAACTGGTGTGGTGATAGTCTTCAGAGATATTTCCAGAGAGAAAACACTTTTGCTTCTAGTAACCTTATTGATCCCAGCAATATTGTCAATGTTGGGATCAGTAGCTTTAGTACCTTCATTCTCAGTAGTTGATAGTTCTTGTTTTACGCCATGGTAGTAGACGTCAGCTCCATAGTTACAAGAGATAGCTTTATCTGGAGAATATGGAATAGGTCTGGGTGCAATGTTAATTAGAGGAGCCACTTTGGGTTTGGTAGTGATCCTTACAGGACCCTTGGAAGTGATCCTGATAGGAGTGTCGGATATTACAGATACCTCTTTCAGCTCCAAGTCTTGCAACAAATTCTCAACAGACAGAATCTTCTCGACCAGAATTAGGTGATTGTCCATTATACGCTAATACCTTCTTCCAGCAACTAGCAGTCATTGTGTTGGGTTGTGCAGCATTAACATCTTTCAATACATCCCAGAAATAAATTGGCCTGCAACAGATTCTTCTTGATAATCGAGAGGGGAGTAACTAATTCACTTACAGCAGAGACATACAAAACATCATCAATAACACTAATGCCTTTATCGTGCTTAGGCATTGGTGCAGTAATCACATTGGGAGTCTCAGGAGGATCAAACTCAATTTCTTTATTATCAATCATGTCTTGTATTTTGTTTATCAAGGCCCAGAAGCTATTGGTGTCGTGCCCGGGGCTATTGGAATGGTAAGCACATTTCACATTAGGATTATAACGAGGAGAGGATATGTTAGGATTCTAGGGAGGGTCCCTTAACATTATCAGTTCTTCTTTCAATAGATGTTGTAGTGCTTGAGACAATCGCATACTGATCTTTGTAAATTGTCTTCTTGGTGCATCTGACCTACGCTGATTGTTTTGTTGTTATTGTTGTACATGCGCTGGATTAGAAATTAACACAACTCCTACAGATTGATGGTGATTACTTCTAGCACGACCCTTCTGGACGTAAACAACATTAGTTTCCTTCTTATTGTTGAATGCCTTCTTTACAGTACTTGAAGATGCAACCACTTAAATCTTTCCGCTTCGAATACACTTTCAACATGCTCATTTGTTAATATCAATCGGTAAAACCAGATGAAGAACTTTTGATCAGATGATTAAAGAAAGGCCCCATCAAGGTGCCCATGAACATATCAACCAGCTCCCTATCAGAAAGAGGAGGTTGAACTATTCTAGTAAGATCTCTCCATTTCTGGGCATATTCTTTAAACCCTTTATTTGAGCCCATAGTTATACTTTGTAGTTTCACACGAGTTGGTGCAAGGTCAGCATTGTATTGATACTACTTGTAAAAAGAAGCAGTCTGTAACACCCCAATTCTACCCCAAGCAAATATGCAAGATAAATCAGAGTTATAAAATTTCAATCATACAAATGAATCGGGGCGTCACAAATTCTTCTAAAAACTTCATTGCATACATCATGGATATAGAACACTTATTCAAAACATCGGATGAACTAACAACATAACATCTTTCATTAAATATCCAACGACTACGCAGCGGAATTCTTCAATAACATATTTAAATAAAATAGAAACTTTGAAACATCTCGTGTTTAATAAATAAACAATTTAAGGTTCAACAACTAAAATCCAGCAATCAAAAATCAGCAAGCGTTCATTCCCCCGAGTGTTACATATCAGAGAAATGACACTGACTTGATCCATTGAAGGTATACGGCCTTCACTCTCGATTACCTGCACGTTACCAACATAGGGGCAACATTCAAACAGAAGGGGTGAGATATCTAACAATATAATAAAGCGCATGATAATTAATATATTAAATTAGATCAATTACATCACCACTTCTCATCTCGTAATCAACAACAAATGCAGCATATATATTCATTCAGCAACATCAAATAGATCTCATTATTCAATCACAAAAATGCAACTCAAAACTATGCAAATGCATGTGGTACCATTGGAGCAGAACTCCCATCTCAAAAATCTAATCTGCCAATTATTAGAGGCATCAATAAGGCATAGCCTTCGTCTCAAAATTTGGCAATCCAGGCCATCTCAACGAGCATAAGCTCCATCTCAAAAAAATGCAATGTATGCGACTCAACATGAATGTAATAACACACTCAGTTAACAACATCTCAAAACACATCTCAAAACTACAACATCTCAATCATCAAAATGACAACATTTCAGTCATCTCAAACAACAACATCTCAATCATCAAAACGACAACATCTCATAAACATCTCAGAACAACAACATCTCATAAACATCTCATAACAACAACATCTCATAAACATCTCAGAACAATAACATCTCATAAACATCTCAGAACAACAACATCTCATAAACATCTCAAAATAATTTAGTAAACATTACTTATTTATCAAACATCATTTTATTAACCACATCTTACTAATAACTCAGCTGTAAATCAATACTACAGTAATTCATATTGTTATTCTTCTACTGTATATCATTATTATCACTAAGTCCTACCGTCATATTTCTAACAGCAACCCCTAACATCTCAAAATTCATCATTCTGTCCAAAATCCAGCATAATTGTCATCTACGAGAATTAATTCTAAATCCTAAATTAGTTACTGGAATTACACCTCTTAATCATCATTTTAATCATCTAAAATAAAGTTCATCGCGTTAGCTAATCAACGCTTCGAACGGCATCTCAAACAGCATCCTAAAACTCAAGTTACAGCAATTAGAAGTCAATTCTATCAAAAATCCAGCATTATGTATCGACACAAAACTCCTTGGATCAACACATCCTGCTTCTTCTTCATGCTATGAGTCGACACATCCTCCTATGGATCGACTCATTCTGGCTTTCAATACAACAGTATCGATACATGCATCGCACCGGTCGACTCATCCTGACTCTTGCACTCATCATGCATCGACACATCCTCTCTTCGCGTGACTCATCCTGACTCTTGTAATTGACATGCATCAACGCAAGCCCTGCATGCATCGACTCATCCTGAGTCCAACAGCCTCCTTGCATCGACTCATCCAGTTTGAGGTCAACGCATCCTGCGATTTTCTGCATAATTTTCTGCGTTTTCTACTGTATTTCACTACTGGAATCATACTACAGTCCCACAAACCTCATTATAATCATACTAAATCATCACCTAACATTAGTTTATAATACAACATCGATTACACAGCATCATAACATCATTTATCCATCGAGAATTCATCAATATTCACCATACATCATTCAATTCAATAACAAAACAGCAATTACATCTAACCCCATATATCAAACATCATGAACCCAATTATAAAGCCAGAACCCCACCCTTACCTTGGATCGAAGGTCGCTCTACAATTTCTGGGTTGAATCTTTGTTCTTGCTGTTTCCTTCAAAAACCAGCAGCTTCACGTTTCCACAATCCTTATTTCTCTTCTACTGCTTCTTCCTTCTATTCTAACAACAAATAATAAAATAACCTAATATTATTATATTATTCCTTAATGGGCTTCAAACTTACACCCCCTTATTACTTCTACTATCTCAAATTAAGCTCACCTTAATAATATTAGCTTCTAACATTATTTCACATAATAATATAATACCTCAAATATATTATTATTTCTCCATTTAATAAAATAAATCCAATTTAATAATACTTCTTCACAATTATTCCAAAAATAATTTAATTAAATAATTAATTAAATTACAGGCGTTACAACTCTCCCCCACTTAGAATATTTTCGTCCTCGAAAATTTACCTCAATTAAACAATTCTGGATAGGAGTCTCGCATCTTGCTCTCCAATTCCCAAGTCATGCTTTCACCAGCAACTCCTAGCCAAACCACTTTAACCATAGCAATCTCTTTTCCCCTCAGCGTCTTCATTTCACGATCTGCGGTCTGTATAGGCATCGTCTCCACCGTAAGATTATCCCGTACTTGCACATCGTCCATATGAATCACATGAGATGGATCTGAAATATACTTCCGAAGTTGCGACATATAAAACACATCATGAAAATTCAAAAGATTAGGCGGTAAAGTCACTTTGTAAGCAACATTCCCCACTCTCTTGAAATCTGATACGGTCCAATAAAACGAGAAGTGAGCTTCTTAGACTTCAACGCTCGCCCAACACCAGTCACAGGTGTAACTCTCAAAAACAAATGATGACCGGCTTGAAACTCTAAATCCTTCCTTCACTTGTCATGATAACTCTTCTGTCTACTTTGTGAAGGTTTCATCTTTTCTCGAATCAACTTCACCTTCTCGGTAGTCTCACGAACAAGTTCAGGTCCAAGTACTACACTTTCACCAGATTCATGCCAACATAACAGAGTTCTACATCTCCGGACATACAACGCTTCGAAAGGTTCCATCCCAATACTAGAATGGTAACTGTTATTATAGGTGGACTCTATCAACGGAAGATAAGTATCCCACGAACCTCCCTGCTCGAGAACATATGTCCTCAACAAGTCTTCTAACGATTGAATCGTCCGTTCAGTCTGACCATCTGTCTGAGGATGATACACTGAACTTAACCTCAACTTAGAACCCAGCGCTTCTTACAAACTCTTCCAAAAATCAGAAGTAAATCTTGGATCTCTATCTGACACAATACACAAAGGAACACCATGCAATTTCACAATCACACTAACATAAATCTCAGCCAACTTCGACACTGGAAAACTGATGTTAATAGGAATAAAATGAGCTGACTTCGTAAGCCTATCAATAATCACCCAAATCGAATCATGTCCTCTTGAAGTACTAGGCAACCCCATCACAAAGTCCATTGAAATGTTATCCCATTTCCATTCAGGAACTTCCAACGGTTGCATCAATCCTGCAGGCTTCTGATGTTCAACTTTCGACTTCTGACAAGTCAAACATGCATACACAAACCGAGCCACATCACTCTTCATCCCAGGCCACCAAAACAAACCTTTCAAATCTTGATACATCTTTGTAGCTCCTGGATGAATGCTCAACTTACTTCTATGACTCTCTTCAAGTATCACTTTCTTCATCTCAGCATCATCAGGAATACAAATCCGATTACGAAACCTCAACACACCTTGATCATCTAACTTGAAATCACTATTCTCAGATTGATTGATCCCAACCATCGAATCAACCAGTTTCACATCCAACTTCTGAGCTTCTCTGATACTGTCTAAAAATTCATTATTAATCTTCAACATACCCAACATAACACTCTGCGGAGTAACCTCGCAAACTAAGCTCATATATCTGAATTGCTCGATCAATTCCAACTCTTTAATCATCATTGCTTACATATGTAAAGTCTTTCGACTCAATGCATCAGCTACCACATTCGCTTTTCCTGGATGATAATTCAAACTGAAATCATAATCCTTTAACAATTCTAACCATCTTCGTTGCCTCATATTCAACTCCTTCTGGTCAAACAAATACTTCAAACTCTTATGGTCACTAAACACTTCAAATCTAGAACCATACGGATAATGCCTCCAAATCTTCAATACAAAGACAACAGCAGCAAGTTCTAAATCATGCGTAGGATAGTTCTTCTCATGAGTCCTCAAATGCCTCGACGCAAAAGCAACTACCTTACCATTCTGCATAAGCACACCTCCTAAACCCATTTTGGAAGCATCATAATAAACCACAAAAGACTCTCCTGGATTAGGCAACGTCAAAATCGGAGCCTACGTCAACCTCTTCTTTAATTCTGTAAAACTTTCTTCGCATTGAACATCCCAAACAAAAGCTCTACCTTTACAAGTTAACTTAGTCAACGGAAGTGACAACTTAGAAAATCCTTCAATAAATCTTCTATAATAACCAGCTAATCCCAAGAAGCTTCTAATCTCAGTAGCTGAATTTGGAGTTTCCCATTGCAACACAGCATCAACCTTCGATGGATCTACAGCAATGCCACTACCTGAAATCACATGACCAAGAAAACTAACCTCTTTTAACCAAAATTCACACTTGGACAGCTTTGCATACAACTTCTTCTCTTTCAAAACATGCAATACTACTCTTAAATGTTCAGCATGCTCTTCTTCTGACTTAGAGTAAATCAAAATATCATCAATGAACACCACTACAAACCGATCCAAATAAGTATGGAAGATACGATTCATATATTCCATGAATACTCCCGGCGCATTAGTAACACCGAAAGGAATCACCGAATACTCGTAATGTCCATAACGTGTTCTGAAATCCGTCTTCTGAATATCTTCATCCTTCACTTTAATCTGATGATAACCTGACCTCAAATCAATCTTACTAAACACACGAGCATCCACTAATTGGTCCATCAAGTCATCTATTCTCGGAAGCGGATACTTGTTCTTAATCGTCACCTTGTTCAACTGTCTATAATCAACACAAAGCCTCATGCTTCCATCTTTATTCTTCACTAACAACACTGGAGCTCCCCACGGTGATACACTTGGTCTTACAAACCTCTTCTCAAGTAGCTCTTCCAATTGCTTCTTCAACTCTGACAACTCAGACGCGGACATCTTATATGGTGCCATAGACACAGGTCTGGTACCAGGTACAAGGTCAATTGTAAATTCAACTTCCCTCTCTGGCGGTACATAAGGAATCTCATCAGGGAAAACTTCAGGAAATTCACATACCACCGGCAATTCCTCAATTATAGCTTGAGTCTCTACAGATAGCGACACCATCAATGAAAACATTTTTGCTTCCTCTTGCATCAACTTTCTCAACTGTCTAGCAGACAACAAACCATCTTCCACTTCTTCAAGAGTAGAAAACTTCACCGACTTGTCATAACAATTAATATGAACATAGTTATGCTCTAACCAGTTCATACCAAGAATCACATCCAAACCTCTTAATGGAAAACAAACCAAATCAACAACAAAGTCTCTATCAAAGATCGACAAGGGACACTTAGCACACACAAAAGAAGTAATCACTGATCCCTTGGTTGGAGTATCGACGACCATTTCTCCATTCAAAGAAGACAACACAAGACCCAATCTTTCAACATAATCAGTAGCAATAAAACAATGCGTAGCACCAGTATCAATAATAGTAATTAAAGGAGTATTATTAATGAAACATGTACCTCTAATAAGTCTGTCCTCGGAAGCTGTCTGATCCTCCACCAAAGCAAAAACTTTACCGCTAGACTGAGCCTTCTTCGGTTTCGGACACTGGCTACCAATGTTCCCTTCTTCCTTACAATTAAAACAAACCACATTCTTGTGCTCACACTCAAATACAATATGTCCGTTCTTACCACAACGGTGACATCTCTTCACTTCAGCAGTGCACACATTACTCTTGTGTCCAAGTTTCCCACACTTAAAACAGATCACACCGGCAGGAGCATCTCCCCCACTAGTTCTCTGATCATGAGCAACTCTCTTCTTACCCTTACCAGCTGGGGCATCATAAGGTTTACCATGATTATGCAGGTGCTTACCCCTCTTCTCACTAATAATCTTGTAATGAGCATTATTATCTTCCTCAAAAATCCTACAGCTATCAACCAAATCAGCAAAGACACGGATCTTCTGATACCCAACTGCCTTCTTAATTTCCGGGTGCAACCCATTCTCAAACTTAATACATTTTGAAAACTCAGCATTTTCCTCAGCGTAATGTGGATAAAACTTGGCCAACTCAGCAAACTTGGCAGCATACTCAACAACAAACAGATTTCCTTACTTCAGCTCAAGGAACTCAATTTCCTTCTTTCCACTGACATCTTCAGGAAAAAACTTTCTCAGGAATTCCCTACAGAACACAGCCCAAGTGACATCCTCACCTGCAGCTTCCAACTTCTGGCAAGTCTCTAGCCACCAGTCATCAGCCTCGACTGCTAGCATATGAGTCCCATAACGAACCTTCTGCGCTGGAGTGCAGTCCATCACGCGAAAGATCCTCTCAATATCTTTCAACCATTCCAATGCTCCGTCAGGATCATACTTTCCCTTGAACGTAGGTGGATTCTCTCTCTGGAAAGTCGCCAAGCTACGAGATCCAGCATTCCCGTCAGTATTCAGCTGATTTTCCATCGCATGAGCCATAGCTTGCAGAGTAGCAGCAAGAGCAGCATCATTCCTTCCAGCCATCTCAACTTCTCACTACAACACAAACAACTGTTAGAACTAAAAATAATAATACTCGATTGTTAGACAACTAAGACTCGACGACAAGGTCGGACCAACCTTTTGCTCTGATACCAACTTTGTAACACCCCAATTCTACCCCAAGCAAATATGCAAGATAAATTAGAGTTATAAAATTTCAATCATACAAATGAATCGGGACGTCACAAATTCTTCTAACAAATTCATTGCATACATCATGGATATATAACACTTATTCAAAACGTCGGATGAACTAACAACATAACATCTTTCATTAAATATTCAACGACTACGTAGCGAAATTCTTCAATAACATCTTTAAATAAAATAGAAACTTCGAAACATCTCGTGTTTAATAAATAAATAATTTAAGGTTCAACAACTAAAATTCAGCAATCAAAAATCAGCAAGCGTTCATCCCCCCGAGTGTTACATATCAGAGCAATGACACTGACTCGGTCTATTGAAGGTATACGGCCTTCACTCTCGATTACCTGCACGTTACCAACATAGGGGAAACATTCAAACAGAAGGGGTGAGATATCTAACAATATAATAAAGTGCATGATAATTAATATATTAAATTAGATCAATCACATCACCACTTCTCATCTCATAATCAACAACAAATGCATCATATATATTCATTCAGCAACATCAAATACATCTCATTATTCAATCACAAAAATGCGACTCAAAACTATGCAAATGCATGTGGTATCATTGGAGCAGAACTCTCATCTCAAAAATCTAATCTGCCAATTATTAGAGGCATCAATAAGGCATAGCCTTCGTCTCAAAATTTGGCAATCCAGGCCATCTCAACGAGCATAAGCTCCATCTCAAAAAAATGCAATGTATGCGACTCAACATGAATGTAATAACACACTCAGTTAACAACATCTCAAAACACATCTCAAAACTACAACATCTCAATCTTCAAAACGACAACATTTCAGTCATCTCAAACAACAACATCTCAATCATCAAAATGACAACATTTCAGTCATCTCAAACAACAACATCTCATAAACATCTCAGAACAACAACATCTCATAAACATCTCAGAACAACAACATCTCATAAACATCTCAAAATAATTTAGTAAACATTACTTATTTATCAAACATCATTTGATTAACCACATCTTACTAATAACTCAGTTGTATATCAATACTACAGTAAGCCATACTGTTATTCTGCTACTGTATATCATTATTATCACTAAGTCCTACTGTCATATTTCTAACAGCAACCCCTAACATCTCAAAATTCATCATTCTGTCCAAAATCCAGCATAATTGTCATCTACGGGAATTAATTCTAAATCCTAAATTAGTTACTGGAATTACACCTCTTAATCATCATTTTAACCATATAAAATAAAGTTCATCACGTTAGCTAATCAACGCTTCGAACGGCATCTCAAACAGCTTCCTAAAACTCAAGTTACAACAATTAGAAGTCAATTCTGTCAAAAATCTAGCATTATGTATCGACACAACTCCTTGGATCGACACATCCTGCTTCTTCTTCACGCTATGAGTCGATGCATCCTCCTATGGATCGACTCATTCTTGCTTTCAATACAGCATGTATCGACACATGCATCGCACCGGTCGACTCATCCTGACTCTTGCACTCATCATGCATCGACACATCCTCTCTTCGCGTCGACTCATCCTGACTCTTGTAATTGACATGCATCGACGCAAGCCCTGCATGCATCGACTCATCCTGAGTCCAACAGCCTCCTTGCATCGACTCATCCAGTTTGAGGTCAACGCATCCTGCGATTTTCTGCATAATTTTCTGTGTTTTCTACTGTATTTCACTACTGGAATCATACTACAGTCCCACAAACCTCATTATAATCATACTAAATCATCACCTAACATTAGTTTATAATACAACATCAATTACACAGCATCATAACATCATTTATCCATCGAGAATTCATCAATATTCACCATACATCATTCAATTCAATAACAAAACAGCAATTACATCTAACCCCATATATCAAACATCATGAACCCAATTATAAAGCCAGAACCCCACCCTTACCTTGGATCGAAGGTCGCTCTACAATTTCTGGGTTGAATCTTTGTTCTTGTTGTTTCCTTCAAAAACCAGCAGCTTCATGTTTCCACAATCCTTATTTCTCTTCTACTGCTTCTTCCTTCTATTCTAATAACAAATAATAAAATAACCTAATATTATTATATTATTCCTTAATGGGCTCCAAACTTACACCCCTTTATTACTTCTACTATCTCAAATTAAGTCCACCTTAATAATATTAGCTTCTAACATTATTTCACATAATAATATAATACCTCAAATATATTATTATTTCTCCATTTAATAAAATAAATCCAATTTAATAATACTTCTTCACAATTATTCCAAAAATAATTTAATTAAATAATTAATTAAATTACAGGCGTTACAACTCTCCCCCACTTAGAATATTTTTGTCCTCAAAAATTTACCTCAATTAAACAATTCTGGATAGGAGTCTCGCATCTTGCTCTCCAATTCCCAAGTCATGCTTTCACCAGCAACTCCTAGCCAAACCACTTTAACCATAGCAATCTCTTTTCCCCTCAGCGTCTTCATTTCACGATCTGCGATCCGTATAGGCATCGTCTCCACCGTAAGATTATCCCGTACTTGCACATCGTCCATATGAATCACATGAGATGGATCTGAAATATACTTCTGAAGTTGTGACACATGAAACACATCATGCAAATTCGAAAGATTAGGCGGTAAATCCACTCTGTAAGCAACATTTCCCACTCTCTCTGAAATCTGATACGGTTCAATAAAACAAGAAGTGAGCTTCTTAGACTTCAACGCTCGCCCAACACCAGTCACAGGTGTAACTCTCAAAAACACATGATCACCGGCTTGAAACTCTAAATCCTTCCTTCGCTTGTCATGATAACTCTTCTGTCTACTCTATGAAGCTTTCATATTTTCTCGAATCAACTTCACATTCTCGGTAGTCTCACGAACAAGTTCAGGTCCAAGTACTACACTTTCACCAGATTCATGCCAACATAACGGAGTTCTACATCTTCGGCCATACAACGCTTCGAAAGGTGCCATCCCAATACTAGAATGGTAACTGTTATTATACGTGAACTCTATCAACGGAAGATAAGTATCCCACGAACCTCCCTGCTCGAGAACACATGTCCTCAACAAGTCTTCTAACGATTGAATCGTCCGTTCAGTCTGACCATCTGTCTGAGGATGATACGCTGAACTCAACCTCAACTTAGAACCCAACGCTTCTTGCAAACTCTTCCAAAAATCAGAAGTAAATTTTGGATCTCTATCTGACACAATACACAAAGGAACACCATGCATTTTCACAATCACACTAACATAAATCTCAGCCAACTTCGACACTGGAAAACTGATGTTAATAGGAATAAAATGAGCTGACTTCGTAAGCCTATCAACAATCACCCAAATCGAATCATGTCATCTTGAAGTACTAGGCAACCCCGTCACAAAGTCCATTGAAATGCTATCCTATTTCAATTCAGGAACTTCCAATGGTTGCATCAATCCCGCAGGCTTCTGATGTTCAACTTTCGACTTCTGACAAGTCAAACATGCATACACAAACTGAGCCACATCACTCTTCATCCCAGGCCACCAAAACAAACCTTTCAAATCTTGATACATCTTTGTAGCTCCTGGATGAATACTCAACTTACTTCTATGACTCTCTTCAAGTATCACTTTCTTTATCTCAGCATCATCAGGAATACAAATCCGATTACGAAACCTCAACACACCTTGATCATCTAACTTGAAATCACTATTCTCATATTGATCGATCCTAACCATCGAATCAACTAGTTTCACATCCAACTTCTGAGCTTCTCTGATACTGTCTAAAAATTCATTATTAATCTTCAACATACCCAACATAACACTCTACAGAGTAACCTCGCAAACTAAGCTCATATCTCTGAACTGCTCGATCAATTCCAACCCTTTAATCATCATTGCGGATATATGCAAAGTCTTTTGACTCAATGCATCAGATACCACATTCTCTTTTTCTGGAAGATAATTCAAACTGAAATCATAATCCTTTAACAATTCTAACCATCTTCGTTGCCTCATATTCAACTCCTTCTGGTCAAACAAATACTCCAAACTCTTATGGTCACTAAACACTTCAAATCTAGAACCATAAAGATATTGCCTCCAAATCTTCAATACAAAGACAACAGCAGCAAGTTCTAAATCATACGTAGGATAGTTCTTCTCATGAGTCCTCTACTGCCTCGACGCATAAGCAACTACCTTACCATTCTGCAAAGCATACCTCCTAAACCCATCTTGGAAGCATCACAATAAACCATAAAAGACTCTCCTGGATTAGGCAACGTCAAAATCGGAGCCGACGTCAACCTCTTCTTTAATTCTGTAAAACTTTCTTCGCATTGAACATCCCAAATAAAAGCTCTACCTTTACAAGTCAACTTAGTCAACGGAAGTGACAACTTAGAAAATCCTTAAATAAATCTTCTATGATAACCAGCTAATCCCAATAAGCTTCTATTCTCAGTAGCTGACTTTGGAGTTTCCCATTGCAACACAGCATCAACCTTCGATGGATCTACAGCAATGCCACTACCTGAAATTACATTACCAAGAAAACTAACCTCTTTTAACCAAAATTCACAATTGGACAGCTTTGATGGGACCTTAAAATCTAGAGCCCTTTTGACCGGACCTTTGAATCTTTTGCCCATATTAAGAAAGATTGTTGGCTTCTTAGTCTTATTTTTATTCCCTTTTTTTATGAGGGTCTTCAAATCATCTTGTCCCTTAGCTAAGTCCATGAACATTTGATGAAACTGAGCATTCTGAGCTTGAAGTTCTTTCACAGTTTATTCGAGAGCCATCTTTTACTGAAATAAACAGTAAGAAGATGAGAAAATTTGTCTCGGAAACCTATTATGATATGATGTGCATGATATGTGGATGCAACTTTTTCAAGGATCTCGCAGGATAAATAGAAGCGAAATGTTAGAAATTTAGTCTGGCTGCAGCTTTAACTGAAGAACTTTGCGTTGTTGAACGCCCTTTTATGAGAATCAAGCTCACCATGTCAAGTGGGTCCTAGCCTTTGACTCAAAAGAACATACTTTAGATTTTGATGGCATCTGGTTAGAGGAAAATAAATCCCCCTGCTAGTATTCTGGTTCATGATAAACCTGCATCACGGGCCCTTGAGATCCTTGAAATGATCAGTGAAAATGATATGGTATGATGTCATGATGTTATGATGTCATGTTTGAACAGATAACAAACACAAAAAAAGCATACAAGAGCCTTTGGTTTAAAGTCTTGCATGAGGTCCGTAGTAAGTATCCTCTTGAAGTTTAGTTGGCTCAACCTGTCCTACAATAGTAACCAGGTTCTAGGGATCTCAATATCACTGATTTTTCTCACAGGTTTTGTTTAGCACAGCAACTGACTTGCAACAAAAAAAACCTAAGAGTTGAATCTTAATGAGCGTAGCATTGAGTATCAACCAAATTCGGACTGCACCAAATTCGGCTATCTCGCTACCTTCTAATGGCCAAGTTGGGTCAATTAAGGTTCTAAAGGTTGATTGGTGCTTATGACACCATGCAGCAGCCTAGTATTCTCCTTGACTGACTCAAGAGACACCAGTACAAACCAAAGTGTCAAACTAATGTAGCCATCACTTCAACCATATCGGTCTATGCCGTACAGTTTCCATGATCTATAGTTACTTACCTAATGTCCCTAGACCCGGGTGTAGGATCTTTGCAAGAACAGTAAACCCGAGCACACCCCAAATGTAAAGCAAACAATTCAGACAAAGTAGATAAAATGATCTAACTCTAAGGTAACTCCTCTTTTTAGTTCTCCCTAACAGATTCGATAGTTCTATAATACGGTGGGAGAACTGACTTGGTTTTGCATTTTATCGCAAATGTTACGGATAGCAAGAGTCGCCACTGACTTTTCTTTTATCTAATAAGGAAAGGGTGAAAAGAACAGGAAAGACCTTCGAGATTTTTTTGAGTTCGGGGGGTAGATTATGAAAAGGGAAGGTGTTAGCACCCTTTTCATTTGTAGTTATCTATGGGCTCTTAATCGCTACTCACTTTGTTTTGAAAATGCTTTGTGTTTGTGTTGGAAAATATTTTGAATGCCAGTGTAAGGCAACTTTGTAATAACTATCGTGTCTGTCCTCGAGAACACGTACAAAGTGTTTTGTTTGAAAATATTTTGAAAGAGTTTTGTATGGAATGTTTTGTTTATTTTTAAATGTTCGTGAGCAAGTGATTAACAATGGTCTACTTACTGAAGGTCTTTCTTGTAATTTCCTCCTCCTTTAGATAGTGTTATCCTACCATTAGTTAGTAGGAAGCCCTATCGTTGGATGTGAAGGGACAGGTGTGGGTCATCATACAGTCATCGTAGGCAAATCGTAAGGACACTTTAACAATTATTGTTAAGGGACTAGACCATTTACCAAAGGCAACGTCGAAAGGGTCATCTAGGGGCTATGATCTTTATATTGAGGTACTGTGCTAAAGCGTCCCCACTTTCGAGGGATATGACTATTTATTTTTTCAAAGGCAACAAGGGAGGTTACCCTAGAGGTGCGAGTGTGCAAGGTGATTTATTTTCAGTTATGTTTATATTTGAAATTAGGGTTAGAGAACGTTTCATGATTAGTTTTTTCATATAAGCCTAATTACTAAGCAGTAAACACAAAAAATAATGAAAAGCAGTAAAGTGCGGAAAGGTAAACCGTAGAATATTACAATGCTTTGGGAGAGGTACATATGTAATAAAAATATGGAAAGAAAACCCTAATTACTATTACAAACTGAGAAGCAATTACAATAATCGGAAAAAAGTGCGAGAATAATAAACCACACAAAATGTAAAATAAGAAAAAGGAAAGCGAAAGGGTTTTTGATGATTTTCTGATAAAAAGGTTTTAATGATGATTAACCCTAAAAACCTAATTAATTTTAATTAAAAAAGGTAATTAATTAAAGTAAAACCCTAAAAACATAAATTGATTAATTAAATTAAAACCCTAAAAACCTAAATTATTAGTAAATTAAAACCTAAAAAACTAATTTGATTTGGGTTTTAGAAAAAAGTTTTGAAAACCTAATTAGGGTTTATTTTAAGGGAAAAAGAGTGAAAGAGTAAGAAGAATAGAAAAATAGAGATAAAAAACTAACATTGCCAAGGGTGGGTGTTGAGACCACGCCCTTAGCACTTTCATCCAACATGATCACCACTAGGCCAGGCGTGCGTCTATGTCAAGGAAAAGAAACCAAAGCGCTTAATATGCTATGCCTGCAAAACATGGAAAAAATATGAAAAACTCAAAATGCCAAAAGCAAGGATCAAACTTGTGCCCTTGCATAGTAAACCCTTTAGCGCACGCGTTTTAACTACTGAGATGGTGATACATCCATTGTTTAAAACAAAACAAATTAAATATAATATAAAAAACAATGCATGAACCGGAGAGGCACCGGAGCCCTAGCTCCAGTCGTCTTCTCCGGTGAGAATTTTTCTTAAACCTGTAAAAATAGACATGGTTAGAGATCCAGGGGTACCCTACCCCCTTAAATCGAGGCCTACGAATTCAATGGAATGATTATCTTGGACTGAATCGCGCTAGGTTTTGAGCTATGACAAAAATAAATTAAATATGTATGAACATGGTGGTTCGTGATTTGGCCATTATGGGACTTATTCTTTGGGTTACTCCTGCACCATTAAACCTCATGAACATGTTAGCACAGTTAGTATATGAAAAACATCATGAAATAAAAGCTATGAAAACCATGCAATGTTGAAATCGGTGATACATACTCGTGGTGTTTCTGCCCTTTTGGATTGTTGTAAACGATCCAACCTTACCCTATGATCCTCCTAGAATCTATTGGGATCATTGGTATATGTTGAAGGTGGCTAAAACTAGGGTTTTAAGGCTGCCCTAGTTTTAAGTAATTTTTTGAATTTTTGGAAGTTTTTTTTGTTTCTTTCATGTCTAAATTGAAGTGAATATATAGCTTGCAACTAGGTCAAAGGATCATGGGCTTGGACTTGTGTAATAAGCCTTGTTTTTATTTTATTTATTTTGAATTTTTAAATAATAAAAATAAAAAATAAATATAATAAACCAAAGGGAGGTGTATGAACAAGTCTTGAGGTTCAATTTAAGCTTCAAAGCACGTTTGGACTTTGAAACAATAGCCCATTAGCCCCAAAAAATCAAGTTTGCTCAATTTGAACTTCATGCATTTGCTCAAAATTTCCCAACTTTCCTTGGTCATAACTCTCTCAATTTTTATCATTTTAAGGTGATATTATACTTTTTGTAAAGCTCAATGTGTCCTCTACAATCTCTATTTTTATCATTTTTTTCATTTTTGAGAATTTATCTTGATGTATGTTGCCTTGACAAAAAGTGTCTTTTTGTTGACTTTTGAAATAACCTATAATGTTTTAGCCCATATCTCTCAAATGAAGCATTTTTTGGACTTGAGCTTAAAGAGACAAAGTTGTAGATAATTGAATTTATTTCAAAATTAGCTTTGGTTAAGGAAAGTCTGATGAAGCATGTGAAAGTTGTGCTTGGTCAAAGATCAATTGGCTTCTCCTAAAGAAAACCCTAATTTGGCAACTTTTGACTTTTGATAATTTGAGGGTTTTTTATTGATGAATCATGATCAACCCTTGACCAAATGATGAATGTTACTTAAAAATACTGATGTTGACAAAAAATATTTAAGTTTGACTTTATGTTGACCATAGTTAACTTTTTGTCCAATACAGTTGGTTTTCAGTCATCTGAGCCATTGACTGAGCAAATTTGTAATGCAAGTCATGAAACTTAGTATGAGCATTCTTGGAGACATATAAGAGACCATGAGATCCACTTAAGACCTTAGAAACCCAATCTTCCTTGAGAAACACAAAACCCTATTTATAGGTCAATTGCTTAGGAGGAGAATTTTTCTGATCAATTATTGAGCACCCCTAAGCATTTGAGAACCATAGGAGAATGTCTTGAGTAAAAGGGAGGGAAAATTTTGGGATACTAAACCTACTAAAAATGATCTAGTCCCTTACGAAACTGCTAAAGCATCCCTACAAGTTGCCTTCAATGATTGCTCGATGACCCTTCGTCTGTCCTTTCACATCCAATAGATAGGGCTACCTACCAACTAATGGTATTGATAGAACTATCTCTAAAGGAGAAGGAAAAGAATAAGAATGACCATGAGTGGGTAATAAATTTTAATCGCTCGCTCACAACATTTTCTTAAAAACATTTTCACATCACACTTTTCAAACAAAATATTTTCAAACACTTTTTACGCGTTATTGAGGACATATACAAGAATCATTACAAAGTTGGTCGTACTTTGGCTTTTCAAAATATTTTCAAACATCACAAAGAAAGATTTTCAAAAGTAAGCTGGCAATTCAGAGCTTGTAGATAACTACGGAAGAAAATGGTGCTAACACCTTCCCTTTTCATAACTTACCCCCGAAACTCAAAATCTATCGAAGGTCTTTCTTGTTCTTTTCACCTTTCCTTATTGGATAAAATAAAAGTCGGCGGAGACTCTTTCTATCTGCAACATTTGCGATAAAATGCAAAACAAGTCAGTTCTCTCACTGTATTACACATAAATATATAGAAGTTCATGATTAATAAACATTCACCCAAT
Organism: Vicia faba; assembly: GCA_948472305.1. Taxonomy (NCBI): domain Eukaryota; kingdom Viridiplantae; phylum Streptophyta; class Magnoliopsida; order Fabales; family Fabaceae; genus Vicia; species Vicia faba. The sequence goes on along the minus strand of OX451737.1, from coordinate 1,081,259,859 downwards.
TATCAATCCACACCACACAATCCAACACATGGACAATTAATCATACAATTCAAAACAATTAATCAACAATACAACATATCATATTATGCAATGCAATGAGACACATATACTACTCAATGCATGTGGTACCATCGTCTCATAAGAACCCACCAATTAATTCCCGTCGGAATTCAGATATATCGCTCACACCCCGTCGTGCACACGATCATTCCACTCTTCACTGCTCACACCATGTTGCGCACACGACTAATATCCATCACTCACACCCCACTGGGCACACGACCATATGATTCTCAATTAGAATTTGGATATCACTCACCCCACTGGTACACGATAATCCCACCACTGTACAAAGTGTATGCATGACATATGTATAACTCAAACAATCAACAACAATATGCACATCGACCCTTACCCTGGTCGGTGCACTTCGCCACTATGGTCCAACACACAACATCACTTTCTTGTCAAAACACATAGTAATAAAAACACATTGATATAGCAAACGAATCACAAAGCATTTACAGCATTCCACATAACAGCACATCTCGAAACATTTCGAACTCAAGTTTATGCATTAAATAGTTGGAATTCTGGTATTGAAAATATTTTTATGGAAAAGTAAGTTAAACCAGTTTCCCAACAATCCAAACCATGCATCAATCTGACACCCGAAACAAAATATGTGAATTTATAAATTTTTTCAAAAAAATATATTTTTCTCCCATGTAACCGGTTACCCCAGATGAAGTAACCAGTTACTTCACCCTTTTCATGCCTCTGGTAGGAAAATATGTCCCAGGTAACTGGTTACTCCAATCCTACTAACCGGTTACTTCAACTTAATAGAGTCACCATCCCTTTGTTTTTTCCAGGTAACCGGTTACTCCAAACCTAGTAACTTGTTACTTCACCTCTAGAATCACTTTTCTGCTATTTTCTGCTACAAAAATCGTTTTTCACACACACCCAAACAGTACCAAACATCAGAGAATGTATAATTCAGATTCTCAATTTCAATACACCACAACACACATCATCAACAATGATCAATTGCATAAATTTCACAATTTAAACGCTGAATTTACATAATTTCATATATTATTGCAATCATTGACACTGACGCACAGATACACATCGAACACCAAATAGGATGATAATTTTATAGAGATTAACAACTATCTACCCAAACATATCATGTAATCCCTGGGAAATTAAAAACCCCACCCTTACCTTTATTGATGTTATTCGTAATTGCTCCAATGGAGAATCTCTTATCCCTAGCTTTTCCCTCTTCCTTGTTCTTCTCTTCCCAAATATGTTATGTCACTTCTCTCATTTCTACGATCGCCTCAGACAAAACAATTTTTATTTTCCCTTATTTAGACTAATATAACCCTTGGACCCTTATTATCATATCCCAATTATTCCCTTCCTTCCTTATAATAATTAAAATAATTATCTAATTATTAGTACTAATATTATTATTCTAATAATAAGAATATTTAAATAACATTATCTCTACACCCATGTGTCTCTACACTTTTAGTCATACATCTGCAATACCTTAATTTCTATAGTTTCTAAGGTAACTATACCACAAAAGGTATCACAACACATAAAAGATTCATCAACGCATGCAAACGCATAACAATCACACAATTTATTTAATAAAAATAATTAAATAAAAATAAGGGTGTTACAACTCTCCCCCACTTAGAATATTTTGTTAGAACAGGATTTGGTTCTGCAATATTATATGAGTTTTGATGATAACAAATGAGTATGTTTGTATGGACAATTTTGATACTCTAATGTTTGTTATCTTTGAGTATTTAACAAACAAATTCTACTTCTGATGAATGGCGTGGCCAAGACATTAGAAGAGAATTAGTTTCTCTTTTGCGCTACACAAGTTCTGATGAACAATAGCAAGACACTCCAGAAGACTCTGAAGTGTAGGCTCTGATATTAAGTCTATGGAAACCAGACAGAAGATCTGAAAATAGAAGTTTCTACTTAAATCCAGATGCTAAAGACTCATGTTTCTGAAGACAATGTATTCTAAAGAAACCAGTCAGAATATCTGAAGATAGAAGTTTCTATTGAAATCCAGATGCTGAAGACTCATGTTTATGAAGACAAAGGATTCTCAAGACTAAGTGTTGAAGATTTTGATAGACGAAGTTCTGAAGATTCTGAAGACTTAAAGTTCTGGTGACCCAAGGTTCCACAAAGGGTTCTAAAGACCAAGTGCTAAAAACTCTGAAGACAAAAGTTCTAAAGACTCTGAAGACTTGTAGTTATGAAGACCCAAGGTTCTAGAAAAGGTTCTCACGATCATGTGCTAAATATTCTAAAGATGCAGTTCTGAAGACTCTGAAGACTTGAAGTCATGATGACCTTGTGTTATGTTCTCGCTTCTAAACTCATGTTCGCAGAAGCCTATGAAGTGCAGAAGGAAAGAAGATAATATTAACGTGGTACAAATAGTACATGGTATAATCAACATTTCATTGCACTACCATGAAAGTACGGACGCATTGCACGATCTTGTCCCCCACGATCTTATACCCCTCAACAGATGTATTATTTTATTGGTTATATAAAGGCTTGAAGACTGAGAGAAAAAGCTATTAATTCACTATTCATTCACGCAAAAAGGATTATTGTGTACAACTACTATTTTCTTAAGTCACTGTTCATAAAAATAGTTTACATATTCAGCTTTTGTAGAAGCAATATTCTTGTAAACAAAACTTGTATTCAAATAGCTGTTTGATTACCTTAAGAGACCAGTTAGGTCAGTATTCTTGAGAAGTCTAGGACTAGTGTGTCTTAGAGATTTGATTTTCCTTAAGGGACCGGTTAGGTCTATATCCTTAAGAAGTCTAAGTTAGTTACTTGCGGGTAGCTTGTGTATTGTAATATTAAGTTGGATTATTGGATTGATTCCTTGTTGATAAGGCGAAATCACCTTGGCTGGTGGACTAGACTAGCTTGATAATTTTCAAGTGAACTAGTATAAACATACCTTGTTCTTTACTTCTGGTTCTTAATTATTGTTATTATCAAGAGTGGAGAAAAAGTATTTTAATTAAAGGGGGATTTTTTTTGAAGAAAAGTTTTGATTTAAAACCTAACTCAACCCCCCCCCCCCCCTCTTTCTTGTATTTTTCACACCTTCATATTTTCGTCCTAAAAAATTACCTAATGCGAACAACTCCAGATACAAATCTCGTATCTTAATCTCCAACTCCCACGTCATATTCTCTCTAACAGCTCCTTCCCAAACTACCTTCATGAGAGCGACTTCCTTTCCCCTCAAATTCTTTATTTCACGGTCTTCGATCCTCACAGCAAGGTTTCAACCGTAAGATTATCTCGCACTTGCATGTCATCCATCAGAATCACATGAGATGGATTTGAAATGTACTTTCGAAGTTGTGAAACATGTAATACATCATGAAAATTCGAAAGATTAGGTGGCAAGGCCACCCTATAAGCAACAATTCCCACTTTGACTGAAATTTGATACGGACCGATAAACCGAGGAGTACGCTTTTTCGATTTCAATGCACGTCCAACATCGGTCACTAGTGTGACTATCAAGAATACATGGTCTCACTCTTGAAACTCAAGATCCTTCCTTTATCATGTTAGCTCTTCTTCCTACTCTATGAAGCTTTCATCTTTTCCCGGATTAACTTCACTTTCTATGTAGTATGTTAGACAATCGCAGGTCCAAGCATCACATTCTCACCAGATTCATACCAACATAAAGGTGTTATGCACCTCTGACCATACAATGCCTCAAAAGGTTCCATCCCAAGCTAGAATAATATTATTATTATAAGTAAACTCTATCAGTGAAAGATAAATATCCCAAGCACCTACATGCTCAAGGATACAAGCCCTCAACAAATCTTCTAATGACTGAATAGTTCTCTCCGTCTAGCCATTCGTCTGCGGATGATATGCATAACTCAATCTCAACTTAGGGCCCAATTCATCCTACAAACTCTTTGATAAGTGAAAATTGTAGTTATTTTTGTGTATAAGTTTTGTTGCACTTATCAATACTTTTGTTAATATCATTTGAATAAGCTCAGCTTTATTTGTAAATACATTTTTTAGTTTGTGTACATAATAGAATAATTGTGTTTTGTGTAAATATTATATCATTTGATAGTTTTTCATCCCTTTTGTAGGTATTCATTCATAATTAGAGCATTGAGTAATAAAGGCCAAAGGCTAAGTTTCAAGAATGCAATTTTTAGAAATTCATCAAAGAATAAGGCTCAAAACAAGGATGAGAAAAATCATCAATTTTTTTGATATTTAGGTATTGTTAGATATATTATTGAATAATTTTTGCAACGCTTCAAACCAGACGTAAATCGGAGTTACGGTTCTCAAGTTATGGCAAAAACAAGTGTTAAATTTTTTTTTCAACACAGCACAGAGCGTGTTAAGCACCCTCTGTGCATGCTGAGCATGGTCTGCTGAGAAGAAACACGTTAAAAGGGCCAAAACACACATTTTTTAGGTTATGCTTTGGGGTATTTGTTCCCAACTCATCAAACCTTCATTTTTGGTAGTTTAATGCTTAGAAAACAACGTTGGAGCATACACACAGATGATTTGGGGTGGATTTCTCATCTTTCAGCGCTGACAAACCGGGAGATTTTTGGTTCATTTATATTCCTCTTTATGTATTCTTCATTTGTTTGGTTTTTTATATTTATTTACTTTGAACATATGTATATATTGATCACGGTGTTGTATAAAGCTTGCTTTTTAAATCATTGTTGATGTCTTTCTTGATCTTTTTGCTTTATGTTTGAATTTAGGTTGTTATAGACATATACCTAACAAATCTTGATTAGGGATAGATATCTATTACTTTATAGATTCTATATATATATTTAGAGATAATAATCACTTTGGTATCAGAGCTTAATGCCTCTGTGTTGTTTGTGTTGCGCTGAGAGATCACCGACGTAGGAATACGGTTGTTCTCGCAATTTGGGTTAGACATAGCCTTCATTCTGGGTACACCTTGTGGTGTCAGTGATAATTTGGACGAGTATAGTAGGTTAAGTGCAACTAATCGATAGTCTAAAGTTTGTGAGGAGTGGATTATATGCATGCTTGATAAGTCTCTTCTCCGAAGAATGAATTATTTTCATGTTAATAACTTTAATTCCCGCATTTACTTCAAACCCATTTTAACCCAAACTATAAACGTGAGAAATTCTCGAACGGAAATTCAGTAGAATTAATCCATGTGGAGACGATATGATAAAACTAAATAAATACTTACTTTTGCTTGCCGCTTTACCGCACCAGCACTCTTCCAAAAGCTCGAAGTAAATCTCGAATCTCTATCAGATACAACACTCAAAAGAATCCCATGAAGCTTCACAATTACACTAATGTAAATCTCTGCCAACTTCGGTACCAGAAAAATGATATTAATCGGGGTGTTACAGACACCTTCCCAACTTCCAAGATTTCATCAAACATATGTGAACCATTGTTCAAGATACAAACAATTTTTTTCATATTTTCTAGCTTGGAATTTAACAAGGTGACTTCCTCTTTTAGACATGTGATGGTTGAAACAAGTTTCTCTTTTTCCTAAAGGAGGGAACTTATAGTTTTCTTATGTTTCTCTCCTATCATGCATGCTTCCTTTCAATTGATGTACAACATTTTGTATGTTTCAACTAACTCTTCACCATAGATTTCTTCAGCACTAGAGTCGCTACTAGATTCATATTTTCCAGTAAAAGCCATCACCTTATTAGCTATTTCTTCTTCACTCTCATCTTTATAATTAGACTAAATGGATGACATACCCTTTTTCTGCTTCTTTTAAAAATGTGGGACATTCAAATTTAATGTGACAAAAACCTCTACATCTATGACATTGTATTCCTTTTCATCTTTTTGGTTTGTCTTCATCTTTGCTCTTGTGTTCGGGACCAATACTCTTAAATTTGTCTGACATATTGTCTTTGACATTTGTCCTCGATCTTTTATTCAGTCTCTTCAAGGTATTGTTAAACTTTCTACCAATAATATAGTATCTGATAAACTTTTTCAGTATCCTTCTCACATTGATCTTCATTTTCTTCAGTGTTTGATATAAAAGCAATATTATTGTTCTTATTTCTAGACCTGTCATTATAGCATCTCAAAGGTTTGTAGGGAACCAATGAATTAATCAGCTTTGATGATGCTTAAGTCTTTGCCTTCTTTAATAGTTGTAACCTTCATATCAAACTTCTTAGGTAGTGATCTGAGGATTTTTCTGACCAGCTTTTCTTCAAACATCTTCTCCCCTAAGACAAAAGAGTTGTCAGATATGTCATGAAGGTGAATGTTGTAGTCAGAGATGGATTCATCTTCCTTTATTCTAAGATTCTCAAATTTGGTTGTGAGAAGTTCCAATCTTGACATACGAACTTTGGATGTGTCTTCATGTGCAATTTTGAGAATCTCCCAAGCTCCTTGGCTTTAGTACATGTGTTTATTAATCTAAACATGTTATTGTACACACTATTGAAAATAACATTCAAGGCTGTAGAGTTTCCTAGAGCTTATTCATCTTCAACATTAGACCACCCAGCTTCTAGTATTAAGATTGATGTTCCATCTTGAGAGGTAGTCACAAGGTGTTTCCAAAATTTTAAGAAAATGAATCATTCTAGATTTCAAATAAACATAGATTATTCCATCAAATACATGTGGTATATTGACTAATCCTCCTTTCTTAGTATTGTCTATTTAAGCGTAATATACTTTCCCTATAGTTCACCCAAACAGAACAAGGTGACTGCTTTTATGCCAATTGAAATTATATTATTAACATGACAAATGTTGGACACAATGTCTTAGACAATGCACACAACGTGCTTATAGCAAACTAACATATTATAGAAATTAAAATCATAAAGAAATAAAGAACACAAAGGATTATTAACCCAGCTCGGTGCAACGTCACCTACGTCTGGGTGGCTTCCAACCTAAGAAAGAAAATTCACTCTCAATACTCTTAGTACAATAGTCTTAGATGAACAAACCTTATCCATTGACTCTTACCTAATACTAGTTGTGACTTTCTTTTTAGGACTCCCCCTAAATATGATAACCCCTCTCACTTTCTCTCAATCACTAACCCTAGTGATCAGTACATAAAATAGATTTAAAGATTGTTGAATTTTAATTCAACTAAAATAGCCAACCTCTATGCCTTAGATATGGAACTTAGGCGCTATAGAGGTGCACAAATAACAACACAAACAAAGACTCAAAGAGAAAAACCATAACAAACTATATATTAACTCTTGCTCTGTCTTCTTTTGTTGTTAGAACGAGTCTTTATATAACAATTCATTTGCTGCACTTTTCTCCGATGGACATTTGAATTGATAAATTAGATTTGATTTAGATGAATATTAAATTTAATTTGATTTAGATTTTCATTCAATTTAAATCTTCATTTAAATTGATGTGATCTTATTAAATATTTTTATCAAATCTTCCTACATAACATATTGCTAAAGATACAACTTATAAACACCTGATCTTTTCGGTATTGGAATTTTGTTCCTGAGGGGACAAATGTTGGACACAGTGTTGTAACAACTAATCCAGCATGATAAACTAGTTTGACAATAATGAATAAAGTTTTAGCTTATACAAGATAATGAAGTAGAAAGGAAATAAAGAGAACACACGAGATTGATAATCCAATTTGGTGCAAACAACACCTACGTCTGGATGGCACTCTACCCAAGAAAATAAATTGACTACTACGAATTAGTACAATGAGTCTTCTATGAAGAATAATCCCGTATTGTTCAATGACACTTTTTAATCCTAGTGACTTTCTATTTATGATTCCTTATAAAACTATTTCACTCCCAATAGTCAGAAAGACAAATGTCAATGTCTTCTGGGATTTTCTTCTTTAGATATTTGATTTGATTTAGTTCATAAAATAGTTGATTTTATTGGATATGATCTTCTCCATAATTGTCTCCAACAAAAATATATGATTTGTTATATTTTAGATTCAAATTGAAATATCCATTTAAATCTGATTTGAACATCTCCAATTGTCAAACAAATCAAATAAACATTGCTAAAATAACTGCAACAAATCTAATTAAATCTGATCTTGACGGTTGATCAGAACCTGGAGAGTGGTCGGAGGATGATCTTCAATTGGGTTGTATGCTGAGGAGAAAAGGGGGTTGTACCTGCAAGGCACCACAACGATCAAGTAAGTGCGGGAACAGGGAGGTACAAGCAGAAATATCAGGTAGTGAGTAGTGAATATTAGATACCTGGCCCTCACTGGTGTGAGGGTTTATATAATGCCCTTGGCGCGTAGCTATTGGTTCCTGATTTCCCGCCTAGATATGTGGGTCTGGAAAATTAGGTAACTGTCAGGACTTAGTCAGACCGGGCGGATGCGCCTGTAACTAGTCGTTGGTTCAGAGGAGGGGACTAGTTACGGTCATCACTCCGGCCGGTTCCTGGTGGCCTGCACGACATTAGTGTCAGGAAGGAAGAGAGGATGCTCATCGATCATCATGGACTAGTGGCAGTTCAGAAGGGCAAATGGTTGTTATTCCCTGACAGGGGATAATCGCGCGAGCAATCCGTATTATGGTCGGGTGGGACTGGGAGTGATGACTTTGACATTTTCTTGAATAACGGGGCGTGTTTTATGGGCGGGTCTATCGGGGAGGTGAGGCGTTTGGCTGTTAGGACTTTTGAATTTGGAGAGGTAGCATGTTTTGGGAAGCGTTCGGGCGAAGCGGCACAATGATGACCTAGGGATAGGGTGTCATTATGATGACCCTAGGGTTCCTCAAGCGCGTGTTTCGTATGTGCGGGCTATTTAGCTATAAATACAAGAGGAATAGGGTTTTTAGTATTTTTCGCCTTCTATTTCATTTACTCGCATTAGCTCGACAGTCAACCACCGGTGTTTGCTTAGTTCCTTCGCTCGTTGTCATCCAGTTTCATCTCTTCTTCTTCTACTGGTAAGTTTCTGATTTGCCATTGTTGTTTTCTTTTGTATTTTCGCTTCTTATTTTCTAGAGATGCATGCGGTTAGGATTTAGGGTTCCGTTATGGAGGAGATCGTTAGAGACTCACGGTGGCGGATGTCGTTTCCATGGTGTATGACCGTCGGAGCCATCGTGGAATCTCCTCGAGGATTTGGTGTTATGTCGTACGTGGGTTATTTAGGGCTTAGGATTTTTTTTGCAATCCGCACCCGTTAGAGTGCCCCAATGGGGGGTCTAGGGCTTTTCCTGTAATTTATGCCCGTTAGCATACCTCAATGAGGGTTCTGGTCGGGGATATGCTCGTTTCCCAACGCCCTTTCACTTGTTCAGCGGGGGAAGGGTGGTTCTGGCATTGATGTCAAGCTCATCATTTTTCCTCTGCTTTTTAGATGCCATGGTTGACGATGCTCAGTTCGTTATTTCGAGAAATTCTATAGAATCCTCCGGGAGTTCTTCGAGCGAGACCAGCAATTCGTCGAGCATCTTGAAGTCTCTGGGACATGTCGGACCAGACGGATCAGCAGATGGGAGAGCCCAACGCGTGGGCATCCCCTGTGGTTAACAATAGCTTATTTCCTCCTTGAGCTTACGAGAACCCTTGGGAATGGGTCGCAAAATACCCTTGGGAGTGGCGGTCGTATTTCTGTGAGCATAGGTGTTGTACCCAAAAATTTCCCCTCTCAATTCTCAACGCTTTTCTCACAAAGATTCTCAAGATTCAAGCTTGCACAAGTGCATTGGTATTTTCCAATACCAAAATTAAAAGGAAACTGCCAAAAATGGAGAAAATAGATAAAAATAACATTTTGAAAAATTTGGAGAAAAATAAGCCTCCTTCGATTCAGCCCCCTTAGATTGAACTTTGCACCTCCTTCGATTGCTCAAAATTTGCTGCCATCATGCCTCTTTCATCTGGACATGTGACTTCTTGTTGCAAGCTTCATTTTTGTCTTCCACTTCCTAAATGTTTGCTTTGAATCCCAAGTTTGTTGGCCACAAGTGCCCCCTGCAAGGCAAACCCTTTGATTCACCAAACATGTTGCCTGCATGCTTGCTTTGAGTACCAAATTTTGCTGCCACAAGTGCCTCATGAAGGTCAAGCCTTTCGATTGAACAAGTATGTTGCCTGCATGCTTGAAATCAAAGGCCATGACCTACTGGCCATATGTGCCCCTGCAAGACAAACCCTTTGATTGGACAAGTATGTTGCCTGCATGCTTGCAATCGAAGGCCATGACATGCTGGCCACACGTGCCCCCTGGAAAGCAAACCTTTTGATTAGACAAAAGTACCTACATGCAAAGCTTAGATTGGAATGTGGATCCCCTTCGAATCAGCTTGCTTCGAATCCAAGCTGAGCCATTCGAAGCAGGTTTCGTTTGAAGCAAATCTGAGGAAATCTAATGGCCTTACCCTACTTGACAGGCTATGTTGCTTCCAAATATTTGTATAATCAGAGGGCCAGAAGCATAAGTCACATCTTCTTCACTCCAACTGCCAAAAGGCCCCCCACTTGTACTTTCACGTTACATATATTTTATCATTTCTTTACAAGGCTGGCTTTGGACAACATGTCCACTTCTTTCTCTATAAATAGAGGAATTCTTTGCAAAGGCTGAGGAGGATTTTTTTTTACAAGAGGATCTTTGGACCAGGGGAACAAATCTCCAATATTTCTCAAACACAACAAAAACTCTCAAGTTCTCAAACACTTGTGAAAACAATCCCAGAATCCCAAACACTCACCTCTTTCAATTCTGAAGAACTCCCCACACTTCAGTCTCCTTCGAATCCAATTGTAAAGAAACACAACACTTGTTTCTTTCCTTCTTCTAATATAGCATCCAAGGCCTAGTTTCTGGCCCCTCCCTTTGAATTCAGGAGAACCCAGAGCCACCACTCAAGGTCCAGTTTATATTCAAGGTTGCAGCAAGGTAAGTTACTCTTACCCTTGCATATTTCTTTTCAAACATAACATGTATATAATATTTTCATTTACACCCTTTAATATGTTTTCTATGGCTGATCATTTTGTTTCTTGTTCCTTGAGCTTTAAATATACTTTAATAATTAGTTTGGCCACAAGATAAATACTAGCATGGCCTTAGGCCATGTTGCCATTTTATGTCCCAAACGAAAGAAACAGGAGGAAAAAGACATGAAATGAAGCCTTGGGCTCATGCTGGCTTCCAAGGCAGAAAGGCAGAATCATAAGGCACATTTGCATTAAATCCAGCCAGAATCAAAGGCCATGACTTACTGATGTCAGCCCAATCGAAGAAGGCAACAAGGCAACAAGGCATAACCAGAAGGCGTGCCTTGCTGACTTCCAAGCCCAATCGAAGGCCACGACCTGACTAGAGCCAATGCCCAATCGAAGGCCATGCCTTGCTGGTGCCAACTCCCAATCGAAGGAGGCCAACAAAAGCAGATTTGAAGGGCACTCCTCCCCCCAATCGAAGGAGCTCTTTTTTCTTCTTTTTATCTTATTTTTGCCTTTATATTTCTATGCAGTTGAATATGGTTGTAATAGTGTAGGATTTATTTTTTTCACTTTTTATTACTTTTGTACTAATGCTAGTAATTAGGTGTGTACGGTAAGATAAACCCAACAAGTAGATAACCCTAATCAAGACAAAATACATGCAAATCAAACACACTTTGCACACATGCACCCTGAGGGTAATCTCACTTGTTGCCTCGGAAAAATAGCCATGTCCCTCGAACATGGGCGTTTTAGCAAAGACCCTCGATAAAAGATCGTAGTCCCTCGATGGCCCTCAATGTTGCCTTTGATAAACAATCTAGTCCCTAAAAAGCATTGCTAAAACGTTCCATAGGTTGCCTTCTGTTGCACCCCAAAATTTGCCCTCCCATATTCATCAAGAAATTGCCAAGTCAAGTCACAAAATTCCCCAAGGGTTATGCAGTTCAACTGTCTCCTATACAGTCAAAACTAGGGTTTGTGTTCTGATCAAAGAAAGGAAGTTTTCAAAGGGCCAATCAAGTCCCATATGCTTACAAAGATGGTCAAGTATCCTCATATCAAGTTTCAAGGCATTCAACTCAAAATTGCACAGTCAAAACCCTAGATTGCACTACAGTCAACTGTAGGGGCAAAATGGTCATTTGGCAGTCAAAAGTTCAAATTTTTGGTCAACATATCATTTTGAAGCCACAAACATCATTTGATCAATGCTTGATCATGATTCTCAAAATTTGGCTCAGAAATCATCAAAGATGCAAAAGTTACTATATTTGGACAACTGAAAAAGTCAACTGAAATTGACCAGGGCATAACTTTCACATGGATTATCAGAAAATTTCCATCCAAAGCTCATTTTGAAGAGAAAGACATTTCCTACAACGCATCTTCATATTCCAAGTCCAAGAAATGCTCTCACAAAAAGTTATCAATTTCAACATTATAGGTCATTTTCAAAAGTCAACAAAAAGGGACTTTAAGTCAAAGGCCATAACTTGAGATTGGTAAATCAAAATGACATGGGACCAAAGGCATTGGTTAAAGGACTCAAAGACCTTTCCAAAATGTCCAAGAACATGTGAAAAGCTTAAAAATTGAGCAAGTTATGCCTTGTGGAAGTTGGGACATTTTTGGGAATTTTGAAAAGTCAACAATGGTTCAAATGACCTAAAAATGCAAATGGGCCCATTTTTCTTCCATGATCCATCATTCTAAGCCTATGCACGACCATTAGGCCCAAAGGGAAGTATTTTCTCATTTTTTAATTATTTATTTGAATTTATATTAATATTAATTCATTTAAATTATTTAAATATGTGAAAAATATAAACTTGACCTAAAAAAATCTTTTCATGCATGTTTTACTATCAATATCACGTGCACATCCTAATTAGGCAAGTTTTGGTGTGATTGGAGCATGATTGAACCAAATACACATAAAAAAAGATTCAAAAAAGATCTTACAAAATCAATTAGCAAAAACCATTATGGCATGAGATTTTGTTCAATTTTGTTGACCTAAAAGTTTCACTATATGATCAGAATCACAACCCTAAAAGAATGGGACTAGAAGCTGCGCTCAGAAGCCATACACAAACTTGAGTTTTTTCCCATAAAACACAAAACTGATTTCAAGGTTCTAGGTGGTTTTAAGCCCTAATTCTTATACCAAAAGCTTGCTCGTGGACTCCTGATCATATTCCAATCACAAACAACAAGCAAAGTTCCAAGAATCGGTATCAAGAACTCAGACTGTACCTCAAAATTCTTGAAATCGTATAGCATAATTCAAGCATCTTTTTGCATTTTTCTTTATTGATTCATGCTCATAATGATGTTTCTAAGCTAACCAACGTATTCAATTGTGTTTTTGTGCCACATACGCGATTCTACCATGCTTAGATTTTAGGGTTTTCAGGTTGTGATTTTAGGGCTTTTGCAAAGAAGAAAAATCAAAGCTTCAGACCATGGCTATTGAATTCAGTGCATTGAGACGGGCATAAACCAACCTTCGCGGACAATTTATGATTCACATAGCGCTAATCGCTATTTTTCCATAGCCCACTTTCTGCAACGCGTTAAAAACCGTTGCTTAAGGTTTATGTTTCAGAAGAAAAGAAAGAAGACGAAGACATGGCACGCTGTGATTCGTTGGTTTGAAATTTGGCGCGTTCTCTCCACTACGCGTTGGTTTTGATTTTTGTTATTTATTAACCATAATATATTAATTGAAATTGAGTGGCTCAGTGGCAGGGACATGTGTTGGTAACATCAAAGACCTGGGTTCAAATCCCAGGTCTGGCAAATTTCAATATTATTTTTCAACGTAAGTTCCCATGCAGCGCTTCTGTGGAGACGTACCATATGCCATCCTGATCCAGGCACACACGTGTCCCAGACGACCAAATCAAAGGCATGGATTCAAGAAGCGCAATAAACTCCAGTCAACGCATCATACAGGATTCAAAAAGTCCAATGAGGCCAATGCTTGATGGGCCAATGTTCTTGGGTCAACACCTCCTGAATTGGGACTGAAACCCCCTGGTTTGACTTTACTATCTTTTTTTTATTTATTTATTTTTATTCTTGTTTTAATTAATAGTCTTATTTTAATTACTGTTTATTTAATTAACTATTTTTTTTACAAAAATACAAAAACTCCATTAAAAAACAGAAAAGGCAAAAATATAATATTTATTTATTTAATAATTTTTATGAATAAATGCATGTAAATATTTAGTTTTAATTAGGTTGCAATTTTTAATTCTTTTTAATAACTAAAAAATCCAAAAAAATGTAGAATTAGGTTAATTAACAATTTTGATTCCTTTTCATATTTTTTCCTTTTTTTCACAATAAACTTAAAAAAAACATTAGAATTAGGGTTTGACGCTTTATTTTAATTTTAATTAATTACTTTTTCTTTTAAATCTTAAAAAACACAAAATACCAAAAACAAAAACATTCTTTTAATTTTAATTTTTAATTCCTTATTAATTTAATATTTTGCAAAAGGGTCCAACGCCCATCGCTTTAATTATTTTTATTTCGCGCATTTTACTTTGTCGCTTATTATAATTATGTACATGTCCCAAAGCCTTGTAACAATTTCTACTTTTCGCACCTTTATTTTATCGCTTTCTTTATTTTCCGTCAAATCGGGTCCGGTTTAATTTTGGCGATGTGGACCCGCGCCATTTGTAATAGTTGTAGATTTATTTTCTTCGCAAATATAAACTGTTAACAAAAGCATGCAAGAATGAATGTCCTAATTAAAATCAAACGTAGATCACAACGAACTTGACAAAAGACAAATGCAAATGAAAATAACACACAATTCGCACACACCACCCCTAGGGTACACCTCACTGTTGCCTTTCGAAAGGTGGTTGTCGAGTAGAGGACGTCTTAGTAAGTCCTCATGATCCGGGAACCTGGCATGAGGGTAGCTTCTAAGGTGTCTTCCCATTGCTCTGGTGATCACCATGTCCCTAAAAATCGAATTGACCCGAACACCTCCAACGGTGGTGCTACCTACCTCTCAATGGTGGGATGGCACTACTTTAAAGGACATTTACACAGACGAATTCCTTAGGGTAGGTAGGTTCTCAAGGATACTTGCTCTCTTCAAAACAAACTGAAATCTTTTCACACCGACACATTTTCAAAAGCTTTCAAAGCAAATTTTTCAAACACTCTGACGTATGAGTCGAACTGAAATTTTTCAAAGAAACTTTTAAACCCACATTGAAAAGCAAACAAACAATTTTGAAAACACATTGAGCAAGTATCTAAGAGCCCATGGATAACCATGGATAGAAAGGGTGCTAACACCTTCCCTTTCTATAACCTACCTCCCGAACCGAGAGCAATCTCTTTAAGGAATTTTTCTGTGCTTTTGTCCTTTCCATTTGGAGAAAATAAAAGACGGTGGCGACTCTTGCTTCCGCGACATTTCGCGAACCAGCGTTAAACAGTCAGTTCCAGATCCACCGATCACACCTTCTATAACTATACAAACGTCCCATGCCCGTCCATTCACATCCAACGACGGGGTTTCTTACCAAATCAATGGTAAGATAGCAACATCTAAAGGAGGAGGAAAAAGAACATATAAGACCTTTTGAGTAGGTATATTTCTCCTAGTTGCTCGCTTGCTCACAACAAAAACATTTTATACACCAACACTTTCATGTAAAACATTTTCAAAAGACAACGCTTTGTATGCGTTCTTATAGAGACAGGAACCATTACAAAGACACCCTTTTCAAAATCACTTTCAAAAACACATTACACAAACACTTCTTTGAACTATTTTCAAACAACACTTTATATACATTCTTACGAGACAAGAATCATTACAAAGGCACATTTTCAAAATACTTTCAAACTCACACCACAAGCACATTTTCAAACAAAAGCAAGTGATCTAGCAAGCAACTTAGAGCCCATTGATAACTATGGATGAAAAGGGTGCTAATACCTTCCCTTTTCATAATCTACCTCCCGAACTCAAGAAAATGTCTTGAAAGGTCTTTCATGTTCTTTTCAACCTTTCCTTTAGGATAAAAGAAAAGTAAGTGGCGACTCTTGATATCCGCAACGTTTGCGATCAAATGCAAAACACCCAAGTCAGTTATCCCACCGCATTACAGAACTGGTGACTCTGCTGGGGAATAAATACTTAAAAGTGGGGTTACCTTAGGGCTAGATCACATTTACTTGCTTTCCTTGTTTGACTCGCATGCTTTACATTATGGTTCCTTGTTTGGGCTTGTTTTGATCCTATACCCAGATCTGGGGCACCTTTTAGGTAAGTAGCAATAGATTGTGGAAATTGTACAGTGTAGACCGACACGATTGAAACAATGGCTACGTTAGTATGACGCATTTGTTGGTACCGGTATCCCTTGTGTTGAATCGAGGAGAATACGGGGCCGCTGAGCGGCGTCATGAAGCACTAACTGACCTTATAACCTTAATTGAACAAACTTGGCCAATTAGGACGTAGTGAGATAACCAGTTTCGGTGGAAAGATGAAAATTGGTTGATACTCGATACTACACTCATTGAGACCGGACTTTTGGGATATCTCGGCCGCAAGAAAAGATTGATTGTTCTGAGACAACACCTAAAGGAAAGGTCATTGATATTGAGATCCCTTAGAACCCGGTTACTATTAACTAGGAAAGTTTGAGTCAACTAAACTTCAAGAGGGTACTTACCTACGAACCCCATGAAAGCCTAAACCTAAGGACTTGTCTGCTTTGTATGTATATGATTATTTGTATATAAACTTCCTTACTTTGCATACTTGTACATAACATCATGACATGATACCATAGCTTTTTCAATAACCATTTCAAGGATCTCAAGGGTCTATAATGCAGGGTCACGTTGAACTAGACGTCTATCAAGGGGAAAGAGGATTTATTTTCCTCTAAACAAACACCTTCAAAGATCAAGTACAACAACTTGAGTCAAGGGCTATGACCCACTTGACATGGTGAGCTTAATTCTCGTGGAAGGACATCCATCGATACGAAGTTCTCCAGTCAAAGTTGTTGATTAAATTTCAATTTCTAACATTTTGTTGTGTTTACCCCGCGAGATCCTTGGAAACATGCATCCACATATCATGCATCATATCATGACAGGTCTCTCCCATACAGGTTTCCTTATCTTCTCATTGTTTATTTCAGTAAGATGGATATGGAATAAACGGTGAAAGATCTTCAAGCTCAAAATGCCCAGTTCCAACAAGTGCTCATGAACTTGGTCAAGGGGCAGGAAGATATGAAAACACTCTTCACCAGAGAGAACAAGAAGAAGAAAAAGTTTGTCATCCTCAACGTGATGAGAAGGTCCAAGGGGCATGCCCAGCTAGTTTAAAAAGAAGATGCTTCTTCTAAAGACAGTCAAGAAAAGGAAACTGGAAGCATTAGAGCTAACATAGCTACTGATGACGATGATTCGTCTGAGGAGCGGTATCCACTGGCAGATGAAAATAACAAACAGCTTGAAGACAGACTAAAAGATGTGGAGATCCAAGATGTGCCTGGCTTGGACTTAGGAGACATGGGTTTGGTTTCTGGTGTGGTCATCCCGCCAAAGTTCAAAATCCCTACCTTTGCCATGTGCGATGGAGTCTCTTGCCCTAAGATGCACCTAAAGTCTTATTTCCGCAAGATTCAACCATACACAACTGATCATAAGCTTTGGATCCATTTCTTCCAAGAGAGCTTAGTTGGGACTCAACTTGAATGGTTCTATCAATTGGAAGGTTATCGCATCCACACTTGGGAGGATCTAGCTGCTGCTTTCTACAAGCAGTACAAATACAACACTGATCTTGCACCAACTCGTGTGCAATTGCAGAACATGACCATGGGTTCCAACGAGAGCTTCAAAGGATACGCCCAAAAGTGGAGAGATTTGGCTGGTAGGGTGCATCCCTCTTTAACTGAAAGGGAGCTGATTGACATTTTCATGGGAACTTTGACAGGACCTTTCTTCAATCACCTAATCGGAAGCTCCTCAGCCGGGTTCACCGAGATAATACTGACCGGTGAAAGGGTCGAAGTTGGCATCAAAAGCGGAAAGATCCAAGGAGCTACACCCTCGGATGCTCAGAAAAAACCATACAATGGGAAGAAAGAGTCCAATGTTGTGTATGGTCAAAAGAGTCGTCATGACCAACGTGTAGGGGAAATCCTGATCTCTAATCCTACACATGTTCAATAAAGACAGGGAAATAGGCATGGGGTAAGATATCAAGAAAGGAAGTATGCTAACATCAACATGCCTTTGTCTCAAGCGTTACAACATTTGCTGAAGGTCAAACTGATCACACTAAAGGATCCTCCTCAAAACCCCGATACCTCATCTTCTAAGTACAATCCAAGCATAAGATGTGCCTACCATTCTGATAGTCCTTGTGATACGGTGGGAGAACTAACTTAAGGGTTTTGCGTTTGATCGCAAATGTTGCGGTTAGCAAGAGTCACCACCGACTTTTCTTTTATCCAAAAGGAAAGGTGAAAAAGCACAGGAAAGACCTTTGAGATTGTTTCTTGAGTTCGGGGGGTAGATTATGAAAAGGGAAGGTATTAGCACCCTTTTCATCCATGGTTTTCCATGGGCTCTTAGTTACTTTCTAGATCACTTGCTTTTGTTTGTAATTGTGCTTAGTGTGGTTTTTTGAAAGTATTTTGTAAAGAGGCCTTTGTTTAGGAAATCTTTGTAATGATTCTCGTTCGTAAGAATGTATACAAAGATGTTGATCTTTTGAAAATGTTTTCAATTTTTGTAAGATGTTTGAAGGTATATGTGATTGTTTTGAAAATAGCAAGGATGTTTGTTTTGAAATGGAGCAAGTAATTAGGAGCAATCTACCTACTCAAATGTCTTTCTTGTTCATTCTCTTTTCCTTTGACATTGTTGTCTTGCCATTGATTTGGTAAGCAACCGTATCTTTGGATGTTAACGGGTCGGGCGTGGGTCATCGTATAATCATATAAGGCAACATTGTAGGATACCTTAGCATTCTTTTTGAGGAACTAATATCATTTTGCAAGTCAACTTTGAATAGCGTCATCGAGGGACTATGATCTTGTATTTGTTTGTTTTTGCTAAGATACCTTACATGCATAATATGGCCATTTTGTATAAGGCAATCAAGTGGATTTTACCCTAAGGGTGCTTGTGTGCAAGTGTATTATTTTCATGCTTATTTTTTGTATTGGATTAGGGTTTTCTATTTGATTGATTTTATTCTTTCCATACAAACTCTAATTACTAGCATATTATATAAAAGCGATAAATTGCGAGATTTAAAGTTACTACGCTATTACAACATTTTTGGGAGGGGGTATACAATTTATGAATGGGGATTGCAATAATATAAATCTAATTAATCTATTACAACCAAATTGAATATTGTACAAATAATTGAAGGAACATATAAAGTACAAATGTAAATTGAAAGAAAAGATTTTTGTGTTTGGATTTTTGTATGAAGGAGGTTTTAACCTAAACCTAATTAGAAAAAAAAGTAATTAAATTAAATTAACTTAAGTTAATTAAGAAAAGAAATTAATTAAGAAAAGATTTTAATTAAGAAAATATTTTTGAATAAAACCCTAAATCTATTTTAGTTGATTAAAGGAAAATAAGTTTAAAGAAAAAGTATTTTTCTTTTATATTTGTCTTGAAAATAGTATGTGGTGTTATTAAATATTTTTGGTCTTTTTTATATTAAAATAAATATATTTAGATAAATAATAATCTAGTTTTAATTTAATTTACAAGGAAATTACTAAAAGTAAATAAAGTATAATGAATAAAATAATTTTTTTATGTAGAAAAATATTTAAATTATGTCAAAATATAAATCTATTATTTTTATACTTTTTATGATTTTTTTGATATTTTAGAAAATATATTTAAAAGGAAAAATAAAATAAATAACTGAATAAAAATAAATGGGCCAGGGGGTGTCACAAGTAAACAGGGGAGTATACTAGCAGAAATAAAAAAAATGCCAGGCCCAAAGGGCCCAGCGCCTGCAAAAAAAGTCTTAGGAAATCAGAAAAAATGAAAAAAAAATGAAAAAGGGGGGTTCACATTGATTCGAACCCTCTCCCTTTAGGTAACATATGACTTAGTACGTGCGTGCTTGCCACTGGGGTGGCTATTTCATCCGGTCATATAATCAAAGCATAAATATATATTAGAAACTGCTTTCTGAAGGCAACTTCATCTTCAACCTCGCGCCTAGCCGGACCACCTGTATCTTCCTCATCTCTCCACAAAAATGGAAAGTTCAAACATGAAAGTTATGGTGTTTCTTCCCACGATTTCAACCATATAACTTATGTAAACTAAAAGTCAAAGATAAAATCTAATTTTGCTGGCCCTAAATTGAAACCTAATTTTCTCAGAAATTTCAAATCCAAAATTCTCTATACACAGTCAATATAAATGGGAACTATGAACATGGTCAGCTTTAGAGCAAAGATATCTACATTTTGTTTTCACAAATCAGGATCAAATGATGCTTGTATGAAGAGATAGAAGTTTGAGTTTTTACCTCTTACAGCTGGAGTCGTGAATGGAGTTTGAGCAACTTTTGAGATGGCTTGAGGATCTGTTTAGCTTGCCTGGACCTCCTTGAGTGTATTCCAACTCTTACCTTGCCTTGAAAGTCCGTGAATATCTCTACTCATGTCAACCTGCAAGCTTGATATTTGAAAATGGTGGATAGTGATGGAGGAGTTACAGTGAGGAAGCAAGGGTATGGATTGCTTTGGTATGATGTATAGAAAGTGTTTGAGTGATTAGTTTTCAAAACACACGAGTGGAAATGAAGATCATGAGTTTTGGTTCAGAACTCTGTGTTAATGGTGTTCTTGAACAGGTTTATGGTTTTTGAGTGTTTGAGGTGGTTTCAGGGCACTAGCATTCGTGTGTCAACTTGCAAATAGTGTGTAGACTTATAAGCAAGAGTTTTTGACGCTTGTAACAACTCAGAATTTGAAACTCACATGTTATGGCCTGGTTACTTGTTTTTGAAGCAAAGTTAATAAGCATGGTTTTAATGTAAGGTACAAGGCTTGTAGGGTGGATGAAACCTTTAAACACACTTGTTCTGATTGTATAGAGTGCGTTTGTGCAGAAAGAACAAATGCAAGGCTCAATGCAAGTTGACTTTGCATAAAGCTTGCTTTTCTAAAATGGCAATGTTGCCTTTCTTCCCAAAATGGAATTATATTTGTACAATGCATTGAATGCTTGGATTAAAGCTTCCAACAGTTGTGAAAACATTTAATTGTGGAGTGAAAGTCAAGTTAGGAGCCTGCAAATTGATATTTGTACAGCATGCTTGAAGATTGGACCAAGTGTTCTTCACAAAATGGCTTGTAATCCAAGTGACAAAACACCAACTTCATCTCTTCGATTCTCCCTACTCAAGAATGATCTAAAGGAGTTCTTGGACATTTTGGAAATATTTCAATGTTCTCCACAAATCATCTTTGAATTTATTTTGAAGATTACCCTTGGAACTATGTGAAAAAGTGTCATGAAGTTAGGTCAAAAATCTGCCTAACTAGGGCAAAATTTCACTAAGTCTTTTTTTAGTTCATGAGAATGTATTCACAAAATTATAACTTGAGATCCAAGAATATTTAGGAGAAGTTGTGTGAAGAAAAGTTGTAGATTTCATGGAGATATACAACTTTCATGTTGGAAGTTTCCTTTGAATCATCTTGCATCATGATGAAAAAATTGCTCAAAGTTATGAAAAAATAAGAAATTTTTAACACTTAGAAAAATTTCTAAGTTTAGAAATTTTGACTTTTCAAAATGAAATCTTGATTTCTTGATTTCTTGATGAATAAGTTTCATATTTTGACATTCTTTGATGGATTATGATCTTTGGTACTTGAATTTGACCAAAAAGTCAAAGTTTGACTTTTCAATATACAGTTGACTTTTGATCAGTTGACTGTAAAATTCATCTGTCAATCCAATGGTCTTGCAATGTTTTGAATCATGTCATTATGTAAAAATGATGTAATTGGACTCTTGAGATCATGCCTTAAACCAAATGATCATTTGCTAAGTCAAAAATCAGAAATTGCCCTTTCCCAGTCAAAACCCTAATTTTGACCATTTTGCCCTTCTGGAGATTTGATCAAATTTCTTGAGGAATTGTGGTCCAAACTTGATCAAATGATACATATGGGTTTAAAATGTTGATGTGGATCAAAAATTATGAAGTCTTACTATAAATTGGCCATGGTTGACTTTTTCCCTAATATAGTTGATTTTTAGGTCAATTGTTCAATTGATTGATCATAGGTGTGATCCAAGACTTGAAACCTGACATGAGTGATCTTGGGAGTCCATAATGATCCATGAAAGCCATATGAAGCACTGATAGTTAAAAAACCCTTGTGCAAACTCAAACCCTAATTTTGGTCATCAGTGCATAGGGAGGTGTCTTGAGCTGATCAAACCCTAGTGCAGTCTTAAGCCCAAGGAGATCTTGTGAGAAAATTCTTGATAAGTGAGAGGGAAAATTTTGGGGTACAACAGTCTCGAACATGACACTGACAGTTGTTGGACTTTGAAGAACAAGATTCAAGACTTGATTGATGCCAAGGAGATTGAATTCGACTCTCCAGAGACTCCAAACATGATCATTGCTCTGATGCCAATTCATTGAAAGCGTCTTGTTCATTTTGAATTTTAAATTGTAATTTCTTTTGTTATTCAAACAATTATATATTAATGTCAAACTATGTTTCATTAATGCATTGCATATGTTTGTCTTGAATTGATCCATTCGTTTTCATTACATTTAAATTATGCTTTTTACTCTCTTTATGACATTCAACTCTTGCTAAAAGTTACAAGCTTTTAGAGGGAGGATGACGAAAACAATGCCTTCATCTCATACAGTATTCTTTTGGACAGACCTTGCTGACGATGTACATGCGTTTTTTTCAAATCCTAAACACTGGAGTTATAAGGAAGATAATCCCTATTCAACCCCTTCGACCCAAAGAATTAGAAGTTTTCTTTTACACAAATTGAAACCTATAATCAAAACCTGGGGCAGGGTAGTCTCTCAGTTAATTCAAATACGTGTTCATCCATAAACTTTCATTTCGTAATACAACAAATGACATCAAAAACATTCTTATGGAATCAAAAGACGGCGATGGTTCCTTATCCCATAGGCAGTCATTATCCCTCAAAAAGAAAAGCCCACTAAGTCAAAACCTACAAAGGAGACTGGGGCATCCCGCTGACCGTAATCTCAAAACAAGAACAGTCAGGAAAAAACCAGGGATAATAAATATAAAAAAGAGGTCACTACAAGTCCTCAACAACATGAAAAATGTTGCAAAAAATGACTGCCTTCCGATAAACTAGACTTGTCTGAACCGTCGCTAAAACTTCATTCCAGACTCATTTGGAGTTCAAATGTATAATTAACTGAGTTTAGGACTGAAGAACATCATGAAGAACGGGTGGGTACAAATACACTTTGAGCCTTATCCTTTGTTTCTTAAACCGTGAACCTAACCACGTTACAACCCTTCAAAAGTCCTAATTGAAGCATGGGTTAGTTCAAAAGCATACTGTTACAAAAGGTATCCTGACTCCTGTAAGGCTTTACTCTAAATCCTGAGTTGAATTTTCTCACAAAATTTCTTGCTAAAAACGCATTTTCAAAATTTCAAGACAAGCATAAACTTTGCATTATTTGAATGTCGTTGTTTGCATATGGCTATTTGTTTGACAACGAAGAAATTCACACAACGAATATCCGATGAACGAAAGCTCTCTCAGTGAACAAAGTCACTTCAGATGGGATGAAACTTCCAATAACAGATCTCCTAAGCAAAAAGACACGGCATGACATGTCACTATCCAGCACACCTGGGGAAGTCCAGTCAAGATTCTAAGAAATCTCTCAAGAAATGCTGAATAACCAGGGGCAGGTCTCCATCTAAATCACTTGGGGAATTGAACACAAATCCCGACAAAGGGTTACATACAGTCAAACATTTCTTGGCAGTGCCACAAACAATCTCTATTAGGGGCAGTGACAAATCTCCCTAAAATCCTTCTCATAGGATGACTCCCAACCAGAGTTTAATCTCTGAAAACCTTTTCCCCAGCTGAGTCGACCTCAAGAATCCTCAAGGATTTTCCCCAGTGAAGTCGCCACCTCTCCAACAGACTGGCAACAGGGTTTATTTCCCCAACAAATAGCAGGATTCCCTAGCTTGAGTTTTCCTCTCCGACTACTATAAATCAAAAGGACCACAACTCCTCTTCCCTAGTAGACTACTCTACAATCCCCAGCAAATTACCATGAAGCTTGGAAACCGACCAGATAACAGATAACTTCAGTAAGTTATTGTGAAGCCTGGACCCGACCAGATATCAGTTTAACTTCATCCTTTTAAGAATTTATTATGAAGCCTGGAATCTGACCAGATAATAATCAAATTCAGTAAGTTTGCGAAGCCTAGAATACGACCAGATAACAATCAACTTCATTATCCCTAACAAATTGCTGCCAAGCTTGGATTTCGACCAGATAACAGCCAACTTTTGATGCTCTCTAGTCAAGGATAACTCCCCCGTAGAGCAACAGACAACTGAGGCTCCTGAACTCCTTTCCCCAAACAGGAATCAACACTCTCCATAGATTTTTCTTCTCAAGCAAAGTCAACTTCCCCAGCGGAGTTCTCCTCAAAAAATAAAATAGGAATCTCCGGTGGAAACATTCTAAGCAAAGTTTGAAGACACGCCTACTCTTCAAATAGCAGTTTGGGATTTAATGACTCCCCAGTATTTGTAAAGGATTTATTTTCCCAGACAAATATACACTTCAATAACATTTCACATTTAATGCATCATATTTACATACATAATAAATACATACAGCATAATCTCATTTTGAGAACATCCTTACATGATGCATCTCATCCATCATGACGTTGCATACAACTTTTCCTTTACCTTTTCAGGAAAAGGTCAACAGATAAAGGTTATCATCTTTTTGGAGTAGCAATTGTATCAAATTCCTTCATCATTCTGCTGAGGTAGTAATCATCCAAGATTCCTTTATCATATTTTTGGAGTAGCAATCGTATCAGATTCCTTCATCATCCCGCTGAGGTAGTAATCGTCCAAGATTTCTTCATCATCTTTTTGGAGTAGCAATCGTCTCAGATTCCTTCATCGTCCTGCTGAGGTAGCAATCGTCTCAGATTCCTTCATCATCCTGCTGAGGTAGTAATCATCCAAGATTCCTTCATCATCTTTTTGGAGTAGAAATCATCTCAGATCCCTTCATCGTCCTGCTGAGGTAGTAATCTTCCAAGATTCCTTCATCATCCTGCTGAGGTAGTAATCGTCCAAGATTCCTTCATCATCTTTTTGGAGTAGCAATCTTCCAAGATTCCTTCATCATCCTGCTGAGGTAGTAATCGTCCAAGATTCCTTCATCATCTTTTTGGATTAGCAATCATCTCAGATTCCTTCATCGTCCTGCTGAGGTAGTAACCATCCAAGATTCCTTCATCATCTTGCTGAGGTAGTAATCGTCCAATATTCCTTCATCATCTTTTTGGAGTAGCAATCATCTCAGATTCCTTCATCATCCTATTGGGGTAGTAATCGTCTCAGATTCCTTCATCATCCTATTGAGGTAGTAATCGTCCAATATTGCTTCATCATCCTGTTGAGTAGCAATCATCCAAGATTCCTTCATCATCCTGCTGAGGTAGTAATCGTCCAAGATTCCTTCATCATCTTTTTGGAGTACCAGTTGTCCAAGATTCCTTCATCATCCTGCTGAGGTAGTAATTGTCCAACATTCCTTCATCATCTTTTTGGAGTAGTAATCGTCTCAAATTCCTTCATCGTCCTTCTGAGGTAGTAATCATCCAAGATTCCTTCATCATCCTACTGAGGTAGTAATCGTCCAAGATTCCTTCATCATCTTTTTGGAGTAGTAATCGTCTCATATTCCTTCATCATCCTGCTGAGTAGCAATCATCCAAGATTCCTTCATCATCCTTCTGAGGTAGTAATCGTCCAAGATTCCTTCATCATCTTTTTGGAGTACCAATTGTCCAAGATTCCTTCATCATCCTGCTGAGGTAGTAATCGTCCAAGATTCCTTCATCATTTTTTTTGGAGTAGTAATCGTCTCAAATTCCTTCATCGTCCTGCTGAGGTAGTAATCATCCAAGATTCCTTCATCATCCTACTGAGGTAGTAATCGTCCAAGATTACTTCATCGTCTTTTTGGAGTAGTAATCGTCTCAGATTCCTTCATCATCCTGTTGAGGTAGTAATTGTCCAACATTCCTTCATCATCTTTTTGGAGTAGCAATCGTCTTAGATTCCTTCATCGTCCTGCTGAGGTAGCAATCGTCTCAGATTCCTTCATCATCCTATTGAGGTAGTAATCGTTCAAGATTCCTTCATCATCTTTTTGGAGTAGCAATCGTTTGAGATTCCTTCATCATCCTGCTGAGGTAGTAATCGTCCAAGATTCCTTCATCATTTTTTTGGAGTAGCAATCGTCCAAGATTCCTTCATCATCCTGCTGAGGTAGTAATCGTCCAAGATTCTTCATCATATTTTTAGAGTAGCAATCGTCTCAGATTCCTTCATCGTCCTGCTAAGGTAGTACGTCCAAGATTCCTTCATCATCCTGCTGAGGTAGTAATCGTCCAAGATTCCTTCATCATCTTTTTGGAGTAGCAATCATCTTAGATTCTTTCATCATCCTGTTGGGGTAGTAATCGGCTCAGATTCCTTCATCATCCTATTGAGGTAGTAATCGTCTAAGATTCCTTCATCATCCTGCTGAGTAGCAATCGTCCAAGATTCCTTCATCATCCTGCTGAGGTAGTAATCATCCAAGATTCCTTCATCATCTTTTTGGAGTAGCAATCGTCTCAGATTCCTTCATTGTCCTGCTGAGGTAGTAATCGTCCAAGATTCCTTCATCATCCTGCTGAGGTAGTAATCCTCCAAGATTCCTTCATCATATTTTTGGAGTAGCAATCGTCTCAGATTCCTTCATCATCCTGTTAAGGTAGTAATCATCCAAGATTCCTTCATCATCTTGTTGAGGTAGTAATTGTCCAAGATTCCTTCATCATCCTGCTGAGGTAGTAATCGTCCAAGATTCCTTTATCATCCTGTTGGAGTAGCAATCATCCCAAAAATGTTCATCATATATCACTACCTAAAACAAGACATTTGTCTGTGAACAAATTGATTGTAGATCAATCCCCAAAATAGGGCAGGTTGACTATCTACATGACAAACACTTCCTTCAAGACATTTGTTGGTTCAGTTTAAATCTCTCAATGGTTTATCCTGATTCTTTCTAGTAGACATTTCCTCTGGTTCAGATAGATCGCTCCGAGATTTATTCTGATTCTTCTCCAGTTGAAGTCAGAATTTAGACTTAGTCTAATTTTTGTCAACAGTCCCCTTTGGATGGCATCTATAAGCCCATCTCCACCAACTATCCATAATTTCTCCAAATGGCATCTTTAAGCCCATTCCCTATACAATCAACGAAAACATCATCAAGTGCAAATTTCTGGGCACTCTAGTGTTCAATCATCTTCCACCTTCAAGTCACGAATGATAGATTTGCCCATCTAACTCTTCAGGTGTAAGAAGACTGAACAACGACAGTTGTTGTACCCCAAAATTTTCCCTCTAAATTCTCAAGGCTTTTCTCACAAAGATTCTCAGGATTCAAGCTTGCAAAAGTGCATTGGGATTTTCTAGTACCAAAATTAAAAGGAAAGTGTCAAAAAGGGAGAAACAGATAAAAATAACATTTAAACAAATTTGGAGAAAAATAGGCCTCCTTCAATTCAGCCCCCTTCAATTGGACTTTGCACCTCCTTCGATTGCTCAAAATTTGTTTCCAGTGCACCTCTTTCGTCTGGGCATGTGACTTC
Source organism: Vicia faba (assembly GCA_948472305.1). Taxonomy (NCBI): domain Eukaryota; kingdom Viridiplantae; phylum Streptophyta; class Magnoliopsida; order Fabales; family Fabaceae; genus Vicia; species Vicia faba. Next base: position 1,081,231,759 of record OX451737.1, on the reverse strand, counting down.
TTGTTGCAGGCTTCATTTCTTTCTTCCACTGCCTGCATGTTTGCTTTGAATCCCAAGTTTGTTGGCCACAAGTTCCCCCCGCAAGGCAAACCCTTCTATTCACCAAACGTGTTGCCTGCATGCTTGCTTTGAGTGCCAAATTTTGCTTCCACAAGTGCCCCATGAAGAGCAAGCCTTTCGATTGGACAAGTATGTTTCCTGCATGCTTGCAATCGAAGGTTGTGATACGGTGGGAGAACTGACTTGAGGTTTTGTGTTTCGTTGCAAATGTCGCAGTTTATCAAGAGTCGCCACCGACTTTTATTTTATCCAAAAGGAAAGGTAAAAAAGCACAGGAAAGACCTTTGAGATGTTTTCTTGAGTTCGGGGGGTAGATTATGAAAAGGGAATATGCTATCACCCTTTTCATCCATGGTTTTCCATGGGCTCTTAGTTACTTTCTTAGATCACTTGCTTTACTTTTGAAATTTGTTTGAAATGGTGCTTTGTGTTTGGTGTGATTTTGAAAGTATTTTGAAAAGAGGCCATTCGTTTAGGCAATCTTTGTAATGATTCTCGTTCGTAAGAATGTATACAAAGATGTTTGTCTTTTGAAAAATGTTTCAATGTTTTTGAAAGGTGTTTGGAAATGTTTTGAAAATGTGTGTGTGATTGTTTTTGAAAATAGCAAGGATTTGTTTTGAAGAGAGCAAGTAACTTAGAACTATCTACCCTACTCAAATGTCTTTCCTATGCATTTTTATTCCTTTGACATTGTTGATTTACCATTGCTTTGGTAAACAACCCTATCTTTGGATGTTAAATGGGACGGGCGTGGGTCATCGTATGACCATGATAACAATGTTGCCAAGTATCTTTAGCATTTTGAGGGACCAAGATCATTTGTTTTAGGCAACCTTTTGATAGCGTCATCGAGGGACTATGATCTTTTGTTTTGTTTTGCCAAGATACCTTGCATGTATATCATGGCCATTTTTTTTAGGCAACCAAGTGGGTGAAACCCTAGGGGTGCTTGTGTGCAATGTGTGTCATTTTACATGCATTTTGTTTGTCTTGTATTAGGTCATGTCTATTTGTTTGATTTTTGTCTTATCATGCAAAACCCTAGTTTACTAGCATAGTATAAATGTGATAAATTGTGTAAAGTAAACTAAACTATTACAACAATTATTATGGGAGGGGGATACAAGTTTTTTGAATGGGGAATATTGTACAAAATAAACCCTAAAATACTATTATAACCCAATTGAATATTTGCAATTTAAATAAATGTACAAATATTAAAAATGCAATAAAAATGTAAATATGAAAAAAATGTTTTGTATTTGATTTTTTGTATGAGAAAATAAAATTATTTAAGTCCTAAAAAATAAGAAAGAAAAAAAAACATTATTATTTTTGAAAGGGGAAACCCTAATTTTTTTATTTAAAAGAAAATTAAGTTTTCTATTATTTATATTGTCCATTTTTTGTATAAGAAAATAATACCTAATGTTATGTACAAATATTAAAAATTTAAAATATGTATAAAAATAAATATTTTATGTGTAAAATAATAAAATAAAAATGTATAATATTTTTATTAAATGTATTTATAAATAAATAAGAAAATAGATTCTATTTGTTAAATTAAACTATTTTTCATATGTGGAAAAAATAATAAAAATAAAATAAAATTGCAAAAAATTAAGAAAATATTTTTGTGATTTTTTAATATTCATAAAAAATTATTAAAATCAATAAACATAAAAATATGAGAAAATATGCCAAAATATAAAAAATGAGACAGGGGGTGCAAAAGCAAAATAGGGGGTGCAAAAAGTAGAAACAAAAAGGCCAGAAAATGCAAAAGCCCATGACAACTTCATCCATGTCCTTGGTTTCCGCTTCTGCGCGCGTTTATGTCCAATCCTGCAACTCTCAAATGCTTGCACAAAAACAAAAACTTGCAACATAAAAAATGTAGCTTGGAATCTCACGATTCCAGTAATATAAAATTCATAATCTAACTCTCAAAGATCAGGGAGAATTTCAGTAGCCCTAATTCGTGACCTAGTTTTTTCAGCATGTTCAACATTCAAATTCTCTTAGCTCAGTTAATATAAATGGAAAGTATGCATATGTACAGCTTCACCATGCTAGAGACTACATTTTTGCGTCACAAATTGTGGCTTGAGGATGCCTGAATAGAGAGATAAAGTTTTGAAAAATACCTCCTTCAGCTAGATTTGGATATGGCAATGTGGGGACTTTGAGTGAGGCCTGAGGATCGTGTGAGCTTCCTTGAAGTTCCCTCAAGCTATTCCAATGCTTAGCTTGCCTTGGGGATGCTTGAAACTCCCTGTAGAAGTCAAGCTACAACCTTCAAAATGAAAATGGTGATGGCTGAAGCAAGGGTTACAGCAACAATGTAAGGGCTTGGATAACTTGGATGTTGATGAAGTGTTTCAAGTGTCAAGAGGCAAAATGCACGAGCAAAATATGACTTGGCTTTGGTTTTGCAGAAACTGCAATGTTTGGGCAGAAAAATGTGTTTTTTGTGTTTTGGAGAGTTTCAGATCATAAGCATTCGTGTTCTAGCTTGAGATAAGTTTGTGTAGTTGTTTTTAATGATACCAAGTCCACCCTTTATCAGATGTACAAGCTCTTTGGACTTTTGCAACTTTTCTTGCTTTTGAAGAAAAGTGACAAGACTTGTGCCAAGGGCTTGTACTGGCTAGTTCTTTAGCTGAGGAGAGTTGGTAAACCATGCTTGATATCTGTGGACATTGATTGTAACAAAAGAACAGGTCCAAGGCTCAATGTTGTAAAGTTGGAAAAGCTTGCCTTTATGGAAATGGCAATGTGCCATTTATGCCATTTATGGATTTATTCTTTGTACAATGCTCCAAAAGCCAAAATAAAGACATTAACCACTGAGCTAGCATTTAATTATGGAGTGTAGAAGGGATTTAGGACCTGTAATGCAAGGTACAAGCATGCTTGATCAGATTTGCAACTTGGTGCATTGTGAAAATGGCTTGAACAAAAGTGACAAAATGTCATTTTCTCCTCTTCGATTCTCCCTAACCACAAATGATCTTGGATTGTTCTTGGACATTTTGGAAAGCTTGAAACATGATCTACAATCCATATTTGAAATTCATTTTTATATACCTCTTGGAACTAGGTGAAAAATGTCCATCAAGTTGGGTGAAAAACCTGCCTAAATTAGGGCAAATTTTCACTAAGTCTTTTAGTTCATGGACCACTATTCACAAATTCATATCTTGATATCCATGCTTATTTTTGGAAAACTTTGTGAATAAAAGTTGTATATTTCATAGAGGACTACAACTTTCATGTTGGAAGTTTTCTTTGAATCCAATTGCATCATGGTGAAAAAGTTGTGGAAAGTTGGGGGAAAATAAGAAAATTTCCATACTTAGAAAAATTCTAAGTTATGAAAATTTTCAAATTCAAACCCTAATTTTCAAAATTGGTTTTCTTGGTCAACAATTTTCATATTTTGACATATCTTGATGAATTATGACCCTTGGCACTTGATTTTGACCAAAAAGTCAAAGTTTGACTTTTCAGTGTACAGTTGATTTTTGATCAGTTGATTGGAAAATTCATCTGTCAATCTAATGCACTTGAGACTTTTTGAACTATGTGATTAGGTCAAGATGATTCCATTGAGTTCTTGAAATCATGCTTGAACCCAATTGGTCATTGGCTAGGTTAAAAATCAGAAATTGCCCTTTCTCAATCAAAACCCTAATTTTGATCATTTTGCCCTTTTGATGATCTTATCAAATTTCTTGAGGAGTTGTGATCCAAACTTGATCAAATGGTACATAGGAGTCTAAAATGTTATTGTGAATAAAAAATTATGAAGTTTGACTGTAAATTGGCCATGGTTGACTTTTTCCCCAATACAGCTGATTTTTAGGTCAACTGTCCAATTGACTGGTCAAAATGTGGTTCAAGACTTGAAACTTGGTATGAGAAATCTTAGGGGTACAAGATGGCGTATGAAGGTCACATGAAGCATTGATGGTCCAAAAATCCTTGTGCAAACTCAAACCCTAATTTCAGGTTATCAGTGCAAGGGGATGTCTTGAGCTGAGCAAACCCTAATCTTGTCTTGAGTCCAAGAAGTCTTGTGAGAAAAAATCTTGATAAATGAGAGGGCAAATTTTAGGGTACAACAGCTGCCCCTGTTCAACCTTCTTGAACCTGAAGAGTTAGATTGGCGAGTTTTGCCGTTCGTGACTCGAAGGTAAAAGATGATTGGACACTAGAGTGCCCGTAAATTTGCACTCGTCAAAGTATAGTTGAGGGAATAAGCTTAAAGATGCCATTTAGAGAGGTGATAGAATCTTGTCGGATATGGGCTTGTAGATGCCATCCAAGAATGTTTATTGAATTGTAAGTTGTGAGTCAAAAGAATGAGTATCAGAATGGTGTCCGTATTTGGAACGTATCTGAACTGTATTTGGAGACCGAGTCTGTATGAGCAATGGAATGGCGCCCGTGTCTGGAGCGTATCCGAGCTATAACTGTATTTGAATCTGAATGAGTAACAGGATGACTTCCGTGTCTGGAGTGTATCTGTATTGTATCTAGAATCTGAAATCTGAATGGGCGACAAAATGGCATATGTGTCTGGAGCGTATCTAAGCTGGGGAAAATCAGAATAAGTGACAGAATGGCAACCGTGTCTGGAGCGTATCTGGATTGTATCTGAATAAGAGATCTGAATAAGTGACAGAATGGCTTCCGTGTCTGGAGCGTATCTGATCTTGAAAATCTGAATGAGTAACAGAATGACTTCCGTGTCTGGACTGTATCTGGACTGTATCTTGACTTTGAATTCTCAATGAGTAATAGAATGACTTTTGTGTCTGGAGTGTATCTTTACTGTATCTGAAATATTTGATCATTATTAATGATAGTTGTTAATCTTATCCTTAAAAAGGGTAAAATGTTAGCTAAAACACAAAGTTATGTTGCATGAAATGTATGATGCAATATATGTGCCTTATCAATGTTTATGATATATGAATATAATGTATGCGCATGTAAGTTGATTAGCTGTTTTGCTGAGGAAAATAAATTCTTGACAGCTGGGGAATAGAGAATCTTTGACTGCTGCCGGGGAAAATAAATCCTTGACTACTGAGGATGGGAAATCCTTGGCGACCGTTGGGGATTAAAAATCCTTGACTTCACTGGGGATATGGGGATCCTTTATGTCTTGAAATTGGAGGATTGACAAAAATTCGTTGTGAGAGTAAAGCCAAACTGTTTGAGAAATCTGCTTGGAGAATCCAGAGAACTTCGATGACGTCTACTGGGGATTACACAAAGGGAATCCTTGTTCTGCTGGGGAATAGAGAAAACTCTGATGACTTCTGCGGGGAATTAAGAATGAGAATCTTCATTCGGTTGGGGAGCAATAAAAATTATGTGGGGAAGAAAGCTTACTGCTGGGGAGTAGGTCCAGGAGTTTGGTTTGTATGCCATTCTACTGGGGAATCACCCTAGGTTGAGGAGAAACAAAAGTTAATTGTTATCTGGTTGCTTTTCAGACTTCAAGATAGCTTGCTGGGGAATTTGGAGAAACTGGTTAGTTTCCGCTGGGGATTGATAGTTGGAAATTTTGGCTCCGCTGGGGATTAGGAGTTTGAAGTTTTAACTCTGATGGTGATTAAGGGTTGGAAATTTTAGCTCCGCTGGGGGTATAAATGATGTACTGTAGGGATTGATCATGGAATAGCCTAAAGACATTTTCCTATTCTTTCAACCTGTCAGTAATTATTCTTTTTCATCCTGTTTATTTGTAAACAGTAATTATGTTCAAATGCATAGGTTCATTAATGAATCATTGGACGCTTTTGCAAATAAAACACAAATGTAAAAAGAAAAGGACAAATAGTTTTCTGTACTTTGAAGAGATATCTTTGTACTAACTTTGAGTAAGTATTTTTGCACAAAGGAGACAGACATCCTAATAAGAGGATGGTGTCATAAAATTGAGAAAAATTTTATACAAAGAAAGATAGCTATGTGTAAAAAATCCCATGGGGTTCCCATTTCGCTATAGCCTTCGTATCTCCAAATATATTGTCCATTCGTTGCTTCGTCCGAAGATGATTAGATTGATCAGAAGCTCCAGGTTTGTCTATGAAGAGATTGTCCTTAAAGTGATCCGACGAGACATAGTCATACGCTTTAATTCCCTATTTTTTTCCTGAACCACCCTTTCGGGTTTTCGATTCACCGGGAAACCATTTTTTGCCCAAGTCGCCCTTTCGGGTTTTCAACTTGTCGGGTGTACAGATTTTTTTTATTTTTATCCCTAATTTTTGCCTGAATCGCCCTTTCGGGTTTTCGATTCACCGGGATGCCCTTGTTTTTCCTAGGTGTGTCAACCTAGCGGGTCTCTTATGCGTAGTATCTTTTGACTATGTCTGCGTTCACAGGGTGTGGCAGGTCGTCGTCGTCCATGGTGGTTAAAATCATTGCCCCACCAGAAAAGATGTTCTTTATTACAAATGGTCCTTCATAAGTAGGAGTCCATTTGCCTCTGGGATCACTTTGTGGCAAGATGATGCGCTTGATCACTAGATCACCAACTTGATACACTTGGCGTCTGACTTTCTTGTTAAAAGCTTTGATCATCCGTTTTTGATACGTCTGACCATGGCAAATAGCAGTAAGTCTCTTTTCGTCAATTAAGTTCAATTGATCAAGTCGGGTTCGGATCTAATCGTCTTCACTCAAATCTGCATCCTTCATGATTCTCAAAGAGGGGATCTGAACCTCAATAGGTAAAACAGTTTCCATGCCATAAACCAAAGAATAGGGTGTTGCCCCAATTGATGTACGAGTCGTGGTACGGTATCCATGGAGAGAAAACGGTAGCATCTCATGCCAGTCCTTGTAGGTGACTGTCATTTTCTGTATGATCTTTTTGATGTTTTTGTTTGCAGCTTCGACAGCACCATTCATCTTTGGCCGATAGGGGGATGAATTGTGATGTTGAATCTTGAACTGCTCGCACAAGGCGGTGATCATATTATTGTTAAGGTTTGTACCATTGTCAGTGATGATCCTTTTGGGGATACCGTGCCGGCAAATAAGATTCTGTTTGATGAAGTGGGCAACAACATTCTTAGTAATGGATGCAAAGGAAGCTGCTTCGACCCACTTTGTAAAGTAATCAATGGCCACTAGAATGAAGCGGTGTCCATTGGAGGCTGTAGGCTTGATCTCTCCAATCATGTCGATTCCCCACATAGCGAATGGCCAAGGAGCTATTAAGACATTTAGAGGAACCAGGGGCACGTGTACCTTGTCTGCATAGATTTGAAATTTATGACAAGTTCGGGAGTGTTGATAGCAGTCTGCTTCCATGGTAGACCAGTAATAGCCTTCCCTTAGAATCTTTTTAGCCATCGTATGCCCGCTAGAGTGAATGCCAAATGTACCCTCATGAAATTCAGCCATGATATTTTCAGCTTCAATCTTGTCCACACAATGGAGCAGAATAGAATCATAATTGCGTTTGTACAGGATGCCATTACTTAGGAAGAACTTAGCTGAGAATCTCCTTAAGAACTTTTTTTCATTGACTGTAGCTCCTTCAGGGTATTCTTGAGCCTCGAGATACCTTTTGACTTCATGAAACCAGGGTCGGTCCACTACTTCTTCGATATTAATCTCGTGACAGTGTGCAGGTTCGTCCATTCGTTCAACGGTGATCTGGGGAGCCTCATTTTCCCAATTAAGTTTAAACATGGATGACATTGTAGCTAGAGCATCTGCTAGTTGATTTTCTTCTCGCGGGAAGTGCTCGAAGGTAATCTGCTCGAAATGTGGTAACAATGTCAAGACATGTTCTTTGTAAGGGATGAGGTTTGGATGCTTAGTATCCCACTCTCCTTTGATCTGACTGATGACCAAATATGAGTCCCCAAACACAACTAAAGATTTGATTCCCAAGTCTATGGCAGCCTTGAGTCCAAAGATGCAAGCTTCATACTCTGCCATGTTTTTCGTACAGTTAAAGCAAAGTCTGGTTGTGAAAGGAGTATGACAACCTTCTGGAGATATAAGCACAGTGCTGATACCGCTACCAAGTGCATTGGAGGCCCCATCAAAGTACAGGGTCCATCGGGATCCTTGTTCAGGTCCGTCATATGGTCTAAAATCTTCAATGTTGTCCAATGTCATGATGTTTTCATCGGGGAAGTCGAACTTCATGGATTGATAATCTTCTACAGCTTGATGAGCTAGATGATCAGCTAACACACTGCCCTTTATATATTTTTGGGTTGTGTACTGTATGTCATACTCTGTTAGGATCATCTGCCATCTAGCTATCCTTCCAGATAAAGCAGGCTTCTCGAAGATGTACTTTTTCGGATCCATCTTAGATATCAGCAAAGTGGTATGAGTCAACATATACTGTCTTAGCCGGCGAGCAGCCCATACCAAAGCGCAGCAAGTTTTCTCGAGCAGTGAATATCTGGTTTCACAGTCGGTAAACTTTTTGCTAAGGTAATAAATGGCATGCTCTTTTCGGCCAGACTCGTCATGCTGCCCCAATACGCACCCCATTGAGTTTTCCAAGATGGTCAGATACATGATTAGCGGTCTTCCTTCGACGGGAGGCATCAAGACAGGAGGCTCTTGTAAATACTCCTTGATTTTATCGAAAGCAATTTGACAGTCATCATTCCATCTAACTACTTGATCTTTCTTCAACAGCTTAAAGATTGGCTCACAAGTAGATGTTAGGTGAGAAATGAACCTAGCAATGTAGTGTAGGCGTCCCAAGAAACCTCTTACCTCCTTCTCAGTGCGAGGAGCAAGCATTTCTTGTATAGCTTTTACTTTGGCAGGATCAACCTCGATGCCTTTGTTGCTGACAATGAAACCTAAGAGCTTACCGGACCAGACTCCAAATGTGCACTTGTTTGGATTCAATCTTAGCTTGTACCCCTTCAACCTGACAAACAGCTTTTGCAAGTGATTAAGGTGTTCTTCTTCAGTTTGTGATCGGGCTATCATGTCATCTACGTAGACCTCTATCTCATGATGTATCATGTCATGAAATAAAGCTACCATGGCGCGTTGATAGGTTGCCCCGGCATTCTTCAGTCTGAATGGCATCACTTTGTAGCAGAACATACCCCACTATGTAACAAATGTAGTTTTTTCCATGTCCTCGTATGCCTTTTTGATCTGGTTATAGCCTGAGAATCTGTCCATGAAAGAAAATACTTTATGCTGAGTTGTCTTATCAACCAGGATGTCAATGTGCGGAAGTGGAAAATCATCTTTATGGCTGGCCCTGTTTAAGTCTCTATAATCCACGCACATTCTCACTTTGCCGTCCTTTTTAGGCACGGGCACAATGTTAGCAACCCATTGTGGATAGGAAGTAACAGCCAGAAATCTAGCATTGAACTGCTTCATAACTTCTGCTTTGATCTTCTCTGACATGTCAGGTCTTATGCGGCGGACTTTTTGTTTCACTGGTGGACAGTCTTCTCTTGTGGGTAGACGATGTACCACAATGTCTGTATCAAGTCCCGGCATGTCTTCGTATGACCAGGCAAAGATCTCAACATAATCATGCAACAGTTGAATTAGGCGCTCCTTGACACTCGGCTCTAGGTTGGCACCCACTCTGATTTCCTTCTTGTCTTCATAAGTGCCCAAGTTGATTGTATCCAACAGCTCCTCATGAGGCAGAATAGCTATTTCTTCTTGTTGTATTAGTCTGGCCAACTCCCTTGGCACCTCACAATCTTCCTCACCTTCATATTCGGCTTGGTAGATCAGATCTTCAGAGTCACTGAAGGCTATAGAAGTATCATTACCCATGGGTTCCAAAATGGAAGGGTACCTGCATTTGTGAGTATGGGTGTGTGTAAGGGCATAGCCATCTTAAAACAACAAAAATGTAAAATAAAGACAATGAGCACAAAAGGTTTATATATGAAAAGCGTCCATGATTCATTAAAATGACATATGAAAATAAAATAAGAACCCTTACAAATGGACCGTTGTGCCTCGGGTAAGACACAAGGTTGAAAAAGTACGAATTGTTTGTGAATTATTACAGATCCAACAGAAATGGAAAAGATAAATTATTGTGGTATGAAAGTAATCGGAACAAAGTCTTTTGCTTCCCAGTTGCACAGTCCTCCGCCAACAGTAGGAAAAATCCAGTCTTCCAGGCCGCCATCTTCTTCACTGTCCTCTAGTGCATTAACCCCTTTGTGGCTGATCTTCACAGGTGGCCCTCCGGCACGGGCGCGGCACACGGCTTTCTGAGCAGTCGAAGTAAATCCTAGGCCAAACTTGTCTGATTTGAAAGGAAAGTCTAGAAGCTGCCCCCAGATAGTGGATCCACCTTCTTCCACTACTGCCCTTGCATCTTTTAGAGAAGACATCTGAGGAGGAGGTCTTGTGATCACAGGAGTTAAGGATATCGACTTGGTCACTGCTATTTCCTGAGAAACTTCTTCAAAATGTTGGAAAGGGGTCTCAGTGAATTCGCCATCCAATGCTACATATCGGAAAGAATTCAGATGACTAATCATGTATTCCTCTTCACCATGGACAGTTATGATCTTCCCTTGGACGGGGTACTTCAGCATCTTATGCAAAGTGGAAGTGACCGCACCGGCATTGTGAATCCAGGGGCGTCCCAACAGGAAAGAGTAAGAAGGATGGATGTCCATTACGTAGAATGTTGAATTGAACGTTTGGGTACCTACCTTGATCGAGATGTTCACCTCCCCATGGACCATCCTTTTAGAGCCGTCAAATGCTCTCACAATTATATTGTTGGGTTTCAGGGTTAGGCCTTCACAATCCAACCTATCCAGGGCCTTCTTTGGCAAGACGTTCAGAGATGATCCAGTATCAACCAAAACATGGGCTAGGGTGGTTCTCCTACACTCCATCGAGACATGTAGTGCGTCGTTGTGTTTTCTCCCTTTGGAAGTCAAGTCAGCATTGGAGAAACCCAGTCCATTGTCGGCTGTTAAACTAGCCACGCACTCTTGGAACTGATCAGCCGAAGTATCTTGCGGCACGTGCGCTGTCTTCAGAAACTTGACCAAAGCTTTAGCATGTGCCTCAGAGCACAGCAGCAAGGCTAACATAGAGATTTTGGAGGGGGTCTGCCCCAGTTGTTCTACCACATCATAATCACTTTTCTTAATGATCCTCAGGATTTCTTCCATCTCCTTCTTGGATGTTTCAGGAATAACTAGTGATTGAGCCTTCGTCAATACAGGCTCCTCTTGAACATTATTTCCTTTATTCTCAACGGAAGTAGGGATAGGAACTGCATTGTCATTGTTGGCGAGTACACTTGCAGGTGTAATCACTGGTACAGTTGTAATCTTCAAAACGGTTACGGGTCCAGAGACTGCCTTTGAAGGCACAATCTCTGGAGAGAAAATTCTCTCACTGCGGGTAATTTTGCTTGTTCCGACAATGTTACTGATGTCGGAATTATCCTCTTCAGAGCTTTCTTCATCGGCAGTCTGTTCAATCTGTTTGACACCATGGTAGTAGATTTCTCCACCATAGTTCCATGGTTCCATTTTATCTGATTTGTATGGGGCTGGCCCAGGCATTGTTATCTTCAACAGAGTAGTCATAGGAGCGGATGTAATCCTAACGAGTTTTTTAGGAACCCTGGAAGGATTGGCGTATATGGTTATTATTGAAACTTCTGGAACTGGAATGGGTGAAATAGGAGCTTTCTCAAACAAAATTTCCTGGTTATCAATCAATTGTTGGATACCTTTCTTCAACAGAGGGCAGTCAAATGATGAGGACAGGCAAGTATGGAAATCTTTGTCACAACCTGGGAACACCCTAGCTTTCAACAAATTCAACTTGATGGTTAGGAGAGGAGTTATCAGTTCATCCACAGTAGAAACAAACAGATCTTCTTCCACAGCACTGGCATTGTGTCCATGCCTAGGCATTGGAGCGGAGATAACATTTGGTTTTTCAGGAGCTTCAAATTCAACTTCCTTTGCGTCAATCAGATCTTGAATCTTGTTCTTCAGAGCCCAACAGTTGTTGGTGTCGTGCCCTGGACTTTCTGAATGGTAAGCGCACCTGGCATTCGGATGGTAGTGGGGAGATGCAGTATTGGGATTTTTAGGGGCCTCTTTAAACATGGCAAGATTCAACTTCAGGAGATATGGTAGGACTTGAGCAGGAGTCATGTTTATCTTGGTGAATTACCTTACATGCCTTTCCACCCTTTGCTGGTTATTTCTCGGCTGATCATTTATAGGTTGATAGTTTCTTGGCTGGTTTGATGCAGACTTTTGAATCATAGCGGCCCCCACTGTTGGTCGTCGTTCGGTTCTTCCCTGATTCCTCTGTGCATAGAAAGCAGACACTTCCTTCTTTCCAGTGAAGGGCTTTTTTACAGCAGCAGAGGTAGACGCGTCTTTCTTAATTTTCCCGCTTCTAATACCGGCTTCCACCCTCTCGCTAGTTAGAATCAACTCAGTGAAACCTGCAGAGGAACTTCCAATCAGGTGATTAAAGAAAGGACCTAACAGAGTCCCCAAGAACATATCCACTAGCTCTCTTTTAGATAAAGGTGGTTGCACCCTTCCAGCTAAATCCCTCCACTTTTGGGCGTAGTCTTTGAAGCCCTCATTGGACACCATGGCCATACTCTAGAGTTGAGTACGGGTTGGTGCCAAGTCGGCGTTGTATTGATATTGCTTATAGAAGGCGGCTGCCAAGTCTTCCCAATTATGCACATCAGACCTCTCCAACTGGTAGAACCAATCAAGTTGTGTTCCTGACAAACTGTCCTGGAAAAAGTGGACCCATAAATCTTTGTCAGCAGAATGTGGTTGAATTTTCCTGACATAAGATCGTAGGTGCATCTTGGGACAAGACACCCCATCATACTTGGAAAAAAGTGGCACCTTAAACTTGGGAGGGATTACAATTCCAGACACCAACCATAACTCTTCAAAGTCCATCCCCGGTACTCTCAGCGCTTCCATAGCAGCTAGACGCTCTTCCAAGTTTTTGTATTTGTCATCGGCCGGAGGGTATTGTTGTTCAGAGTAGTCCTCTTCTTCCTCTTCTTCAGCTTCAGAATCTGAAGTCACTGCAGTCTCTTTACCTTTTCTTTCCCCTTCCTTAGAGGTTGATGGAAATTCCAAGGCCCTTCTGACTTGTCCTTCAAACCTTCTGCCCATGATAACTACACCAGCTCGCTTCTTCTTCTTTTTCTCTTTTTCTTTCTCTAGCAGAGTCTTGAGCTCCTCCTGCCCCTTGGCCAAGGTCAAGAGCAGCTGTTGAAATTATGAATTTTGAGCTTGCAAGTCTTTAACCGTTTGTTCAAGATCCATTTTGCTGAAATAAACAGCAGAGGGATGAGGAAACTTCTTGCAAAGACATGTTTATGCACATGATGAATGATATGTATTCATGCAATGTTTTCAAGGATTTAGAAATTCAAATTTGTGTCAAACAAAAAGGAACAAACGTTATATTAATAGAATTTGTTTACATCAATTCCCCTAGGGCAAAATAGTACAAAATTCTAAGACAAAAAGACGTTGCGCATCCTCTTCGGTGCAATGTAGGTGTTGAGAGTCTGCTCTTCGTGAAGTAACCGAGTAAGTTCTAAAACCTTCTTCTCGCTTGCGTAGAATTTGGCTTCAAAATTATCGTGTTCTCCCTTGAGTTGTATCCAACTCCTTTGTAGATCTTCGAGTGATGTTGGCATATCAGGATCTAGGAGGGTGTATGGAACCTCTCCTTCCTTAACAGGCTCTATAATCACTGGGAGAATGGAGGGGTAAGGCATCATAAGACTTTGGGCGCGGGTTCGTACCCACTTGAGGTAAGGCTCAAGAGGGATGGAATTCTTGTGTCCCAAGGTCTTACTGTCTACCTTGTTTTGCATCCCCCAAGCTCGGATTAACCTTTGTCGAAGTCCTTGGTTGTCGAAGTTAAAAACCAAGTCTGGGATCAGCATGTCATGTGGGCCATCCCTTCGGGCATAACCAAACTGTCTCAGAGCCAAGCAAGGGTTGCAGGTGATGCCTCCCCTAATGCAAAGTAGAGGGACATTAGGGAATTCCCCATAACGGTCGATGATGATAACATTCTCTTTGGATCGAGAACACCAATGAATATCTGAATGTGTAAGGGTCATCAACCGTTGTGACCACCTCAAGCCTTGCTCGTTCTTCAAGACTGATTGGGGAAGATGAGAAATAAACCATCTTGCCAAGAGAGGAGTGCAACACATGAGAACACCTCTTTTCCTCATTGTACGAGTGTGAAAAGAGTGTAAGATATCTCCAAGCAATGTAGGCATCGGGTTGCGAGCCATGAAGATTTTGACAGCACTCACATCTATGAGTTGGTCAGGGTTAGGGAATAAGACCATCACATAGATGAGAAGGGCTACAATCTCCTAAAAGCTTGTAAGTCCAAGGAATTCCAGCAACTTTGGGCCTTCTCAAACAAGAACTTTGCCAAGAAACCTTTGACACCACTTCTAGTTTCCCAATGGGTTATGACATCATGTGGGTGAAAGTGCAGGGCTTGAGCAATCTCTTATGGCTTTGGATCTCTTTCCGTACCGTTGAAAGGTAGTTTATTGAGAATAGGAATCCTTAAGAGTTGAGAAAATTCCTCCAAAATGGGCAAAAGTTGGTAGTCAGGAAATGTGAAGCAGTGATGTAAAGGGTCAAAGAACAGGAAAAGAACTTTCATCATGCCTTCCTCTATGTTGGAAGTGACTAAGTTGAGAAGACGACCATGCCTCTCGGTGAATGGAGAGTTCTCAGGAATCCTTGAAGCTAGCTCCTTGAGTTGTGGAGGAATTCTTACAAGGTTGACTTGGATAGTTTTCCTGCAGAGTGAATCCATATCCTACAAAACAAGAACAAAGATGAATTTCCAAAATCCTTGAAATGGTTAATGGATGCATATGATGCTCATGATGTCCATGATGTTATGCACAAGTATATATGTATAAACAAATCACACAAGTTCCTAGTTTAGGCTTGCAAGGGGTTTCATAGGTAAGTACCCTCTTGAAGTTTAGTTGGCTCAACCTGTCCTAGAAATAGTAACCGAGTTCTAAGGAGCTCAATATCACTGGATTTTTTCCTTGTTCATTGTTTCAATTCAGCCTCTTTACTGGCGACCTAAATATTCCAAGGAACCAACCCTCAATGAGTGTAGTATCGATTATCTACCATCTTCGGACTGCACTAAAGTCGGTCATCTCACTACATCCTAAAAGGCCAAGTTGGTCAAGTAAAGGTTCTAGAAGTTCGTTAGTGCTTCATGACATCACTCAGCGGCCCTGTATTCTCTTTGATTGACTCAAAGGCTACCGGTACCTACAAATATGTCACACTAACATAGATATTGCTTAGATCGGGTCGGTATACCCCGTACAGTTTCCACAATGTATTGCTATTTACCTATGAATGTTTCCCAAATCCGGGTAGAGGATTCAAACCCAAACAATAGAACCAAAGTGTAAAGCAAACAAGTCAAGCAATTGTAAGCAATAAAAGGTGATCTAAACCCTAAGGTAACCCCACTTTTAAAAAAATTCCCCAGCAGAGTCTCCAGTGCTGTGATACGGTGGGAGAACTGACTTGAGGTTTTGCGTTTCGTCGCAAATGTCGCGGTTTAGCAAGAGTCGCCACCGACATTTATTTTATCCAAAAGGAAAGGTAAAAAAGCACAGGAAAGACCTTTGAGATGTTTTCTTGAGTTCGGGGGGTAGATTATGAAAAGGGAAGGTGCTAGCACCCTTTTCATCCATGGTTTTCCATGGGCTCTTAGTTACTTGCTTAGATCACTTGCTTTGCTTTTGAAATTTGTTTGAAATGGTGCTTTGTGTTTGGTGTGATTTTGAAAGTATTTTTAAAATAGGCCATTCGTTTAGGCAATCTTTGTAATGATTCTTGTTTGTAAGAATGTATACAAAGATGTTTGTCTTTTGAAAAATGTTTCGATGTTTTTGAAAGGTGTTTGGAAATGTTTTGAAAATGTGTGTGTGATTGTTTTTGAAAATAGCAAGGATTTGTTTTGAAGAGAGCAAGTAACTTAGAACTATCTACCCTACTCAAATGTCTTTCCTATGCATTTTTATTCCTTTGACATTGTTGATTTACCATTGCTTTGGTAAACAACCCTATCTTTTGATGTTAAACGGGACGGACGTGGGTCATCGTATGACCATGATAAAAATGTTGCCAAGTATCTTTAGCATTTTGAGGGACCAAGATCATTTGTTTTAGGCAACCTTTTGATATCGTCATCGAGGGACTATGATCTTTTGTTTTGTTTTGTTTTGCCAAGATACCTTGCATGTATATCATGGCCATTTTGTTTAGGCAACCAAGTGGGTGAAACCCTAGGGATGCTTGTGTGCAATGTGTGTCATTTTACATGCATTTTGTTTGTCTTGTATTAGGTCATGTCTATTTGTTTGGTTTTTGTCTTATCATGCAAAACCCTAGTTTACTAGCATAGTATAAATGCAATAAATTGCGTAAAGTAAACTAAACTATTACAATAATTATTATGGGAGGGGGGATACAAGTTTTTTGAATGGGAAATATTGCACAAAATAAATCCTAAAATACTATTACAATCCAATTGAATATTTGTAATTTAAATAAATGTACAAATATTAAAAATGCAATAAAAATGTAAATATGCAAAAAATGTTTTGTATTTGATTTTTTGTATGAGAAAATAAAATTATTTAAGTCCTTAAAAATAAGAAAACAAATAACATTATTATTTTTGAAAGGGGGAACCCTAATTTTTTGATTTAAAAGAAAATTAAGTTTTCTATTATTTATATTGTCCATTTTTTTGTATAAGAAAATAATACCTAATGTTATGTACAAATATTAAAAATTTAAAATATGTATAAAAATAAATATTTTATTTGTAAAATAATAAAATAAAAATGTATAGTATTTTTATTAAATGTATTTATAAATAAATAAGAAAATAGATTCTATTTGTTAAAATAAACTAGTTTTCATATGTGGAAAAAATAATAAAAATAAAATAAAATTGCAAAAAATTAAGAAAATATTTTTGTGATTTTTTAATGTTCAGAAAAAATTATTAAAGTCAATAAACATAAAAATATGAGAAAATATGCCAAAATATAAAAAATGAGACAGGGGGTGCAAAAGCAAAACAGGGGGTGCAAAAAGTAGAAACAAAAAGGCTAGAAAATGCAAAAAGCCCATGACAACTTCATCCATGTCCTTGGCTTCCGCTTCTGCGCGCGTTTATGTCCAATCTTGCAACTCTCAAATGCTTGCACAAAAACAAAAACTTGCAACATAAAAAATGTAGTTTGGAAGTTTTCTTTGAATCCAATTGCATCATGGTGAAAAAGTTGTGGAAAGTTGGGAAAAATAAGAAAATTTCCATACTTAGAAAAATTCTAAGTTATGAAATTTTTCAAATTCAAACCCTAATTTTCAAAATTGGTTTTCTTGGTCAACAAGTTTCATATTTTGACATGTCTTGATGAATTATGACCCTTGGCACTTGATTTTGACCAAAAAGTCAAAGTTTGACTTTTCAGTGTATAGTTGATTTTTGATCAGTTGACTGGAATATTCATCTGTCAATCCAATGCACTTGAGACTTTTTGAACTATGTGATTAGGTAAAGATGATTCCATTGAGTTCTTGAAATCATGCTTGAACCCAATTAGTCATTTGCTAGGTTAAAAATTAGAAATTACCCTTTCTCAGTCAAAACCCTAATTTTGACCATTTTGCCCTTTTGATGATCTGATCAAATTTCTTGAGGAGTTGTGATCCAAACTTGATCAAATGGTACATAGGAGTCTAAAATGTTGTTGTGAATCAAAAATTATGAAGTTTGATTGTAAATTGGCCATGGTTGACTTTTTCCCCAATATAGTTGATTTTTAGGTCAACTATCCTTTTGACTGGTCAAAAATGTGTTTCAAGACTTGAAACTTGGTATGAGAAATCTTAGGGATCCAAGATGGTGTATGAAGGTCACATGAAGCATTGATGGTCCAAAAATCCTTGTGCAAACTCAAACCCTAATTTCAGGTTATCAGTGCAAGGGGATGCCTTGAGCTGAGCAAGCCCTAATCTTGTCTTGAGTCCAAAAAGTCTTGTGAGAAAAAATCTTGATAAATGAGAGGGGAAATTTTGGGGTAAAACAAAGGCCATGACCTACTGGCCATATGTGCCCCCTGCAAGACAAACCCTTTGATTGGACAAGTATGTTGCCTGCATGCTTGCAATCGAAGGCCATGACATGCTGGCCACACGTGCCCCTTGGAAAGTAAACCTTTCGATTGGACAAAAGTACCTACATGAAAAGCTTCGATTGGAATGTGGATCCCCTTCGAATCAGCTTGCTTCGAATCCAAGCTGATCCATTCGAAGCAGGTTTCGTTTGAAGCAAATTTGAGGAAATCTCATGGCCTTACCCTACTTGACAAGCTATGTTGCTTCCAAATCTTTGTATAATCAGAGGGCCAGAAGCATAAGTCACATATTCTGCACCCCAACTTCCAAAAGGCCCCCCACTTGTATGTTCATGTTACATATATTTTATCATTTCTTTGCAAGGCTGGCTTTGGACAACATGTCCACTTCTTTCTCTATAAATAGAGGAATTCTTTGTAAAGGCTGAGGAGGATTTTTTTTTAGAAGAGGATCTTTGGACCAGGGAAACGAATCTCCAAACTTTCTCAAAAACAACAAAAACTATCAAGTTCTAAAACACTTATGAAAACAAACCTAGAATCCCAAACACTCACCTCTTTAGATTCAGAAGAACTCCCCACACTTCAGTCTCCTTCGAATCCAGTTGGAAAGAAACATAACACTTGTTTCTTTCCTTCTTCAAATCTAGAATCCAAGGCCTAGTTTCTGGCCCCTCCCTTCGAATCCAGGAGAACCCAGAGCCACCACTCAAGGTCCAGTTTATATTCAAGGTTGCAGCAAGGTAAGTTACTCTTACCCTTGCATCTTTTGTTTCAAACATAACATGTATATAATATTTTCATTTACACCCTTTAATATGTTTTTTATGGCTGATCCTTTTGTTTCTTGTTCCTTGACCTTTAAATATACTTTAATAATAAGTTTGGCCACAAGACAAATACTAGCATGGCCTTAGGCCATATTGCCATTTTATGTCCCAAACGAAAGAAACAGGAGGAAAAAGACATGAAATGAAGCATTGGGC
Organism: Vicia faba; assembly: GCA_948472305.1. Taxonomy (NCBI): domain Eukaryota; kingdom Viridiplantae; phylum Streptophyta; class Magnoliopsida; order Fabales; family Fabaceae; genus Vicia; species Vicia faba. The sequence goes on along the minus strand of OX451737.1, from coordinate 1,081,212,457 downwards.
TCATGCTGACTTCCAAGGCAGAAAGGCTGAATCAGAAGGCACATTTGCACTAAATCCAGCCAGAATCGAAGGCCATGACTTGCTGATGCCAGCCCAATCAAAGAAGGCAACAAGGCAACAAGGCAGAACCAGAAGGTGTGCCCTGCTGACTTCCAAGCCCAATCGAAGGCCACGACCTAACTAGAGCCAATTCCCAATCAAAGGTTGTGATCGGTGGATCTGGAACCGACTGTTTAACGCTGGTTCGCGAAATGTCGCGGAAGCAAGAGTCGCCACCGTCTTTTATTTTCTCCAAATGGAAAGGACAAAAGCACAGAAAAATTCCTTAAAGAGATTGCTCTCGGTTCGGGAGGTAGATTATAGAAAGGGAAGGTGTTAGCACCCTTTCTATCCATGGTTATCCATGGGCTCTTAGATACTTGCTCACTTGTGTTTTCAAAAATGGTTTGTTTGCTTTTCAATGTGGGTTTTAAAAAGTTTCTTTGAAAATTTCAGTTCGACTCTTGTATCGGTCCTCAAGAGTGTTTGAAAAATTGCTTTCGAAAGCTTTTTGAAAAGGTGTCGGTGTGAAAAGTATTTTTGATCTGTTTTTGAAATTAGAGCAAGTATCTAAAGTCGTCTACCTACTCTAAGGAATTCGTCTGTGTAAATGTCCTTTAAAGTAGTGCCATCCCACCATTGAGAGGTAGGTAGCACCACCGTTGGAGGTGTTCGGGTCAATTCGAGGTTCGGGACATGGTGATCACCAAAGCAATGGGAAGACACCTTAGAAGCTACCCTCATGCCAGGTTCCCGGATCATGAGGACTTACTAAGACATCCTCTACTCGACGATCACCTTTCGAGGCAAGGCAACAGTGAGGCGTACCCTAGGGGTGGTGTGTGATTTGTGTATCGTTTTCAGATATTTTGTCTTGTTCATGTCATGGGTGATCTACGCGTTTATTTTTATTTAGACATTCATTCTTGCATGCATTTATTTAACAGTTACAAAGTGCGAGAAAGGTAAAGTTCTAAACTATTACAAAAGGCGCGGGTCCACATCGCCAAAATTTCCAGAACCCGATTTGACAGAAAATAAAGAATTAAAGTAAAAGTGCGAAGAAATTAAGTTTACACGGCTTTGGGAGAGGTACATAAATATTAAAAGAAAAAGAAATAAATACGCGAATTAAATTAAAATTAGAAACGAGAGCGTTGGACCCTTTTTAATGAAATTAAATTATTAGCAAATTAATTAAATTAAAGAAAAAGAAATTATTTTTTTGGTTTTTTGTATTTATGAGAATTTAATGAAATTAATTGAAATTAAAATACTAACCCTAATTCTAATTGTTTTTTAGTTTATTAAGAAAGTATTAAAGTTAAACCTAAATTAACCTAATTCTACCAAGTTTTAAGTTTATTGAAAAAAATATTAGGTTTATAAAAAAGGAAATATTTATAAAAAATATTACAAACCCTAATTCTACCAAGTTTTAAGTTTATTGAAAAAAATATTAAGATTAACCCTAGATTAAAACTAATTAATTAATAAAGGTTTTATTTACAAAAATATCAATTAAATAAATATATTTTAATTTTGTCTTTTCTGATTTTTTTTGTGTTTTTTATATTATTGTGAAAATAATTATTATAAAGAATTAAAAGAAATTAATTAAAATAAAGAAAAGAAAAAATATAAAAAGAGTAAAAGAAACAAACTCTAGGGGGTGTTGTCCCCAAGTGGAGGGTTTGTTGTAGTGATTCAGGCCCATTTATCCCTTGGCCTCTTTGACTTTTCCACTAGCGCGCATGTGTGTTGACTGAGGTTCACCATAGTCTTCAGATCCTGGCCCTTGATTGAATTCATTGGGACATGTGGACGGCTTGATGTTGTGGATGCATGATGGACTTTAGCGCTGAAATTGTACACAAGCATTAATAGAAAAATAATGTGAAAGGGGTGGGGGACCTGGGGCTCGAACCCAGGTCCTAGAGATTACCAACACCTAGCCTTTCCAAATGATCCACTTGATTGCTTTGTATATTATATAACAAACAAATAACATAAAAGAAAACACGAGTTAGTGCTCCTTTCGCGCGAAAAATTTGAATCAACCAATTACTGATGGCCACGTCATCATCTTCTTCGTGGTTTTGTTTCTTCCGGAAAATACAAAAGGGTTAGCGGGGGTTTTGAACCCCCCCAAAACAGGCCATATACAATAATAGCGATTAAGCCATAGTAGCACATAAATTAGGCGCGAGGCTGGATTTATTTTCGTCTGAACACGCTGAATTCATTCATGGCATTATGGAGTTCTAATTTTACAGCGTTAAGAAACGCCTAATTCAAAGCTTGCAAAACCCTAACCTGCATCAATGGTGAATCTCCTATTTGGGCACGAAAACTTAATCAAACCATACAGTTAGCTTTAGAATTAAATACTGAACATAAATCAAACATCAAAAATTATGAAAGATGCATGAATCGCGATGCAAGAAAGTGAAAAATTTTCTGTACAGGACAACAGCGTTCTCACGTTTCTTGGTGTCAAAGCTTATGGTTTTGATTCTAATTCCTTCCTTGAAGCCTCAGGAAGGTGATGGAATAAGTCTCTTTGCTTGAATCGACCTAGAACTTGGTTTTCAGTATTGGACTTTTCTTGAAAAAATTTCAAGTTTGCTTAGGGATTTCTGGCGCAGCTTGGACCTCTCTAGGATTAGGTTTTCATTCTATACTTATGTGTGAATGATTAGGTCAAAGAATTTGGTCAAAAAGATCCATGAATTGATGAATCAATATTTGATTTTTATGGCATTAGTTTTCAATCTTTTCATGCATATTTGCCACCAAATCATGTCCAATTACCTTCAATTCTTTCCTAATCTGATTTGCACGAAATCTTGGAGATATTTTATGCACAAAAAGATTCAAAACATTAGGTTTAGTATTTTTTATATATTTTAATTAATTAAATGAATTTCTAGCATTTAAAAATTCAAATAAATAAAATAAAAATGATAAAAACTTACCTTTGGGCCAAATGGTCTTGCACATGTCTTGGATGATGAATTGTGGAAGAAAAATAGGCCCATTAGCAATTTTAGGTCATTTGAAGCAATGTTGACTTTTCAAAATATCCAAAAATTTCCCAACTTCCACAAGGCATAACTTGCTCAATTTTTAAGCTTTGCTCATGTTCTTGGACATTTTGGAAAGGTCTTTGAGCCCTATAACCAATTCCTTTGGTCCCATGTCATTTTGATTTACCAATCTCAAGTTATGGCTTTTGACTTAAAGTCCCTTTTTGTTGACTTTTGAAAATGACCTATAATGTTGAAATTGATAACTTTTTGTGAGAGAATTTCTTGGACTTGAAGTGTGAAGAGGAGTTGTAGGAAATGTCTTTCTCTTCAAAATGAGCTTTGGAGGGAATTTTTCTGATAATCCATGTGGAAGTTATGCCCTGGTCAATTTACAGTTGACTTTTTCAACTGTCCAAATATGGAAACTTTTGCATCTTGATGATTTTTGAACCAAGCTTTGAGAATCATGATCAAGCATTGATCAAATGATTTTTGTGGCTTCAAAATGAGATTTTGACCAAAAATTTGAACTTTTGACTGTCAAATGACTATTTTGCCCCTACAGTTGACTGTAGTGCAATTAGGGTTTTGACTGTGCAATTTTGTGCTGAAAGTCTTGAAACTTGGTATGAGGATGCTTGACCATATTTATAGGCATGTGGGACTTGATTGGACCCTTGGAAACTTCATTTTCTTTGTTAGAACCTAAACCCTAATTTTGACTGTTAGGAGGCCCTTGAACTGTGCAACCCTTGGGGAGATTTTGAAGTTTTGACTTGGCAAATTTTGAAGAATATGGGAGGGAAAATTTTGGGGTACAACAGTTGCCCCTGTTCAATCTTCTTAGACCTGAGGATGCAGATTGGCTGACGTGCCTTTCGTAATCCGAAGGTGGAAGATGATTGAACACTAGAGTGCCCAGAAATTTGTGCTCACATAGTAGCAGTGTGATGGGGAATGGGCTTACAGATGCCATTTGGAGATTGATGGATAGGATGATGGGCTTATAGATGCCATGCTAAGAGATGATGGAAGGTGGATGGGCTTATAGATGCCATCTAGGTGTTGATTGCGTAAGAGATTCCTTAGTGAGAACCTGCGTACCTGCAAAAGAAAGATGAGTACCTGACATGTTGTGGGAACTGGTCTTCAGATGCTTTGTATAGATATGTCCTGATTGGTTACAGGAGCTGGATCTGGAGCTTCAAATGGTGATGAATGAACCAGGGATGGTTACTACCTCAACAGGAACGGTGAGAGGACCTTGGATGTCTTCAACTTCAACAGCAATCGTTGAGCGAATCTTGGGATTACCACCTCCGCAGTATCAGGGAGAGAACCATAAGCGACTACAACCTCAACAACAATCATTGAGAGAATCTTGGATAACTTCACTTCAACAGCAATCATTGAGCGAAATCTGGGATTACCACCTCCACAGTATCGGGGAGAGAACCATAGGCGACTACAACCTCAATAGCAATCATTGAGAGAATCTTGGATAACTTCACTTCAACAGCAATCATTGAGCGAAATCTGGGATTACCACCTCCGCAGTATCGGGGAGAGAACCATAGGCGACTACAACCTCAACAGCAATCATTGAGAGAATCTTGGATAACTTCACTTCAACAGCAATCATTGAGCGAAATCTGGGATTACCACCTCCGCAGTATCGGGGAGAGAACCATAGGCGACTACAACCTCAACAGCAATCATTGAGAGAATCTTGGATAACTTCAACTTCAACAGCAATCGTTGAGCGAAGCCTGGGATTACCACCTCCGCAGTATCGGGGAGAGAACCATAGGCGACTACAACCTCAACAGCAATAATTGAGAGAATCTTGGATAACTTCACTTCAACAGCAATCATTGAGAGAAATCTTGGATTACCACCTCCGCAGTATCGGGGAGAGAACCATAGGCGACTACAACCTCAATAGCAATCATTGAGAGAATCTTGGATAACTTCACTTCAACAGCAATCATTGAGCGAAATCTGGGATTACCACCTCCGCAGTATCGGGGAGAGAACCATAGGCGACTACAACCTCAACAGCAATCATTGAGAGAATCTTGGATAACTTCAACTTCAACAGCAATCGTTGAGCGAAGCCTGGGATTACCACCTCCGCAGTATCGGGGAGAGAACCACAGGCGACTACAACCTCAATAGCAATCATTGAGAGAATCTTGGATAACTTCACTTCTTTATCAGGAAAATCTATTTGGGGTCGATTTAACTAGACTAGAGAAGGCCTTGGACTGGATAAGAAATCTTTGGAGTCGATTTAACTGAACCGGTCTAGGTCTTGGAATGTCTTCAACTGGGTCTTTATCAGAAAAATATGTTTGGGGTCGATTTAACTGGACCAGAGAAGGCCTTTGACTGGATAAGGAATCTTTGGAGTCGATTTACCTGAACCGGTCTAGGTCTTGAAATATGATTGAGAACTTAACTGAATATTTCCTGAAAGGTAAAGGTCAGTCATATGCAAGGCATGATATGAGTCAAGCGATGATGCTCTCAACATAAATGAGATTTGTAAGATACGATGCGTATATGCATGCTATAATGATGTATGCGATGTTTAGGAATGTATGTTTTCGTCTAGGAAAGTAAATCCTTGACGGGTGCCAGGAAGTCACTCCTGGGCTAATGTTGGAGAATAGATTTTTGCCTCCGCTGGGGATGATGGTTGCAAGAATACCAGTAGGAGAAGATGACTCCGTTGGGGAATAAACTTGGCGAATGGAATATTCTGCGGGGAGAAAAGTACTCTAACGATCTTGCTGGGAAACAAAACTCTATAGGGAGCGAGGTACTTTGTTGAATTGTTGATAATAACTTGCTGGGGATACCCTTGAAGTGTTGATAGACTTCGCTGGGGATGAGAAGACTTCGTCGAGGACGCTCTTTCCGTGGCCTTTAGCTGAGGATAACCCAGTTATATCCTGGTAAGGACATAACTCTTTGAATAAAGTCGGACGACGCGTTCGTGCTCTGTGAGGATAAGCTTCCAGAATCTACTGGGGATAAGCTTACTGCTTGGGGGAGATGGATTCCACTTTCCTGGGGACACTGGGTTGGACTCCTGGGGAAGTTTTGAACTGTACCGGGGAAGTGACTCCTTTGCATGTTGATAGAACGCCGGGGAACAATCTTAAATCAAGACTGCCGGGGATGCTTGTTAAGAATATATGTATATATGCTGCTGAGGAATGTTGAGATCTGCTGGAGGATACCCAACTTCCTTAAGTTTGGTAGTAGCTTGGCTTGAGGAGGGTATATTGCTTGCTGGCTTACTCTCTGGGGAATTAAGATATCTGGTTGTATTCTTCAGCTGAACCTACCTTGATACCTTGGTGGAACAGAGCCATTAGATTGTTTGGACAACTCCTCATTGCCCCTGTTTCTGAAGTAGGAGAGGAAGACCTGTGAGGTGCTGATAATTGTTGATGGGCCAACCTTCTTCTGGTAGGCAGGTGACAAGATAACAGGACATAGTCGTACGCTTTAATCCCTAACTTTTGCCTGGACCGCCCTTTCGGGTTTTCAGTCCACCGGGATACCCATTTTTGCCCAAGCCGCCTTTTCAGGTTTTCGACTTGCCGGGTGTACAGATTATTTTCATTTCATCCCTTCATTTTGCCCGAACCCTTTTGGTTCGCCGGGAAGCCCTTATTTTTGCCTAGGTACGTCAACCTAGCGGGTCTTTGATTATGCGTAGTATTTTTTCGACTATGTCTGTGCTTTCAGAATGTAGGGAGTTGCCCCTGTTAGAAGTGTTTTGTCATGCCACCAGAAGGTGTTTGATCAGGCAAGATTCGTTGCTGGAGTGCCCCAAGTGACTCGGGCGGAGATTTGCCCCAGGCTATTTGACCTTTGAGAGATTCTCCGAATCTTGACTTAACTGCCCCAGATGATGGACAATAGTCATACCTGCCCCTCGATTGGAGATACTCTTGTTCATTAGACTTCGTCGTGCGAATTTCCCTGTTGTTCAAACAAAAAGTCATATGCAAACAAAGTTATGTTAAAAATGCAAAGCTTATGTCTGTCTTGAAGATTTTGAAAATGCATTCTTTTTCATAAAACAAGTGATTGTTTGTAAACGTGATGTCAACTCGTTATTTTATTGCGAGCCTTAAGGAGTCAGGATACCTTTCGTAACAGTATGCTTTCGAACCAACCCATGCTTCAGCTAGGACTTTTGAGGGTTATAACGTGGCCTGGTTCATGGTTTAAGAAACAAAGGATAAAGGCTCAAATTATTTGTACCCACCCGCTCTTCGTGATGTTCTTCGAACCTAAAACTCAGTTGATCGTGCGTTAGACCTTGTTCGAGTCTTTGCTCTGATTTTCCGGTGATGGTTCGGATATTGATAACTTATTTTGAATAGGAAGTCCTTCCTTTTTTGTTGAGGGTTTGTAAGACCTCTTTCTTGTCTGATTTTTGTTATCCCTTTCTTTTTTTGCCTGAACTGTTTCCTTTTTTGGAATTACAGTCAGCGGGATGCCCCAGTTTTGTAAGTCCCCTTTATAGGTTTTGACTTTTTGGGTTCTTATTTCGAAAGATAATGACTGCCTTTCTTTATTGATTATTCGAAACCATCACTGTCTTTCTTTGTTTTGTAAGGACCTTTTTGGTGCCGTTCGTTATGCACTTGGATCAACTGAGAAAACTACCCTGCCCCAGGTTATGATTAAGGGTTTCAATTTTCGAAAAGAAAAACTCCTACTTCTTTGGCTCAGAGGGGTTGACGAGGGATTATCATCCTTATAACTCCAGTGTTTGGGGATTGAAACAATGCCTGTACCTCATCAGCGGGGTCTGTTCAAAAGCATACTGTAGATCGTGGTATCGTTTTCGTCATCCTCCCTCAAGAGGCTTAGAATTATTAACCAAGAGTTGATCATCAGAAAAAATATGAAAATAATTTGCATATAGTGAATACGAATATATTGTTTCAGAACAGACATATGCGATGCATTAATGAAATAACAACGTTTGATATGAATGGAGTGTTTGAACAATCAAAAGAAAATTACAACTTGAAAGATTCTAATGAACAAAAATTTCTCAATCCTAGCCATGTTTTGACAAGGGAGCAGTGGTCACATTGGGGGTCTCAGCAGGTTCGAATTCAATCTCCTTAGCATCGATCATATTCTGGATTTTATATTTCAGCGCCCAACAGTCCTCAGTGTCGTGCCCCGGGCTATTAGAATGATAAGCACACCTCGCCTCTGGGTTGTAGCTTGGAGAGGAGGTCTTGGGATTTGCAGGAGGGTTGATCACCGCAATCAGATTCATTTTCAACATGTGCTGCAAAGCTCGTGACCATGACATGTTGATGTAGGTGAATTGTCTCTTAGGCTCGTCCGACCTGTTCTGATCAACCCGCTGTTCTTGGTGAGGTCGTTGTTGGACCTGAGAAGTAGTAGCAACTCGGAGAGGTCTATTCATTGGCCTCGACCTTTGCCTTCTTGGAAGCTGTTCCATGACCTGGTCCCTGATTTGGGCTGGTTGCTTCATGCCTTGAGGAAGCTGGTTGATCATGGCCCTCAGCACTCCTTGCTCCTGAGCTAAACCTTGAATGAGGGCCCTTTGCCCCAGCATCTGGGTTTTCAATGTGTCTACCTCAGCTTGTAGACGTTTCAGCTGTTCGTCCTTGTCATCTTCAGGACTCTTTCTGACCGGATTCCCCATGAGGAGTGTCCTCAACTCTTCCTGCCCCTTGGATAGGCCTAGGAAGATTTCCCTGAACTGAGTCTCTTGAGCGTGAAGGTCCTGGTTATCTTGTTGTGAAGCCATTGCTGAAATAAACAGCGAGAAAGGTAAGTGACCTGCAACAAGGATACCTGTTATGCAATGATGAGTATGACATGCATGTAATGTTTTCAAGGACCTCGCAGGGTAAACAAGAAATTTGTTAAAATTTGAATCCGGTGGCTTGATGGAAGGAACTTCCTCTTGTAGAGAGTCCTTCTTCAAGGGTCAAAGGCTCACCATATCCAGTGGGTCATAGCCTCTGACTTTAGTCATCATGTCTGGTTTTGATTTCCAAACAACCTTGGTTAGGGGAACCTTCTTCAAGAGTCAGAGCTCACCATATCAAGTGGGTCATAGCCCCTGACAACCTTGGCTATAGGAAAATAAATCCTCTTTGCCCCTTGCTGGGATAGTTGATTCACCATGACCTGCATCACAAGCCCTTGAGATCCTTGAAATGGGTTAGGATGTATGCAATGGCATGATGTTATGTTATGCATGGGGTAATGTAAGTAACCCCGTTATGAGTCCCAATTAAGGACTGCAAACCAAAACCTGCAAGAAACTCAAGTAAAACCTGTCATGAGTCCCAATTAAGGACTAAAACAAAACCTGCAAGAAACTCGGTAAGCCTTGTTATGAGTCCTAATTAAGGACTAAATAAAACCTGCAAGAAACTTAGTAAACCCTGTTATGGGTCCCAATTAAGGACTAAAACAAAACCTGCAAGTAGTTCATGTGTCATATAAAGCATGCAAGTAGTCAAGTACGAAGGCACACAAGTCACACAAGAGAGCCCTTAGAGTTTAGGCCAGCATGGGGTCTGGGTATTACCCTCTTGAAGTTGGTGGGTTCAACCTGTCCTATTAGAAGTAACCGGGTTCTAAGGGTCCCAATATCATTGGATTGCTTTCATTGTTCATCGTTTCGATTTAGCCACTGAACTGGTGACCGAAATATTCCAAGAAAACAACCCTCAATTGAGTGTAGTATCGAGTATCAACCAACCTCGGACTGCACCAAAGTCAGTTATCTCACTACCCTAAAGAGGCCAAGATAGTTCAATTAAGGTTCCTAAGGTCTGTTGATGCTTCACGACACCACGCGGAGGCCCCGTACTCTCCTTGACTGAACTCAAGGGTTACCGGTACACACCAAAGTGCCACATCAATGTAGCCGACTGTTTCAACCATGTCGGTATACCCCGCACAGTTCCCTCACAGCCTTGTTGCTACTTTATAAGAAGGTATCCCCAGATCCGGGTTAGGATCTATAGAACTCCCAAGACAGTCCCACAATAATAAAGCAATTAAAGAATACAATTGAAAACACAGTTATGAACTAACCCTAAGGTATACCTCACTTTAAGTTAATTTCCCCAGCAGAGTCGCCAGTTCTGTGATCGGTGGATCTGGAACCGACTGTTTAACGCTGGTTCGCGAAATGTCGCGGAAGCAAGAGTCGCCACCGTCTTTTATTTTCTCCAAATGGAAAGGACAAAAGCACAAAAAAATTCCTTAAAGAGATTGCTCTCGGTTCGGGAGGTAGATTATAGAAAGGGAAGGTGTTAGCACCCTTTCTATCCATGGTTGTCCATGGGCTCTTAGATACTTGCTCACTTGTGTTTTCAAAAATGGTTTGTTTGCTTTTCAATGTGGGTTTTAAAAAGTTTCTTTGAAAATTTCAGTTCGACTCTTGTATCGGTCCTCAAGAGTGTTTGAAAAATTGCTTTCGAAAGCTTTTTGAAAAGGTGTCGGTGTGAAAAGTATTTTTGATCTGTTTTTGAAATTAGAGCAAGTATCTAGAGTCGTCTACCTACTCTAAGGAATTCATCTGTGTAAATGTCCTTTAAAGTAGTGCCATCCCACCATTGAGAGGTAGGTAGCACCACCGTTGGAGGTGTTCGGGTCAATTCGAGGTTCGGGACATGGTGATCACCAAAGCAATGGGAAGACACCTTAGAAGCTACCCTCATGCCAGGTTCCCGGATCATGAGGACTTACTAAGACATCCTCTACTCGACGATCACCTTTCGAGGCAAGGCAACAGTGAGGCGTACCCTAGGGGTGGTGTGTGATTTGTGTATCATTTTCAGATATTTTGTCTTGTTCATGTCATGGGTGATCTACGCGTTTATTTTTATTTAGACATTCATTCTTGCATGCATTTATTTAACAGTTACAAAGTGCGAGAAAGGTAAAGTTCTAAACTATTACAAAAGGCGCGGGTCCACATCGCCAAAATTTCCAGAACCCGATTTGACAGAAAATAAAGAATTAAAGTAAAAGTGCGAAGAAATTAAATTTACACGGCTTTGGGAGAGGTACATAAATATTAAAAGAAAAAGAAATAAATACGCGAATTAAATTAAAATTAGAAACGAGAGCGTTGGACCCTTTTTAATGAAATTAAATTATTAGCAAATTAATTAAATTAAAGAAAAAGAAATTATTTTTTTGGTTTTTTGTATTTATGAGAATTTAATGAAATTAATTGAAATTAAAATACTAACCCTAATTCTAATTTTTTTTTAGTTTATTAAGAAAGTATTAAAGTTAAACCTAAATTAACCTAATTCTACCAAGTTTTAAGTTTATTGAAAAAAATATTAGGTTTATAAAAAAGGAAATATTTATAAAAAATATTACAAACCCTAATTCTACCAAGTTTTAAGTTTATTGAAAAAAATATTAAGATTAACCCTAGATTAAAACTAATTAATTAATAAAGGTTTTATTTACAAAAATATCAATTAAATAAATATATTTTAATTTTGTCTTTTCTGATTTTTTTTGTGTTTTTTATATTATTGTGAAAATAATTATTATAAAGAATTAAAAGAAATTAATTAAAATAAAGAAAAGAAAAAATATAAAAAGAGTAAAAGAAACAAACTCTAGGGGGTGTTGTCCCCAAGTGGAGGGTTTGTTGTAGTGATTCAGGCCCATTTATCCCTTGGCCTCTTTGACTTTTCCACTAGCGCGCATGTGTGTTGACTGAGGTTCACCATAGTCTTCAGATCCTGGCCCTTGATTGAATGCATTGGGACATGTGGACGGCTTGATGTTGTGGATGCATGATGGACTTTAGCGCTGAAATTGTACACAAGCATTAATAGAAAAATAATGTGAAAGGGGTGGGGGACCTGGGGCTCGAACCCAGGTCCTAGAGATTACCAACACCTAGCCTTTCCAAATGATCCACTTGATTGCTTTGTATATTATATAACAAACAAATAACATAAAAGAAAACACGAGTTAGTGCTCCTTTCGCGCGAAAAATTTGAATCAACCAATTACTGATGGCCACGTCATCATCTTCTTCGTGGTTTTGTTTCTTCCTGAAAATACAAAAGGGTTAGCGGGGGTTTTGAACCCCCCCAAAACAGGCCATATACAATAATAGCGATTAAGCCATAGTAGCACATAAATTAGGCGCGAGGCTGGATTTATTTTCGTCTGAACACGCTGAATTCATTCATGGCATTATGGAGTTCTAATTTTACAGCGTTAAGAAACGCCTAATTCAAAGCTTGCAAAACCCTAACCTGCATCAATGGTGAATCTCCTATTTGGGCACGAAAACTTAATCAAACCATACAGTTAGCTTTAGAATTAAATACTGAACATAAATCAAACATCAAAAATTATGAAAGATGCATGAATCGCGATGCAAGAAAGTGAAAAAAATTTTGTACAGGACAACAGCGTTCTCACGTTTCTTGGTGTCAAAGCTTATGGTTTTGATTCTAATTCCTTCCTTGAAGCCTCAGGAAGGTGATGGAATAAGTCTCTTTGCTTGAATCGACCTAGAACTTGGTTTTCAGTATTGGACTTTTCTTGAAAAAATTTCAAGTTTGCTTAGGGATTTCTGGCGCAGCTTGGACCTCTCTAGGATTAGGTTTTCATTCTATACTTATGTGTGAATGATTAGGTCAAAGAATTTGGTCAAAAAGATCCATGAATTGATGAATCAATATTTGATTTTTATGGCATTAGTTTTCAATCTTTTCATGCATATTTGAAACCAAATCATGTCCAATTACCTTCAATTCTTTCCTAATCTAATTTGCACGAAATCTTGGAGATATTTTATGCACAAAAAGATTCAAAACATTAGGTTTAGTATTTTTTATATATTTTAATTAATTAAATGAATTTCTAGCATTTAAAAATTTAAATAAATAAAATAAAAATTATAAAAACTTCCCTTTGGGCCAAATGGTCGTGCACATGTCTTGGATTATGAATTGTGGAAGAAAAATAGGCCCATTAGCAATTTTAGGTCATTTGAAGCAATGTTGACTTTTCAAAATATCCAAAAATTTCCCAACTTCCACAAGGCATAACTTGCTCAATTTTTAAGCTTTGCTCATGTTCTTGGACATTTTGGAAAGGTCTTTGAGTCCTATAACCAATGCCTTTGATCCCATGTCATTTTGATTTACCAATCTCAAGTTATGGCTTTTGACTTAAAGTCCCTTTTTGTTGACTTTTGAAAATGACCTATAATATTGAAATTGATAACTTTTTGTGAGAGCATTTCTTGGACTTGAAGTGTGAAAAGGAGTTGTAGGAAATGTCTTTCTCTTCAAAATGAGCTTTGGAGGTAATTTTTCTGATAATCCATGTGGAAGTTATGCCCTGGTCAATTTACAGTTGACTTTTTCAACTGTCCAAATATGGAAACTTTTGCATCTTGATGATTTTTGAAACAAGCTTTGAGAATCATGATCAAGCATTGATCAAATGATTTTTGTGGCTTCAAAATGAGATGTTGACCAAAAATTTGAACTTTTGACTATCAAATGACCATTTTGCCCCTACAGTTGACTGTAGTGCAATTAGGGTTTTGACTGTGCAATTTTGTGCTGAAAGTCTTGAAACTTGGTATGAGGATGCTTGACCATATTTATAGGCATGTGGGACTTGATTGGACCCTTGGAAACTTCATTTTCTTTGTTAGAACCTAAACCCTAATTTTGACTGTTAGGAGGCCCTTGAACTGTGCAACCCTTGGGGAGATTTTGAAGTTTTGACTTGGCAAATTTTGAAGAATATGGGAGGGCAAATTTTTGGGTACAACAAAGGCCATGCCTTGCTGGTACCAACTCCCAATCGAAGGAGGCCAACAGAAGCAGATTCAAATGACACTCCTCCCCACAATCGAAGGAGATCTTTTTTCTTCTTTTTATCTTATTTTTTCCTTTATATTTTTATGCACTTCAATATGGTTGTAATAGTGTAGGATTTATTTTTTGCACTTTTTATTGCTTTTGTACAAATGCTAGTAATTAGGTGTGTATGGCAAGATAAAACTAACAAGTAGACAACCCTAATCAAGACAAAATACATGCAAATCAAACACACTTCTCACACATGCACCCTTAGGGTAATCTCACTTGTTGCCTCGGAAAAATAGCCATGTCCCTCGAACATGGGTGTTTTAGCAAAGACCCTCGATAAAAGATCGTAGTCCCTCGATGACCCTCGATGTTGACTTTGGTAAACGATCTAGTCCCTAAACGACATTACTAAATTGTTCCATAGGTTTCCTTTTATGACTATACAAATGTACCACGTCCGTCCCTTCACATCCAATGATGGGGCTTCTTTCCAAATCAATGGTAAGATAGCAACATCTAAAGGATGAGGGAAAAGAACATCTAAGACCTTTTGAGTAGGTAGATTCCTCCTAGTTTCTCGCTTGCTCACAACAAAAACATTTTATACACCAACACTTTCATTTGAAACATTTTCAAAATACAATGCTTTGTATGCGTTCTTATAGAGACAAGAACCATTACAAAGACACCCTTTTCAAAAACGCATTACACAAACACTTCTTTGAACTATTTTCAAACAACACTTTGTATGCATTCTTACGAGACAAGAATCATTACAAAGGCACGTTTTCAAAATACTTTCAAACTCACACCACAAGCACATTTTCAAACAAAAGCAAGTGATCTAGCAAGCAACTAAGAGCCCATAGATAATTATGGATTAAAAGGGTGTTAATACCTTCCCTTTTCATAATCTACCCCCCGAACTCAAGAAAATATCTCGAAAGGTCTTTCCTGTTCTTTTCAACCTTTCCTTTTGGATAAAATAAAAGTTTGTGGCGACTCTTGCTAACCCAACATTTGCGATAAAATGCAAAACACTCAAGTCAGTTCTCTCACTATATCACAACAGGGAGGAAGTTTTCATTGATGTATATACTCACAAGGAGGGGGGCCCGGGGGAGTGGTCATTGTATACCCCGGGGAAGGACAGCATAATATGCTTGAGGTATGATAGGAGATGGATCCCGATGTATGATATTGTCTTTCGAGAGATGGGCCTCCGCCTTCCCTTCTATGACTTTGAGGTAGCTGTTTTCCTGCATCTGAAGGTGGCTCCTTCTCAGTTGCATCTGAATGGAATTACGTTTGTGCGGGCGTTCTAGATAGTGTGTGATTATCTGAAGATAGGGGCCATGATCCCATTATTTTTCTATTATTTTCACATCCAGAGAAGTAGGACCGATGGAAAGTGGGGATGGGTCTCCCTCAAACAAGGAAACGGGAAGTTGTTCAAGGCCTATCTGGAATCTGTCCATTATTTTAAGGACAAATATATCTTAGTACAGCCCTCCTCGACAAAGGCAATGTTGAGCATTTTTAGGACCGTGTCATCGCTTAACAAGGATGGGACTCCTCATATGAACGAGCTAGGGGAGTCTACTGCGACGTTGATTTGAAAGTTCCCGTTTCAATGGACCAGCAGGCACTTCGAGCGAGAACTGAGCTCCTACATTTGGAGAGGATGGAGCTCGGGGATGAGGACCTGGAGAGCTTCTCCACTCTGACTTTGTTTGTAGCTCAAATCCCTCTGGTCCAGCGAGTCAGTCGGGGAGGTAGGCCAGTGCTGGATAGAAACAGGGACCCCGTGTTTGAGCCGGGTCACATAAACATCAGGGAACTCCTCGGAAGCGAGGATCTCGTTAGATATCTGGGTATATATTTTCTTTTCCAGTATGTGATTGTCGTTTGTTTGACTCCCCATTTTACTGACTCTTCTCTTTTCTTTTTTTGCATAAAACATGAATCCTGCCCAGGAACGTCTGGCCAAGGCACTTGCTGCTCGGGCAAGAAAGCTAAGAAGGATGCACAGACTAGCACGGGGCCAGTTCCTTCTCCTGGGTCGGGAGGATCGTCCTTGGCTCAGGCCATAGTTGCTCGGTCTCCTGTTGCTGTTTCCTCAAAGGCGAAGAGACCTCGACCTGAGGGGAGCGTTGACCTTACCGGGGAGACAGGAAAAGGAACTTATGATATGCCTCCTTGCTGGATGGAGAGATCTTTTTTCGAGGGTACGACTCTTCGTCTTCCTCGGGATGAATCTCTCCTCCTCGATGGAATGAGTCGTCCGGAGTAGAGGGCGACGCTGGCTCAAGACGTGGGTGGTTTCATGCGGATCTTGGAGATGGCCATCGCGTACACCAAGGGGAGTTCATCCCAGGAGATAGAAATGAAGAATCTTTGGGTTAAGTTGGCGGTAATCGAGAAGGCGTTGGTTGAGAAAGACAAAGCCCTAAAGTTGGCTGAGGCAGAATCGGGAAAGTTATCAGAGGAGCGCAGTGCTCTTATGCTTGAGAGGGAGAGTCTTGAGGGGAAGTCAGCGGCCTTGACTACCGAGATTGCGCCTGCTGAGGACAATCCGGAGGACACCAAGGACTTGAAGACTCGGGCAAAATTAGTTACCCGTTTCTAGCTGGTTGTGGTTGATGCTCGGGCCGCTTTTGAGGCGAGCTTCGACAACACGGTGAATTAGATGCATGTGTTGAATCCTGGTGTTGAGCTTAACACTTTCGGCATGGGGGTCAACTACTACGTGGCTGACAGTCAGATTTTGGTTCCCGACTACCTGAGGGATATTATCGATCAACCGGCTGGGGGTCCCGCTCAATTATCGCCTATCGTCAAAGGAGAAGCGGAGGGGTGATTGTGTATTTGTTTTGGCCTGCGTGCCATTTTTTTAATATTTGTTATTTTCCTGGGTTGTTGCCCATTTATGTAATATTCACACAATTTCGGCCCAAGTGGTCGCTTTATTTATTTTCCGGCCATTGGTCGTTTTGCTTTGAATGTCTAACTTGTGTTATTTGTATGCTTGTTGACAAGTTAGCCCAATTAGGACTTTCATATTTTACGAGGAGTTTGTATCGGGGGCATGCTCGTTTTGTATGTTCGTCGGTGCGGGGAAATCGATCAAATAGCCAGGGTGAATACCGGGCGAGGGCCGGAACTCAGGTCTCATTTCGAGGGACCCGGGTTCGGCGGTGTGAACATCCCGTCGCGATTCGGGAATTATACCGTCGTGGTACAAAAACTATGGAGCTCGGTCGAGTTATCCATGTCGGGATGATGGCGCGCTTGTCAACTGAGCCTCGCCTCGCCTCTTCTGAATAGTTTGGGTGCTACACTTGTGCCTAGGCGTGCACGCGTGGTCGGGCTTAGGTAAGTCTATCTTTGTCGACTAACTTGCCGACTGCTCAGTGTTTTCAACTATAGTATTGTTTTAGCTTTTCAGTGTTCCATGATCGAACGAGTTGTTCCTCTTGTAAGTCCTCTAAGTAGTACGCTCCGGTCCCTGTTTTCACGTAGATGCGATAAGGACCTTCACGTTTCACTGCGAGCTTGCCTTCGCGAGATTCTTTGTGATTTCTCTTTAAGACAAGGCTTCCGACCTTGAACTCTCGATGTATGACTTTGGTGTCGTAGCGCATGGCTATTTTTTGTTTGAGCGAGGCCTCTCGTAGGGCCGCCCCCGTTCTGATTTCTTCCACTAGATCTAGTTCTTCCCTGAGGGTGATGTCATTCATCTCCTCGTTGAGAGGTGCCTTGGTTCTCCTGGAAGATTCCTCTATTTCTACGGGGATATCTGCCTCCGTACCGTATGCTAGTCGGAACGGAGACTCCCCGGTAGACGAGTGTGTGGTCGTTCGGTACACCCAGAGTACACTGTGTAACTCTTTGACTGATCGTTTCTTGGTTTTGTCCAACCTTCGCTTGAGGCCCCTGAGTATTACCATGTTGGCGGCCTCGACTTGTCCGTTTGTCTGGGGGTGCTCGACCGAGGCGAAATGTTGGGTCGTGCCAAGTTTAGTGATGAATTCATGGAATGTGCGGTTCTTGAATTGGGTCCAGTTGTCGGTGACTATCGCTTGTGGGATACCAAAACGAGGCAGGATATTTCTTTTGTAGAAGCGAAGGACGTTTTGGACGGTGATCTTGGCCAAGGCTTCGGCTTCTATCCACTTGGTGAATTAGTCGACGACTACTATTAGATATTTGTTCTGATTGGTTCCGACCACGAACGGGCCGAGGAGGTCTAGTCTCCACCAGGCTAAGGGCCAGGGGAAGGAGAGGGATTTAAGCTCACTAGGAGGAGCTAAATGCATGTCTCCGTGCCGTTGGCATTTATCGCATTTCTTCACGTGCTCTCTTGCATCGTGCTGCATGGTGGGCTAGTAGTATCCTGCCCGCAAGGCTTTCCTTGCGATGGATCTCCCGCCCAGATGCTGATTGTCGATGCCTTCGTGGATTTTGAGCAGTACGCGTTTCACTCTGCTTTGATCGATACACTTGAGGAGTGGGATGGAAAATCCTCTTCTGTAAATTTTTCCCTCGACCAAGACATATGAGAAGGCCCTCCGCCTGACGATGGTCGCTTCTTTTGGATCGTCGAGGATTTTTCCCTTAGTGAGGTAATCGTGTACGGGGGTCATCCAACAATCATTGTCCCTGATTGCGAATACCCCTAGGGTGGAAGATGGTTGTTGGGTGCTTGGTCGAGGTAGTATCTCATGTATTACGGATTTATTTCCTCCCTTTCTCTTTGTGCTTACCAATTTGGACAAGACGTTTGCACGAGCATTATGCTCACGGGGGACGTGCTGCACATCCACCAATTTGAACTTCCTTTTTGCCTCCTCGACCAGGGCCCAATATTTGGCGAGTTGATCATTTTTTACCTAATATTCACCTCGGACTTGAGAGACAACCAACTGGGAGTCGGTGAAGATTTTTACTTCTTCGGCTCCCAGATCTCCGTCCAGTTACAAACCCACGAGGAATGCCTCATATTCAGCCTGATTGTTGGAGGTGGGAAAATATAGAGCGAGGGAGACTTCGACTAGGATCCCCTCCTTGTTTTCTAGTATGATGCCTGCACCGCTTCCGGTCGAACTGAAGGAGCCATCGACGAATATCGTCCAACGACTGTTTACCTTGGGTTTTGGTAAACAACCGCTGATCCTCCAAATGGTTACTTATTTGGTTACTCGCAGGATCGATCAGATTGATCCTATGGACATAGGTTGATTTTGAAGTTTGATTAATATGGATAAGGCTTTAAGTAAAATGTTTCAAGTAAATTGCATAAAGGAAAGGCTTGGTAAATTAAACAAGGCTTTAAAGTAAAGGTTCGACAGGAATTTAAAGGAGAAAAGCAAGTAAAATACTGGAAAGGTAAATGACTTTAATTGATAAAAATTGGTGTTTCACACATACATTTCTCAACAATTCTTTCGCTCACACTGGGTACTTGAATCTAAATGAGTGACTATGTATATGATTGTGAACACACGCGAGAAACTACACGTCTACTCCTATTTATACAAAAACATTCCAAGTAACCGTCGGGCAGTTATGCTGCTTCGAGATTAAGCCACTTGGCACGTTCTCCATGCTCGACGCTCCAGATCCTTGCACGTTTGCACGTAGTAACTGCTGGAAACCGTTTTCCCTCCAAAGCTTTGAATTTCAAACTGCTCCACTCTGGACCATCGAACACTTTCATCAAGAGACGTCTTCGACGAAAACTCCTTCGACGTCGAAGGCAATCAGCCTTCTTCCTTGGAAGAAATCTTCTAAGTATTTTGCCATCTTTCGACGGGCACTTCGACAAGCTTAGCCAGTCGAAAGCATCTTTCAGCTTTTAATGGCTGCCATCAATCAAAACAAAGGTGTCGAATTTAGGAGCCAACAAATTGCCCCCCAAGAATGCCTTATTTCGACTCTGAAAGAAAAAGGCATTCTTTGAAAACGCCATTCGACACCTGTTTTTTCCACGCTTAGTCACAAGTTAACTTGTGCACTTTTTTGTTGCTTTTTACCAACTATTGGCAATCCCAAGAAACCATCATTGATTTGATCCTAGGACGTCACCTTCAGTACGGCGTGCAGTACCAAACATCACTTCAGAATTTGTCATTATGACAAATCCCAAAAACGAGGACGCACGCTGCGTCTCTCTGTTTCTGCAGAAACGGCCAAAACAACAAGATGCTGCCACGCGTCCCACTACTTCCTGCAGCATTAAATGACATTTAATGTCCTCGTTATTGGGAATTTCTCCCACTACTATAAATAGTAGTGAATATCCCATTGTGGGACTTTTCACGCAAACTAGCCCTCAAACTCCCTTGCTTTCATACAAACTTGCTCTCTTTGCAGAAAAATTCTTCCTTTTCCACTTCATCTTCATCCTCAACAATGGCCTCTGCTTCTACTGCCCCCAAGACTAACGCACCAACTGAACAACTTGTTAAGCCCAAGGTCTTTGTTACTGCTCCGGAAGTGAACTCTACAGGGAAACGAAGGGTCCCCGAACCTTCTGACATCTCCGTTCGCGATGCTTATTCGCGTCACTTGATGATTCCGGTTGGATACTCCAACCAAATCTTCGCAATGTCTGGACCCATGAACCCAAGCATCTCTGAAGCTCTGAAGATCAAGAGCTATTTCCCCATCGTCGAGAAACTCAAGCCAGTAGCCTGCGCCAAGAAGGATGCAGAAGACAACGAAGACCCTACACACGAGAAGATCGACCTCCGTTTCTTCAACAAAAGTGTTAGGGTCTTCAGGTCTTGCCCTAATCTGACCTCTGACTATGTTGCTTGGCTAACAAAGTTGGAGAAACATCAAACTCCAGTCTGGAAGGAAATGGGAATCTTTGACCTAGTAATGCTGTCGAAGACAGGTTTAAACTACTCCCCAGAGATGCTTATAGCTTCGCTGTTGTTCTGGGATAACTCTCACTTCACCTTTCACCTTCCATGTGGGATGTTAACCCCCACACTCTTCGACGTAGCGGCCATTACTGGCCTTCGACCAACCGGAGATTACTTCGACCCAGAGGAGATGTCGGAGGACCAAATTGGCTTCTCTGAGACTAAGCCAACATACACCACCTTTATCAACCATTATCACGACAGGTCGACGGATACAGTGTCGGATGTCGAACACATAGCGTTTCTAGCCTTATGGCTAACTCGCTTTGTGTTTTGCTCGAAATCTCTACAAGTGACCAAAAAGATGGTCACTCTTGCCACCCAACTGCATCACCGCCAAAACATCTGTCTGGCAGAACTAATTCTGGCCAGTCTTTATGACTCAATCAGCAATGGGGTTACTCTCTTGAAACATGTCGAAGATAGGAACAGTTTGCTACTCGCTGGGCCTTTCTGGCTACTTCAACTGTGGCTCAACGCCACTTTTGAATCTTTCTTACCCAAGAAGATTCAGATAAATGAACAAGCCCCAGCGATAGCTAATAGACGTATCGAAGGAATTAGGCTGGCTCTACTGACACCTGTGGAAGATGGGCTGGAGTTCCAACAAACCTTCACTAACTTCGTTCTGATGTTCGCTCGAAGGAAGGAATTTGTTTCAACTATGGCTCCATTTGCTCAACGGAAAGTGGGGCCAGCATGGTTCACAAGGCCACACCCAAAGGAGTCGAGTGGTCCCAACGTCGATGAGCACACTGTACTTTGGGAGGCGTTCCTGACACCCAGGATCATGCCTCTTCGATTTAAGAGTTCTAAGACTCATTTGAGTCTGCTTGCCTATCAACCCAATCTGGTATCTCGCCAGTTTGGTATCATCCAAACCCTGCCTTCTCCCATTTTCCAAAGAGAGAAGTCAATGTTGTACTTCTGCAACGATTATACAGAAGACGCTGCTACCAAGCATATCGGAAGGTATGCTGGTCGAACAATCCTCTCGCTGTTCAACTATCAGCTTAACTTCCTTTGCTCACCATCTTTTGAAGAGTGGTGGAGAAGCTATTATGCTGAGTACTTCTTCGACGAGAAGGACTTCATAGCAGAGTTGCAGAAGTCTTTTGTCCTAGTGTTGGACAAAGTAAAGAAATGTAAGTTCATGCTCTCACATTACTTTTTATCTTTCTCTTCGACTGTTAGTCTGTTAACTTTCCTTTTCGCTTTCAGTTGTTCGAAAACCCCTAGCCAAGAAAGCTACAGAAGGCCTACAAGGGAGAGTCCCTTCGACAAAACCTCCACCGCCGGCGAAGACTATAGCGCCAGCGAAGACAACGGGCAACCAACAGGGGGAAGGCTCTTCGAGGAGGCCTCCTGCATCGGTAACCAGATTTTCTTCATTTTCATTCTGGCTTTCGATTTTTTATTTTCGACGTGATTATTCAATCGAATTCCTATTGGTTTTCTAGGCCCCTTCGCCCAAGAAAAGGGCAGCATTGGTGATCGAATCGGGAAGTGATGACGACAGTGATTCCCCTCCTACTCCCTTAAAGAGGCGAAAGTTAACGAAGGACGCTTCTGTTCCTACTCCTGCTCCTGAAGGTCGAACCGTCAGAATAAAGGTCGGTGTGAGAAAGCCTAGGCCACCTGCAGTGGTCATCGAGGAACCAACTGAGGAAGAACTGAACGCTCTTGTTACCAAGCCTGTCGAAAGTGACAATTCCAGCCCTGGGGCTGAAGTTAATCCACAGGTAATCTATTGGACCCTTCTTATAACTTAGGCATAGATACCAGTATTCGATTATGTCTCTTTCGACATCTGAAGATTTGTCTTCTTTCTCTTCTTCAGGACACCACTGAAAGTTCTCCACCAAGGACTTCAGAAACTCTAGAATCTGCTGAACTCAGCAGGCCTCAGGAGAAAAATTTGGACCATGACGAAGCCCACACTGAGAATGAGGCCAATGTTGAAACAGTGGAGAAGACAACAGAAGAACCTATGGTGGAGGAAACACAGCCAGAAACGGTTCCTGTGGTGGACTTGTTGTCAGAAGAGAATCCTGAAGGAAGAGACCAAGGCAATGGCGAAGAGAATCAAGATGCTGTTGACGAAGAGCATCAAGGTGGTACTGGCGAAGAACACCGGGATGACGCTAGCGAAGAGCCACAAAATGACGCTGGCGAAAGACCCCAAGGTGATGTTAACGAAGAACCACAAGTCGACGCTAGTACCGCCTCCGTCCAATTCGAAGAGCAACCAAACGAGGCACTCAGCATCCAACCACCTCAAGCCCAAGATAAAACTGTGGCAAGGGTCACCTCCTCAAAGCACAGGTCAAAAGAGGACTTGGAAATCTTGAAACAAACTGACCCTGTCAGCTACCTTAATGCAATCGTCGAGAGTAAGAGTTCTTCTGACACTAGTCAGGAAATTCCTACTCTGTCGGGGAAATCTACTGAGACTTCTCCTCTTGATGATGCGTTGGCGAAGGTTAAGGCCCAGTTCTTCAAGAGAGATTTAATGAAGGCTTTAGAGGGGGACCCCACTGCTCCATCATGCTTAAAAGAGGTTTTGAATGCTGTTGACTTCGATGCTGTAGCCCCAGAAATCTCAGACTTAATCATGGAATTACATTATATGATTGATCAAGTCTCAGCGGATTACAGGCGCCAACGAACTTTTAACAGTCAGCTCGAAGCGCTGCATGGCAAAAGCTCATCTGCGTGGACTGCTGTCTCAGATTCGACTTCTCGAATTGCCGAGTTGTCGAAACAGAAAGCGTCTGCACAGGAAAGGGTCGACGCTATTGAGCGAGAGAATGTCTCCTTCCGAGCACAAATTGCAGAGATAGAGGCGAAGATAAACGCCAACACTGTACTCCAGGAGGAAATTCTTTCGACCATCCTAGATGCTGAGAGCCAGACTGAGATCAAGCAAGGCCTGGAATTCGCTGAGAGGGCTCAAAGCCTCGACGCTCAAATTGCCAAACTGGTGCAAGAAAAATCTTGGTGCAAAAAGAGGTTGGATCTGCAGCATGCCAAGTATCTTCGACTCAAGAATTCTCTTTCCTTTTGATTGATTCTCTTTTGTAACCATCTTCTGTAATCGCTTTCGACAACAATTGCCATTTTGGCTGAAATTAATAAAAATTTCCATTTTGGCATTTTTATGGTTAATTTAGCTTGTTCTTTTATTATTTTATTTTTATCTCTTGAAGTACAGGCTTATATTTTTTCAAATATTTACCATTTACTCTCAAGAGCCTTTTATCACCACTTACCTCTTCGACCTCATAGGCTCCTCCAGAAAAAGTTTGGATAACTCTGAAGGGCCCTTCCCATTTGGGTGACCATTTCCCCATGCTTCGATCCCGTCGATCCATGGGAAGAATTACCTTCCAAACTAAATCTTCAGGCAAAAATACCTTAGGTTTTACCTTTCTATTATAAGAGTCTTCTACTCTTTTCTTCTGAAGCCTGAGTAAGTCGAGAGCGTGTAATCTCTCTTCGTCTAAATCCACCAGTTCATCTAACATCATATTCCAATAAACCTCAGAAGGAATATCATAATGCCTCTGAACTCTTGCAGATTGAAGACAAATTTCAGCTGGCAATACTGCATCATGGCCAAAAGTTAGCCTATATGGTGTTGTACCAGTGGCTTCTTTTGGGGACGTTCGACAAGCCCATAAAATCTGGTCTAACGTCTTATGCCAATTCTTTGGTTTCTTCCCAACATGTTTCTTTATCAAGCCAATCACCACTTTGTTAGCTGCTTCGACTTGACCATTCGCCTGTGCATAGTAAGGCGTGGATGTTAGGAGTTTGAAACCTGTTTCCTGAGCAAATTCCTGCATCTTTCGACCAGTGAAAACTGAACCTTGATCAGTTGTTATTGTCTCAGGGATTCCATACCTAAAGATAATGTTCTTTTGAATAAATTCAATGACATTTTCTTGGTCCACATTGACTAAAGGGACAGCTTCGATCCACTTAGTAAAATAATCAATGCCTACCAATATGTATTTCTGACTCTTTGATGATGCTGGTCGAATCTCTCCAATAAGATCCAACGCCCATCCTCGAAAGGGCCAAGGCTTCACTATCGAGTGAAGTTCGCTTGCTGGTACATGCTGGATGCCTGTATGAACTTGACACTCTTGGCAACCTTTGGCGAACTCAACACAATCTTTTAGCATAGTGGGCCAATATAGTCCTTGTCGAAACAACAACCATTTCATCTTATGGCCTGCTTGGTGAGCCCCACATGCCCCAGCATGTGTAGTCGAAAGGGCTATGTATGCTTCCGTTTCACTTAAACATTTCAGCAACACCCCTTCAGGCGTCTTCTTGAATAACTCATTACCCATGAGTACAAAACTCAACGCCCTGTATTTTGTTTTTCGTTCTGTCGGAGCTCCTGGATTTTGAAGATAGTCCACAATGGGTTTCCTCCAATCTTGCTCTGACAAATTATCAATGAACGAAATCTCGAAGCTTGAGTGATCAGCATATCCTAGCCTCGTCGATTCCAAGTCTGATGGTGATAGACAAGTTGCTTTTATCTTTTCTCGAACTTCGATTGCTCTTTGTAATCTCGTTTTTGAAATCTTATACCCTGATGCAATTTGTGCCAAGTCATTGGCTATTTGATTTTCGACTCTGGGTATGTGTCGAATATTGACACTTTCAAATTGTTTCAATAAACGATTTGCTATCACAAAGTACATAATGAGATTCTCCCTTATGCATTTATACTCCTTTGTGACTTGCTTGATGACTAACTCTGAGTCTCCCATTATTTCGACTCGAGTTGCCCCCAATTCCAACAATATTTCAAGGCCAGTAATTAGAGCTTCATACTCAGCCTCGTTGTTCGAACAAGAACCTTCGATTTGGTACTTGAATGTTGTTGGAATTTTATCTGGAGAGATAATCAAGACTCCTACTCCTGTTCCATTTTTATGGCTGGAACCATCGAAGTAGAATTTCCAAGGTTCTATCTCCACATAATTAATATCCTCGACTTGAATTGAGTGGTCGACTATGAAGTCTGCAACCACTTGTCCTTTTACTGCCTTAAGAGGCATAAAGGTCAAGGAGTATTCAGTCAATGCTAATGCCCACTTGCCAATTCGACTATGCAAGATAGGTTTCGACAACATATATTTGAAAACATCAAAATGAGACGAAACATAAACATCAACCGGTTTTATATATTGCTTGAGTTTTGTACAAGAGAAATACAGACATAGACACAATTTTTCAACTTCGCTATATCTAGTTTCTGCATCATTCAAAACTCGACTGAGATAATAAATGGGTCTTTCGACTCCATTCTCATCCTCTTGGGCTAACATACTTCCCAGAGTTTTGTCAGATGCAGCTATGTACAATCTCATACTCATATTACTACAAGGAGGCACCAAAATAGGTGGCTTAGTGAGGTACCCTTTGATTTTGTCGAAGGCTTCTTGTTGCTCTTGCCCCCATTCGAACCCCTCTTTATTCAGTCGAAGTAAGGGTGAAAAGGCCTGAGCTTTCCCACTTAGGTTAGATATAAACCTTCTCAAGAAATTTATCTTGCCTAAGAGAGATTGCAATTCCTTCTTATTCGATGGCGCTTTCGCTTCCAAAATTGCCTTCGTCTTGTTCTGGTTGATTTCGATTCCTTTTTTGTGGACAACGAAGCCCAAGAAATCTCCAGCTTTCACACAGAACGCACACTTCAAAGGGTTCATCTTCAGACCATGTTCTCTCATTCTTTCGAATGATTGTCGAAGGTGGTCAATGTGACTCTTCCTGGAAACAGATTTTATAACAATATCATCAATATAAACTTGCATAAAAGTGTTAATAAAATCATGGAAGATAGTATTCATTGCTCGCTGGTACGTTGCCCCAGCGTTCTTTAGGCCAAAAGGCATCACTACCCATTCGTAAGTGCCTAAGGCCCCAGGGCATCGAAAAGCTGTTTTCGACACATCCTCTTCAGCAATGAATATTTGATTATATCCTGAATAACCATCGAGCATACTCAGGTATTCGTAGCCAGCGGCAGAATCGACTAGCATTTCCGCCACAGGCATTGGATATTCATCTTTGGGGGTGGCAGCATTCAAATCTCTGAAATCTATGCACACCCTTAATGTGCCATTTTTCTTAATTACTGGCACAATATTTGCAATCCATTCGACATACCTTGTAACACGGATGAATTTGCATTTCAGAAGTCTTTCGACCTCCGTTTTGATCTTCGACAATATTTCTGGAGCGAAGCGTCTTGGATTTTGCTTGATTGGTTTCTTTCCAGGTTTGATTGGCAACTGAAGTTCTACCAATCCTCTGTCGAGACCAGGCATTTCGTCATAATCCCATGCAAAACAGTCTTTAAACTCTTTCAGCAATTGGATTACTTCCAACCTAAGTTCTGGATCAATTTTGGCGCTGATGTAAGTTGGCCTATTCTCTGATCCTTCGCCCAAGTTGATTTCTTCTAAAGGGTCTTGTGCTAACATCTTAATGTTGTTCGCCAAGGGATCCTTTTCGAAGCCCAAAGGCTCATCGTCATAGATGGCGTCGAGCCTCTGTTCCTGCATTTCATCTGGCATGATATCAGGAGGTTTTGGATCGAAATCCTTTCCTGGGCCAACAGCAGATAATGGTTGATCATTGGCCTGAGTGGCCATGTACTTTACTTCGGCTTCGAGAGCCGTTATCATCTTGGTTTCGGCCACATAAGCCGAAATTCGCTTCAGAGATTGTGACTCAGTCATTATCACTGAATTCACTTCCCCAACCAGTTGGTTGGATATCAGTTAGCCCACTGAAGTCTATGTGGGACAAGTCTTCTCTGTCCCATTGGAAACCATGCTCAGGATGCAGGTATAGGGAACAAAAGGTGTTTGGCGCTGGCGCCATGTCGAAGTCAGGAGTTGGACATGGCCCTATGTGAGCCAAGTTTTTGTCGAAATCTGTTACACCCAAGTGATTCACTTCGCCAAGGTAGTAACTCTGATCTGCCTCTATGTTTTCGACCATCCCATCTGGACGCCATAGCAGCAGTCTTTGATGCATCGATGAAGGCACAGCACCTACACCATGAATCCACTCACGGCCTAACAAAAGGTTGTAGTTAGGTTTGGCCGATATGACCATGAACATTGTTGGTCGAAGGATCGACCCAACTTTTATGTCGAGCTGGATCACTCCCATGGTGGTCCCAATGCCTCCCTCATAGTTGGACAGGACCATATTGTGAGGTTTGATTTCTTCATCCCTTTTGCCAATCTTCCTTAGCATAGAATGAGGGATAATATTGATAGTGGCCCCACAGTCGACCAATATTTTGTTCACAGTGGTCTCTTCGAGCTTAGCCCTTATGAACAAAGGTTTGAGGTGATTCTTCATCGCCTCTGTAGGTGGCTCGAAGAAGCCATTTTGTTCCTCTGTAGTGCCATTGTCCATGACAAAATAGCACACTGGCCTATGTTTGGCCATTTCTTGTTCCACCTCCCAGTCACTGGCTTCGACTTCTACTTGTCGATTGAATTCCCTGGGCAGTACTGAAACAATGTTCACCATTATATCCAAGGTATCGTCGGACTCAGCATCATCTTCGTCTTCGACTTCACTTTGATTAGGCCAAACTAGCCTGTTGGTAACTGGTTCTCTCTCAAGAGGCTTTCTTTGTTTTCTTTGAGGCACATTCGAACTAGTTTCTGCCTTAGGTTCGTTGGCAGCCTCCCTTTCAGCCTTTCGCCTTCTTTGATATCTCCTCCATTGGGATCTCGACATAGGATTTTTTCCCTTGTAGTTGCTGGATACTTGAGCAACCTTGGGTGCAGCAACTTGAGGATCTTTCTTCTGAATTAAAGAGGAACCTCTTGGCACTTCGAAAGAATGCCATTTCTCTTCACTTGGCCTTTTCCGGCCAGATGTTTTGTACCAAGTGTCCACTGGTACATTTGCTGGAGGCCTAAAAGTCAAAGGCCTCTTGTCTTGATTAGAACCCCTTCTGGGATCATGTCGAAGGTCAGCATTTTCCCTTCTTTTGTTCGCTGCTCTCACGCCTTGTATGTGCTCAGCAACTTTTTTATCAAAGATAGAACTGCATCTTGGACACAGCATCACCTCTGATTTCTTCTTCTGGCATCTTTGTAAAAAATCTGCCAAGTTTTCGTTTTCCCTAGGGAAAGCCGTTTTATTTGCCTGCTCTTGCCTTATGGCTTCTTCTGAAGCTTTAGGGTCAGAAAGTTCAACCATGTTGATGTTCATGGTATCCTTAGTAGCAAGAGTTAGTTGTTTCATTTGTGTCTCCAGATTCTCCGTCTGGCCTTGTACAGTGGCCAAGTGGGAACTGGGCTTTGGTCCAGTTTTTTATGCTTCAGCAGTCTTCGACTTTGGGTCTTCGACCGCTTTCTGGACAGCCTCAATTGTCTTCCTGGATAAATTTCCAGAAAAACTGCCAAATATTGGCATGTTGATGTGGTCCTTTGAGACTTCGACCATGGTAATTCCTGGCTTCTTCGACTGGATCTTGGTCGCCTCTATCATGTTCACCTCAGAGGGTTCTGCATAGTGGGCTTCAGCCTTCAGTGGATTGGAGTCGACAGCCATGGGGGATTTGTCAGCAAACTTTAATCTCCCTTCCTCAATAGCGTCTTGCACAAGATTCCTGAAAAGAAAACATTGAGAAGTTTTATGGCCCAGAAAATTATGATATTTGCAAAAACCTCTCTTCTTTCTTTGATCAAGAGGAGGCACTTTTACCCCAGGGGGTACTATCATTTGGCCATCTTTAACTAGTAAGTCGAATATTTCATCACATTTTGTGATGTCAAAACTATAAGTCTTTTTTGGGAACCTATCGTTGGTCCTGTCTGGACCAATGGGATTTTTCCCATTTGAGGGGACTAATTGTTTACAAGAGTATGGTGGCGCTTGTTTTAGTTCTGCTAAATCGACTTCTCCTTCTTCGACAGCTAAAGTATCGTCGAAGGATTCTAGATCTTCGTCATCCATCTCAACGTAAGCTATTCTCTCTCTCTTGTGAGTTTTCGTTGCCTTAGCTTTTTCGGCTTTGAGGCGTTCGACTTGTCGAACTCTATCGGCCAGTTGGGCCATGTCTCTTAGGTACTGGGTGTCTAGCTTCTTCCTAATGGAATAATCTAAACCTCCTGCAGCTATTTCGACCAACTCATGCTCTGGCACTTATGTAAAACATCTCGCCTTAAGCAGCCTAAACCTATTCAGATATTCGTCTATAGGTTCAGTGAAACGTCTCTTCACACTCGCCAGTTCTTTCAGGCTTATCTTGGTTTGCCCCATATAGAATTGTTCATGGAACAACCTTTCCAATTGGGTCCAGTGGTGGATCGAATTGGGGGGTAGAGTTGTGAACCAAGTAAAAGCGTTCTTGGTTAAGGAACTTGGGAAGTATTTGATCCTTAGGTTTTCATTATTTGAAATGTCTCCTGCTTCGATCAAATACCTAGCCACATGTTCGACAGTAGATTCTGTCGTGTCCCCAGAAAACTTAGTAAATTTGGGGACTTTGCTCCTAGGAGGTAAATCCGTTTGCAATACGTATTCTGACAATGGAGACGTAAAGTTGGGCCTTCGAAAGCCCATGTTCATCCCATTCTGATTCATGATCCTTTCGATCATGGTTGCCAGATTATTTTCCAAACCCATGTTTTGGTGTTGGATATGCTGAACCACTTCGTCAGCATTTTGGTTTCTGTTAACTAACCTTACCTCTGGGGCTATTACCCTAGGTTCTTCGACAGGTTGTTCTACAGGCTGTTGAGCCTGATTAATGGTGGTTTCTTCCTCTACAAATATCCCCTGATTTCCTCTTGTTTGCGCCCTTTGGGGCTGTCGAATAGGTGGGGGTACTCCAAAGAAGTCAGCCAAACGCGTCATTTGCGCTGTAACTTGCTGATTCGATTGAGTAGTATTTTGTATTAGAGGATTTAGCACTGTACTCAAAGTTTGTGCCAACATTTGCACCATATCATGGTTGCTTTCGTCCATCTGTTGCCTCAAGACTGCTGTCGAGGCATTTGTAAGGCCATGGGCTACTTGGGACGTTCCTCCTAGGAATTGGGTCCTATTTCTGTTCGCCATGCCTACTCCAGAGCCTTGGAGCGGCGAAGAGGCACTCACGAAAGGGTCTGAATAAGTGGACGCAGCATTCGTCAGGCTTGCCACTTCAGAAGTTGGCATACCATAGAATGGAATGAATCCTGGGGGAACCACTGGCCTTGTGCCTATATTTCCCCTTGGAGGGGGGGTTCCCAAAGGTATTCTGGGGCCTGTAAACGAAGTTATTGGCCCCGTGGTCGTGACTGACACTGCTGGCGTCGAACCAACATTCGTCGCTTCACTCACGGTCATATTAACCGTTGCTCCCACACTTGGTGGTGGAATTTCGTTATTGTTTGGCGGATTCGCCATCTCCTCCCTTCTTCTGGCAGTATTGTTATCGTTGGTATATATTCTACCACTCCTCAATAACATACAACTCGAAAAGATGAGATTATTTTCAACAATCAACACACGGTCCCACCAGGTGTGCCAATTTGTTTACCTTGGGTTTTGGTAAACAACCGCTGATCCTCCAAATGGTTACTTATTTGGTTACTCGCAGGATCGATCAGATTGATCCTATGGACATAGGTTGATTTTGAAGTTTGATTAATATGGATAAGGCTTTAAGTAAAATGTTTCAAGTAAATTGCATAAAGGAAAGGCTTGGTAAATTAAACAAGGCTTTAAAGTAAAGGTTCGACAGGAATTTAAAGGAGAAAAGCAAGTAAAATACTGGAAAGGTAAATGACTTTAATTGATAAAAATTGGTGTTTCACACATACATTTCTCAACAATTCTTTCGCTCACACTGGGTACTTGAATCTAAATGAGTGACTATGTATATGATTGTGAACACACGCGAGAAACTACACGTCTACTCCTATTTATACAAAAACATTCCAAGTAACCGTCGGGCAGTTATGCTGCTTCGAGATTAAGCCACTTGGCACGTTCTCCATGCTCGACGCTCCAGATCCTTGCACGTTTGCACGTAGTAACTGCTGGAAACCGTTTTCCCTCCAAAGCTTTGAATTTCAAACTGCTCCACTCTGGACCATCGAACACTTTCATCAAGAGACGTCTTCGACGAAAACTCCTTCGACGTCGAAGGCAATCAGCCTTCTTCCTTGGAAGAAATCTTCTAAGTATTTTGCCATCTTTCGACGGGCACTTCGACAAGCTTAGCCAGTCGAAAGCATCTTTCAGCTTTTAATGGCTGCCATCAATCAAAACAAAGGTGTCGAATTTAGGAGCCAACAACGACGCGATCCGTCGGGGCTTACGGGTGACATCATTTCCGCTACAAAGTCGGCCAAGGCCTGAGCCTTAAGGGATTTCCTGCTTTTGTACTGGTATCGAATTCAAAGAGTTCCAAGGACCATTTCAACATTCTGTCGGCCATGTGTGGTCTTCCGAGCAGTTGTTTTATTGGTTGATCCGCCCGGACCATTATGGTGTGGGCTAGGAAGTAGTGTCTTAGTGTCCTTGTTGCGGTAACGAGGGCCAGAGCTACTTTTTTGATATTTTTGGCACCTTGCAGGGCCTTACTCGTGAAATAGATTGGCCTTTGTCCTTTAGAGGTTTCTCTTATCAGCGCCACGCTTACCGCTTCGGAGGCAACAGCCAGATAAAGGTAGAGGACTTTGTCCCTATCGGGTCGAGACAGGATGGGCGGTTGTGAGAGTTCCCTTTTCAAATGAACGAGAGCTTATTCTCACTCGGGTGTCCATTCGAAGGTGGCTTCCTTGCACAGTAGCTTGAACAAGGGAAGCACGTGCTGGGCGGATTTCGCCACGAATCGGGAGAGCAAAGTGAACATGTCGTTTAAGATATGGATGGATTTTTTTGAGGTGGGCTTCGGAAATTCGGAGAATGCTTGACATTTTTCGAGGTTCACCTTGATTCCTCGTTCTGTTAGATAGAATCCAAGGAACTTTCCTGCCCATACGCTGAAGGTGCATTTTTCCGAATTGAATCGCATCTGACACTTTCGAGCTTGCTCGAACACCTTTTTCAGATGGGCGGCATGGTCGAGCTCTTCAGTGGACTTCATGATCATGTCGTCCATATAGACTTCGAGCATTTTTCCTATCTCGTCGTGAAAGACTTTGTTCATCATGCGCTGGTAAGTAGCGCCCGCATTTTTTAGGTCAAATGGCATTACGTTGTAGTAATAGTTGCTCGACTCGGTCATGAAAGCTGTATATTTTTGTCCGTTTTTTCCCTGGGGATCTGGTTGTAACCAGAATATGCATCCATGAACGATAATAGTTTGAAATCGGTCGAGTTATCGACCAGTTTGTCAATATTGGGGAGGGGATAAGCATCTTTCAGGCAAGCCCAATTTAGATCAGTATAGTCAATGCATATATGCCATTTACCATTATATTTTTTAACGAGGACTACATTGGTGAGCCAGGTTGTGTACTGGGCTTCAGAAATAAAGTGTGCCTCTAGGAGGTCTTTTACATCTAATTCAGCAGCCTTTGCTTTCTCAGTCGAATGCTTCCTTCTGTGTTGTGCGACCGCCTTGATGGTAGGATAATTTGTCAGGTGATGGCATGCGACCTCGGGGTCTAAACCGGGCATCTCGGCCGCACTACAGGCGAACAAATCGGCATTTTACCTTAGGCGAGCCTTGAGTTGCCTCTTTTCCAAGTCGGGGAGGTCCGCTTCGATCTTCACTCCCCTGGTGGGGTCTCCTCCGAGAGGAACTAGCTCGAAGTCACCGTCTGGGATGGGCCGTGCGTGACTTGAGAGATTGTTATGACCAGCGAAGGAGGTTGATTCTTCATCCTCGACCATTGGCTCCTTCCCTCTCTTCCTCTGCTCGACCCGGTCTTCCATGGATAAGCGATTGTCGAGATCAATGGTGTCAACCCTCGGCAGTGGCCTGGATTCCTCGGAGCTGGAGGGCAGTGTGGCTCCAGTGGTCGTCTGAGGTTGGGCGTTGATGGAGCTGAGGCCTTTGGCAGAATCTTTGAAGCACCTCCTGGCTGCTTGGATGTCCCCGTGAAGAGTGGCAACTAATCCCTCGGTGGTGTAGTATTTCATCTTGATATGAACGGTGGATGGGACCGCGATGAGCTCGGTGAGAGCGGGTCTCCCGAAGATGCAGTGGTAGAGAGATGGGCAGTCTACCACCAAGAATTGGGTCTTAATGGCTTTGGCCGTTATCCCCCTCCCAAAAGTGACGATCAGCTCGATGTATCCCCATGGCTTTGTGCTGGCCCCGTTGAAACCTTGAAGATCAGAACCCACGTATGGGGTTAGATGGCTCTTGTTCAACTGTAAAGTGTTGAACAATTGGGCGTACATGATGTCCACTAAACTGCCCTGGTCGACCAAAATGCAACGCACGTCAAAGTTAGTCATCCGAGCTCTCACGAGTAGTGGGACGCTCGAATTCGGAGCTCCTCCCGGTAACTCTTCTCTGTAGAATGTGAGGGGGTAGGATCCCCCTCGGAATTTGTCAAGGGTGGCGTCCATCTCAGATTTGTCCTCGATGAGTTGGTTGAACCTTCTCTTCATCGACCCATCTGTGTGCCTGTTGAA
This sequence comes from Vicia faba, assembly GCA_948472305.1. Taxonomy (NCBI): domain Eukaryota; kingdom Viridiplantae; phylum Streptophyta; class Magnoliopsida; order Fabales; family Fabaceae; genus Vicia; species Vicia faba. The sequence continues at coordinate 1,081,177,909 of OX451737.1, read as the reverse complement.
CCCTCCGCTGGAAATGACCATGGCTGCGGGGAAGGACTCCTATGGAATGTGGATGGATAAGTACAAGGAGACGTTCTCCATGTCTGGAAAGTAGAAGTCTTCCAGTCGTGAGATGCTCAAGGAGACCAGAATGGTGTCGAGGTCGGGGGATTTCTTCCCTTCTTCGACATTCTTGGTCTTTGGTGCTTCGTCATGGGTGGCCTCCTTTTTCTTATATTGCTTGAGGTGCCCGTCTCTGATCAATATTTTGATTGCATCCTTGAGATGAATGCAATCCTCTGTGTTATGGTCGTGACTCTTGCGGAACCTGCAGTACTTGCTCTTGTCAGTTCCTGGCTTTGACGGTGCTTGTCGGGGGAAGCGTGCCCCGACTTGCTTGAATTCAGAATTAGCGCGTTCAGAAAGAATATGCTCCCTTGAGGTTGTCAGGGGGGTGTAGTCGTGGAAACGACCGTCCGGCCCCTTGTAGTCTTTAGGATCACGGGGCATGTCTTCCCGTTTCTTCTCCCCCCGACGGGATGTCGATGGTTCATCATTCTTTGAGGGTTTGGCACTCTCTCTGTGCCTGGATTCCTGGGCATTGTTGGCTGCTTCCTTCTCCTCATACTGTATGTACGCCTGGGCCTTTAGGAGAAGGGAATCGAGCGTGGCTGGTGTTTCTATATCCACAGCCTTGGCAAAGTCGCTGCGGGGATAGAGCCCGCGCCCGAGTAGGTATTTCTTCATATTGTTCATTGTCGGGACCTAGACCACTTCTTTGTTAAAGCGTTGAATATATGCACGCAGAGACTCGTCCCTGCCTTGTATGATTGCTTCGAGCGAAGCTTCTGATTTAGAGTGTCAGCAGGAGACAGTGAAATGCCTTGAAAATATTGTCCTGAGTTGTTTCCACTAGGTGATGGATTCATCGGGAAAACTTTTGCACCATGCCATAGCCCCCTTCCTGAGAGTGGTCATGAAGAATCTGCATTTCATGGCTCCCCTTACCCCTCTATAGTCAAGGAGGGCATCAATGTTCTTGATATGCTTGTTAGGGTCTGTTGTTTCGTCATAGCTCCCTAGAGTGGGCGGCTTCTCCAGGCCGATAGGGAGTGGAGCTTCGGTGATCTCTCTCGATAGCAGGGCATGGGGTTCGTCATCCTCACTATTGCCGGGAGATGGAGAATGAGAGTTATAGTTTCTCCCCCGTCGGTCGTCACGGTCTCGTCAGGGGAAGGGGCTCCTTCGTTTCTGCTTCGAATCGGGAGAGGGCAGTCGAGCTCAATTGATTTGCCTGTTGTCCTTCCTCTTCTTTAACAAAGGGGAGTCTTGATCTCTGGGGGAGGTGAGCGATTGAGTTTCTTGAAGAAAGAAACTCCACGCCTCTCCTTTTCGGGCGGTGGACCACGCCTGGGTGGTGATGTACTGGGGGAGTTTTGTCTTCGGGCTCTCCGAGGAGGAGATCTTGAGCGTCTATTCTCTCAGGCCCCTATCCTTTGATTTTGTTGAAGGATAAGGGTGTTGGTCTAATTTATAGCAGCGAGCAGTGTTGCCATGTCCGGGTCGGCGTTGAGAGGGATAGAAACTGGTTGCATGACTTCTAGCAGTTCCTCAGTAGGATTCTTGGAATGTCCCTTGTCCAAAGGTTGATCGTCACCGCGTCAGACATTAGTGGAATCAGGGGACGCGGTTTGTCCATCACGAAAGCCCAGGTTGTCCTCGAGGTGAGGGTGCTCCTGGCTTCCATCAGTCTTGTGAGCAGGGGAAAGAATGGTCTTTCCGGTCATATAAAGATCATCATGGTCGGCCATGATCAGAGAGATGAATCTTGAAAGAAAAGTTACTTTGATCTTAGGTTCCGAGGGAAGAAAGATGGGGATAACAGTTTCCCACAGATGGCGCCACTGATCTTAACGGTTGATCAGAACCTGGAGAGTGGTTGGAGGATGATCTTCAATCGGGTTGTATGCTGAGGAGAAAAAGGGGTTGTACCTGCAAGGCACTCCAACGATCAAGTAAGAGCAGAAACAGGGAGGTACAAGCAGAAATATCAGGTAGTGAGTAGTGAATATTGGATACCTGACCCTCACAGGTGTGAGGGTTTATATAATTCCCCTGGAACATGGCTATTGATTCCTCATTTCCCGCCTAGATATGTGGGTCCGGAAAATCATGTAACTGCCAGGACTTGGTCAGACCGGGCGGATGCCCCCGTAACTAGTCGTTGGTTCCGAGGAGGGGACTATTTACGGGCATCACTCTGGTCGGTTCCCGGTGGCCTGCACGACATTGGTGTCGAGCAGAGAGAGAGAATACTCGTCGATCATCATGGGCCAGTGGCGGTTCGTAAGGGCAAATGGTTGTTATTGCTCGACAGGAGATAGTCATGCGGGCGATTCGGATTATGGTCGGGTGGGCCCGACACATGGAGATTCTTGGGACTGGGCCCAACCAAGTTGTCGGGCCACTCCAGAACAAAATCCTAATAAAAAATTTCACACCAATCAACATCCATATGGTCTATTGTCAAGGGCAGATATTGCACTGCCCACGTGTTAAAGTATCATGTTCAACATGTTGCACCAGTACATCCAATCTAACTATTCAACATGAATATGTAAATCTTCTTTGTAGAGTAAAACTTGGATATAATAACTTAGAACCACAACTGCAATAACATATATTCGTTGTTAGAGACCAGATGGTGTAGCCCACACTTCTTTACCAAAATTGCGTTAACATCTGTCTGCTGACATAAACTAGATATTGCAGCACACATGATGGAACATCGTGTTCCACATGTTACACCAAAACATCTAAAATAACTCTCTTCATATAAGTATTCCTTACAGAGTAAATCTTGGACCCCAATCTTCCTTCAAGGTACATCCAATCAAGAATTCTTTGACTGAACCAAATCCAAACACAAACTTCTTCTCATAAACAAGCTTCTACATCGTTTTAAAGAAGTCAACACCATAAATCTTCTAAAGGAAATCTCCGAAGATACTTAGAAATCAATCCTTGTGCCAAGATGATACACAATCATATGTTGAGATCTTCGTCTTAACTAGTTTTGTCAAGCACTTTAGCTGAATAGCTCTTGCTTAACTGGTTTTGTCAAGCACTTTAGTTGAACAATACTTATTCAACAATCAATCACACTCAGACGTTGGAACACATGCGGGACCGTCTTGTTCCACATGTTATCTAAATTACATCTTATACAATTGTTGTTTTATCTAATGCAATCAATAAAAATGAACTATAAGAATCAAACAAAAATGCACACAAATTTATTCATAAATCTTGGTTGCAGACTGAGGTCAGATACTCCACACATGCTGGAATATATTGTCTCACATGATGTCTCTTCACATTTTACATCTTGTTGCCCATGTTGTTTTATCTAAATCAGCCAATCAAAGAAACAACAAGTAATTTTTAAATTAGACTTTCAAATATATCTCTTGAAAGTTGTGTAGTTTTTGAAGTTGTAGATTTTCGAGACAAAGTTAAATTTAAATCTTATAGCTTTTATTTTATTTTAATTTTTTATGTTAAATTTTTTAATTTAAAATACTCAATATATATAAATAAAAAACTAGATTTTAAATATGACTATTAAATATGTGAATCAAACGAGTTGAATAGAGTTCTTCGTGAATTTGAAATGAGTCAATTTTGAGTTAAAAGAAATTTGTGCCGAACTCGAGTCGAATTATGAACTGAACTAATTCTTATCGAGTCAAGCCTAACCGAGATGAGTTCGACTCAACTCGACTCATTTCTAACATTAACTGTGATGCAATGATTGTGTAAATCTTTTATAGTTGCAACTAGTAAACTATATGCGTGTACGCATGAGTTCTGATCTGGTACGGGCACTTTTTTGACAGATATAAATTATCGTTTATAAAAATATTTGTGTGTCAATACTTTTTTTTTAATTATAAAAATATTTATATCAATATTAAACTTTTTTAATTTATAAAAATATTTATATCAATAATAAAGTATACTGATATTATAAATTATAATTATTTATACACTATGAGTTATTGATTTATAGAAAATTTATTACTATAACTATTTATCTACTATGATATTTTCTTATTAAAACTTAGAGGCAATTTAACTAATCTGTAAAATATCAAAGATTTAATGAAATAAAAACATATAATTTCCTTTTTTAATTTTAATAAAATATAATTAGAGCCCGTTTAATCAACAATATATTTGTTTTCCATACATAAATATTATTTTTGTTTGACATTAATTATAAAAAAATATTTGAATTAATGGTAAAATTATTCTCGTATATGAAAATATTTGAATCAATAATATATTTTCGTCTGTATAAGAAGTTGTTGATTTATTAAAAAAATATTTATCAACAATATATTTTTTACTTTATAAAATTACTTTTTTGTTTTAATTATATATCTCAATTGTTATTGAATCATCTGTACAATTTCTTGTATATAAATATTATTTTTATTTTGACACTATTTATAAATGTATTTGAATCAAATATATATATTTTTTTCGTGTTTATAACTAACATTGAAACTAAATCAAAATTTAATTAAAAAAATAAAAATAGAAATTAAATTATTAAATTACAATCAAAATTAAAATTCATAATTATAAATTATAAAAATAGTATATTTAGAATTAATTGATAAACGACACAGTTCTATAATATTTATTTTAAATTATAAGAAATTATTAATGGCACATATTTATCGCTAAACACCTATTTTGTCTTTATAGTAATCGGAGTGTGATCGGAGTTGCTTGCTGGTTTTATGAGTTAATTACCATTCTTGCTTTCTTAATGTTTGACGAAATGTTTCAAAGAAGATATTTGGATCAAAAAATGAGGATTTGTTTATTGTGATTTTCTCTTCCGGAGTTTGTATCTGTGTGGAAGTCGGTGTGGCTTTTCTTTGAAGTCTGTAGCTTTGCCTATCATTTGACGCTATACCTTGTCCTTTTGGGTTTTCAACGAGTGGCATTCAATTGTGCAATCTTTAGGTCAAACCATGGACATCATAAAACTGGATGAGAACAAATTTCTGTTCCAGTTTTATCATGCATGGGATATGGATAGAGTCATCCAAGGCGGCCCATGGTTGTTCTAGAACTTCATGTTGGTGCTGTGAAAACTTCAGATTTGAGAAGACCCGTTGGCGGTGCCCCTGAATGAAGCTGAGATTTGGGTCCAGCTGCATCAATTATCGTTTGGATTCATGAGTGAGGACTTCGGCATTCTCATTGGAAATCACATTGGTAAGTTTATAAAATACGATGAACATAACAGTTTGGCCTCTTGGAGAAATTTTATGAGAATTCGGGTGGCGGTAAATGTGCAAACACCTCTGAAGAAGAACTGGATGTTTGTTCGTATGCATGGTGATCAAGTCCACCTAGTTTTCAAGTATGAAAAGCTAGGTATTTTCTGCTTTTTATGTGGTCTTATTGGGCACTCGGAACATTTTTGTCCAATGAAGTTCAATGTGAATGCCGTTTCTGAGATTAAAGGTTGGGGGAATTTTGTGAGAGCGGAATTTAGTGCTCTCAATGGCAATGTTACTACTAACAAGTGGCTGAGAAGCGGCAGAAGTAATGAAGGCGGTATGGGAAATATGCTCAATCCTGAAAGTGGAACGGGGGACTGAATTCTAATTCAAATTCTACACATGTTGATAGTGCAACTGCCGACCATGTGTTGGTAGGAAAAGTGCTGATTGACAGAGATCCTGTGACAAAAAAACTGGTGTTCTTCAAGAATGAAAAGTCGAGCAGCAACTCCGCCAATAAGTGGATTCCTTTCAGTCCCAGCACAGCCCAAGAAGTCTGCTACTGCTAGGGAGGAATTTATCCATACGGTTAGAGACTCAAGCGCAGCCTTGGCGAATGTGGGAGAGGATTCAAGCGAAACTGCTTCTTGTACTGAGTTGGAGCTAGCTGACTCCTTAACTAGAAAAGCTATTGTTTCTACAAGAGGTCCAAACTATCCAAAAAAGTTTTTGCAGGTTTTTGAAATGTCAAATAATGTCAACTATAACTCTCCTTTTGGCAATTTTGTTGTTGGAGAAGGGCATGTCAAAATCTATTTCGAAGAAGGTTGAGAGCAACATCTTATTACCCAGTGTTGACAGCTACAAGAAGGGCACTCCGGAGCTATTGCGTATAGATGGGGGAGGAGATTTGCAGATGAATCAGATTGACCAGATGGTTATCAAATCCGAGCAGTCTTCTTATAACAATGCAGCTGAGAGTAAATTGACAAGTGGAGATGCTAAGATACTTGGCATACAAGTTGAAAAGCCAGCAGCTATTGACAGTTTGAAAGAAATTGATTCAACTGCTTTCAAGAGTTACACAAATGCTATTTTCAATACTGCTGAAAAAGTCTCTGAGCCTATTACAGATTCTACCAAATCTCAGAGCAACGGAAAACATTTTGCTGGCCCTAAAGCGTTTGGCAACAGTAGCAGTGAGATTGATAAAGCCATAGGCAACGTGATTCCGGTTTCAAACAGAAGCTTGAAGGTTAACAATAATAGACCTTCGCTGAAGGCCCAAGCTTGGCGGAAAACGCATCTGAAAGGAAATAAGTTACTGGAAAAGGAAGGACAACAAGCGAAAGCACCAACATCACTGAAGAGGATTCGTACGGAGGAGACAAAACCACCGGAGAAGGACTGTAACCTTGATAACATCATTGAAGACACTGCTATGACCTTGGAAGCTGAGAACAAAGTGATTGTTACTGCTGGAACTGACACAGCCATGCAGAACTACTGTAATATTTCTGCTGTCAATAATGTAATGGCGGGCACTGCTAAGCAGGCCTGCCAAGAGAAATGAATATAATTAGTTGGAACTGCCGGGAGCTGGATAACCGAGTGTAGTTCCTAATCTTAAATACCTCATCCGAAGTTATAAACTGGATGTTATTTTCCTGTTCGAAACAATAAGCTTTGCTAATAAAGCTGAAAGTTTGCGGTGTTTGTTGGGCTTTGATTACTGTTTTACGGTTGATCGTATTGGTATGAGTGGAGGTATGACTGTGTTATGGCAAAAAGATGCTAAGTGTTCAATCCAAAACTATTCTAACAACCACATAGATATTCTTGTTAAAGACTCTCAGGTCGGTAATTGGAGACTTACTGGTTTTTATGGTTATCCTGACATCTCGCATCGTAGAAATTCTTGGAACCTTATTCGTAGTCTTGCTACTGCTTCAAACTTACCTTGGTGCATGATTGGGGATTATAATGACATTCTGTCTTCTGCTGAAAAACGAGGAAATGTGGAAAGACCAAATTGGCTCATCAACAGTTTTTGGCAAGCTATTCATGATTCCTGGCTGATTGATGTTAAAATGGAAGGCTACCCGTTTACTTGGTTTAAAAGTCTAGGCACGGATAGAGCGGTTGAGGAAAAACTTGACAGAACCATGTCCAATGCTGACTGGTGTTCTCAATTCCCAGGGACGATCATGAAAAGTATATCGGCATCAACTTCCGACCATTATCCAATTCTTTTATCCTGTGAGAATAAGCAGAGTATGGCTATGCACAGTAAGCAGTTTAGATACGAAAATGCCTGGATAGCTGAACCGGGGTTCAAAGAATTTGTGTATGATCAATGGGTTAACAACGATAGCGAAGATATCAGAACAAGTTGAATGATTGCGGCGATAAGATGCTGAATGGAGCAACGAAAACTGTCAGAAGTTACGTAAGGAAATTGATCAGATTAGCAAGAGAATTGACAGAATGTGAAATCAGACCGGGGAGAACAACATTAATTTATTCATAGCTCTTAAAAAGAGATTGAATTCTCTTTTAGCCAAAGAAGATATGTTTTGGAAGCAACCAGCGAAAGCACGTTGGCACAAAGACGGGACCTTAACACGCGATTCTTCCATGTTTCGGCCACCATCAGAAAGAAGTTAAATACCATAACTTCTCTTACTGAAGAAACAGGCGAAGTAACTACAACTACTGAAGGATTATGCAAAGTTGCTCGTGATTATTTCAGAGTTATTCCAGAAAAAGCCTAGCTCTCGAGATCGGGTTCTACAAATCATCAATAATTCCATTTCCAGTGAGGATAATGACATGCTGACAGCCCCCTTCATCTTGGAAGAATTCAAAGAAGCTATGTTCTCCATGGGAGCAGAAAAAAGCCCAGGGCCTGACGGTTACAATCTCAGTTTTTATCACCACTTTTGGAATACTTGTGGGGCTGAGCTATTCACGGCCAGCAGCTCTTGGCTAGATAGTGGTATTTTCTCGCAAAGCCTTAACAAGACGAACATAACCCTCATTCCTACAGGTGACTCTCAAACTTCTATGAAGGATTGAAGACCGATTGCTCTTTGTAACATGTTATACAAGGTGATAGCTAAAGTTCTTGTTAATCGTTTGAAGAATATTCTCGGTAAATGCATCTCAGATAATCAATCGGCTTTTGTACCAGGTAGATCTATCTTAGATAACGCTATGGCTGCTATTGAGGTTCTTCATTATATGAAGACCAAAACCAGAGGTAGTATTGGAGATGTAGCTCTTAAGCTCAACATCAGTAAAGCTTATGATAGGATCGATTGGGATTACTTGAGGGATGTTCTTTCAACTATGGGCTTTAATCAGAAGTGGATTAGTTGGATTATGTTATGCGTGTAATTTGTTGATTACTCTGTTAATGTAAATGGTAACATGGTTGGCCCGATTGTCCCGAGTCGTGGCTTGAGGCAGGGAGATCCGTTATCCCCATATTTGTTCATTCTTTGTTTGGAGGGCCTCTCGACGCTTATCAAGCAGGCTGAAGCAAGGGGAGATATTCATGGTACTAAAATCTGCAGGAACGCGCCTATCATCTCCCATTTGTTGTTCGTTGATGATTGCTTCTTGTTCTTTCGAGAAAATGTTAATTAAGCAAATGTGATGAAAGATATCTTGACCACTTACGAAGAAGTGTCGGGCTAAGCGATAAAATTTCAGAAATGTGAATTCTTTTGTAGTATAAACGTGGATTCTCTTTCCAAAGATGTTGCGACTAATTCCTTGGAAGTTCAAAATGTGTTGGGCACAGGTAAATATCTTGGTGTACCTTCTATGGTTGGAAGAAACAAAAAGGCTACTTTTAAATTTGTTAAAAGACAGAATCCAGAAGAAAATAAACTCTTGGAGTAATAAGTTCCTATCTCAAGCGGGAAGAGAGACTCTCATTAAATCGGTTCTCCAATCTATTCCGAATTATGTTATGAGTTTGTTTTTGCTTCCTTCCTCTCTTAGTGATGAAATTGAGAAAATGATGAATTCGTTTTGGTGGGGTCATAATGGTATTAACAGTAAAGGTATTAATTGGCTATCTTACGACCGTCTATCTATGTCTAAATTAGACGGAGGTATGGGATTCAAGAACATTAATGCCTTCAATTATGCTATCTTCAATTATGCTATGCTAAGTAAAAAAGCTTGGAGCCTAATGACCAACCCGAATAAATTAGTTTCTCGTTTTTATAAAGGTAGATACTATCCAAATAGTGGCTTCTTGGTTTTTGTCATAGTCCTAGCTATGTGTGGCGAAGTATATGGAATACTAAGTTTGTGATCCGAGGTGGATATAAATGGAGCATTGGTACAGAAGAGAATATTTTCATATTGGAGGATTGTTGGATTCATGATAACACATCTTTATCCAACCCATGGCCCGAACAATTCAGTTGTAGCTGAGATGAAAGTCTTGGATTTGATGCAGCCCGATAATAAAACGTGGAACCCGGAATTGATTTGTAATTTAGAGACTGTTGCTCAGAAAATTATCAATACTCCTTTATTCGAAGCAATTCAAAATGATAAACTGCTCTAGAAGCTGGAGAGGGATGGTTTGTTTTCCGTTTCGGTATTGTATTACGGAAGCCATTAACACTGCTCATCTTAGAATTTTTGAGAGATGAAATTTTATTTGGAATGTTAAAGCACCGCCAAGAATAAAAAAATTTGTTTGGCGCCTATGTAGAAACTGTGTACCAACTAGAAGACGCCTTTTGGATAAAGGTGTAGATTGTATTGTTAACTGTGTAGAGTGTAATGATGGTGAAGAAAACAATTTTCATTTGTTTTTTAAATGTCTGAAAAGTGTTGAGTGTTGGGAAAGTAGCAGTCTTTGGCCTCTTATTCATCCATTAACTACAGTTGGAGTCACCTTTGTTGTTGTTATCTTTTCTTCTTTGCAGGTTTTAAATCCATATCAACAGGCGATTTTCTCTACAATTATGTGGAGTATTTGGAAAACTAGAAATAATCACATTTGAAATCATATGGTGGAATCCCCGGTTGACATCTGTTTTCGAGCGATGCATTTATTGACTGGATGACGAGATGCTCAGCTAGTCCGCGACGGCAACTTTAATCCGAGTCATACTCTTGCTGGTACTAAGTGGATGAGACCGTCGACTGGACAGCTCAAGTGCAACATAGACGCCTCTTTTACTCAGAATAAAGTTGGTATAGGAGTTTGCATTAGGAATGATGAGGATCATTTTGTTATTGCTCGTAAAGAATGTTTTTCTCCTATTAGTGACGTTGCAACTGGTGAAGCTATTGGTCTTTTAGCGGCTATCAATTGGGTTCATGAACATGGGTTTGATAATATGGATTTTGAACTGGACGCTAAAAGTGTGGTTGATGGTGTGAATCGTTTGAAACCAAATGAGTCAGAATTTGGTGCGATTATCTAGGAATGTAGTCGTTTGTTGTCTACTTTTTTTACGAACTCTCGTATTAAGTTCGCTAGGAGATAAGTTAGTGAAGTTGTTCATACTTTGGCACGAATGACTCCATTTTTACTAGTTTTCATATATTCACTATTGTCCCAACATATATTCAGAATCTTATTATTAATGATATGAGTTAAGTGTTTTACTGTTAAAAAACAAAAATTATCCTATAAACACATTTATATATTTCAAAAAAGAAAACATGATATTGAAACCATAAAGATATGTCGTCTATTAATTTCAAAAATAATACATGATATTGAAACCTTTGGTTTATTTTTTTTGATAAAGATATGTCGTCTATTAGTTTTTGAAATCATAAATTATCGTGATATTGAATTCAATTTAATTACTTTTAATTTTTAATAATTCCATGATCGTTATTGTTTTATGCCTCTTTATTTACTACTTTGTTAAACTTTTAGTTGAATTCTTCTATTTTTAACCGTCCAATATACTCAATTATAATAATCATAAATAAACTAATTAATATGTTTAAAGTTTATATATATATATAAGTTAATAAATTGATTAAAATTATTGTTAATAAAATGTGACAAAAAAATTAACATACCTAAAATAAAATAAAAATATTATGGAAGAAAAAGAAGTTGAAATTGATACACTATACTGCATTTGATTTATTAATGGTAGTTGCTTTTTAATAAAATAAAATTGATAAATATAGTTCCTTTTTATCTGTCACTACATTTTTCTGTCATAGAAAAGAGTTTCCTTCTCTAATTAATTAATGATTTAAATTATTAATTAAAATTAAATATAAAATAAAAGTTTAAAAATTTAAAATTTATGTGCTTGTAGAAATAGCAAGTAAACCATATTTGTTTAAGGGCAAAATATTCATTTTGGTCCCTTAATTATAGGTCATGGTTCACTTTGGTCCTTTATCTTCTTTTTTCTGTGTCAAAATGGTCTCTTAAGTTTCAAAACGCAACCACGTTAGTCCTTCCGTTAGTGAAACGTTAGTGAAATCAAAAAGCAGACTTCAGGTGGCAGTTGTCATGCTTGAAGTGGCCTGTTGTTCACAGTGATTTCTGGTAAACAACTGTTAGTCTTCCAAACTATCGAATAAACTTAATTAATGTTATTCAATTTCTCTGGTAACTTGCAGGATCGACTAGATTGATCCTATGAGACATAGTTGTTTGCCTAAATCTAATTGTAAAACTGGTATTCATATTTAGGACTTCTAAAAGTGTTTCAAAGACATCCAATCCACTTTGATTACTACACTAAATGATTCGAAGGATAATTTCTATATGATATAAGGAATGTTCATTAGAAAAGTAAAAAGACTTAAGATTGGGTAAATGGCAGGATTAAGTGAGTGAATGTAAAAGTTGCTGAATGTTTAAAGGATTCGAACATAAGAAAAGCGTTTAAATGCAGAAAGAAATAAATGACTCTGAATGTAAAAGCTTTAATGTAAAGGCATGAATGTAAAAATGTTTGAAGCACAAATGAAATGGAAATGAAAGACAAAACAGGAAAATATAAAGAGTTTTCATTGAATTGTAAATGTTGGTGTTATCATACGTACATCTTTCGAGCATTTATTTCCCTATCCATGCGGTATTTTAAATGTTTACTGAATTTGTACAACAGATATGACACCCCAAATCCTAACACTAAGACCTCTATTTATACTATTTCGACCATAACGGTCTTGCTATCAGAATCTGCCACGTTCGAAGCATGCAGAGCATTACTTCCCTCTAGCCTCCACGCGTCCTCGAACGCTCCAACGCTTATGTATTTGAATTTCCAATATCCCGCTCACGTTTGAATTTCAAACGCCTTGGAACCTTCGTTTCGAATTCGTTTCAAAGGTTATTTTCGAAAATAACCTTCACAAATATAATCTCATCATTATTTCGAAAATTCTTTAGACTTACACTCCACAACTATCATTCGAAACCTTGAACTTTAATATTTCCATTCGAAAAAACAGTCTCTTCCATTTCAAACCATAAAACTCGCTTTATTCAAACAAAGCCCAATCATTTCATTTCGAATCACAATATCAAAATCTTCAGCCAACAAAATTCCCCTTTAAAATATGTATTTCGAACCCTTTGAGAAATACTTATTTTAAATAGATTCACAAGATTTTGATAGGTCTTTTGAAGAATCATGACATTTACTGTGCATGACTTTACCCACGTCAATCAAGACGCCTCTTTGAGTACCTAACCGTCTTGGACCAGTTACCACAGCATGGTGCGGTTTTAAAAATAATGATTACTATTAATCACACTCATTACCAACGCTAGATCTTACGCCACCTCTCTCTGAATCCAACCAACGACTTCCACGTACCCCTAGTCGTATTTAGTGGGTGTCTACACTCACTCTTCCACACTCTCTATAAAACTCATCAGTTTAGTTTTTTCTTCTTTTTCTCCAAAATTCTGAAACCCCCCTCTTTTTTTTCACTAAACCTTAAAACTTCCAGCAATCTTAACAATGTCTTCATCAACATCATCACAATTGAAGAAATCATCAAAGAGGAAGAACAAGAACAACAACACAGAAACTGTCATGGAGAGCAAGGTGGGTACTTATCAGAATCAATATGTGCTCAATCCTCAAGCGATCTCCAAAGAGAAAGAAATGATGTACGCTTCTCAGGTACTAATCCCTACCATTGTTGCTGGAAAAAGGTTTGCCCTAATGGGTCCTTTAACTGTTTTTGAAATTCTGAAAGATACTAGGAAAAATGTTCCCGTTTGCTATAAATTCAAACCCCTATTTAACAAGATGGATGCCCCTAAGGCAGGAACTGAAGACATAAGCGAATCATCTGATTCGAAAACACCTGAAACTCCAGTCTCACCTCCAAAAGATCCTTTTATTTTAGATTACATCAAAAGCAATTTCAAATCATTTCGATCCTGCCCCACTTCAGATGTAGCATATCAAAACTGGCTCACTAAAGTAGAATCCAAAAAATCCCAGCAATGGGAAGAATTAGGAATTTATAATTTAATCAAACTGTCGAAACCAGGCTTTACTTACAGTCACCCATTGCTATTTGCTTCATTGTACTTCTGGGACAGCACTTATAACACTTTCCACCTTCCGGGCGGAATGATAACACCCACCTTCTTTGATATAGCTGCCATCACTGGTCTTTCACCAGTGGGGGAAACTTATATTCCTGATAACGAAGAACATTCTAGCATCATTGACTTTGATGTCAAACTAGCTAGCTTTTCAAAATTCATCAGCCATTATCATACTGAAGGGGATGATGTCTCAGACGTAGAACATATCGCTTTCCTTACCTTGTGGTTATCACGATATGTGTTCTGCATCAGATCCTTGCAAGTGGCGAGTAGGTTCATTCCCCTAGCCAGGGATTTCCATGAAAAGAGGAAAGTCTTCCTGAGTGAACTGCTACTTGTCGATCTTTATGAGAGCTTAAGGTCAGTAGTTTCTGGTTTAAAATCCCATGCTCCAAAGAACATTCTTATGGCTGGACCCTTTTGGTTGCTTCAACTATGGCTTAATGCCATGTTCGAATCTTCTTTATCAACTGCTGATACTATCGTCGAACAAGATCCAGAAATAGCTGACAGGATCATCGAAGGCACAAGGCTTCAAAAGCTTACTCCAAATGATGACAAGGATGATTTCAAAGTCCATTTTTTCTAAATACATCATGATCTTCTCAAAAAGACACAAGTTCGAAGAGTCCATGGCACCTTTTGCTCAAAGGACTTGTGGACCATCATGGTTCATAACGTCTCTCTCAGAAGCTGTCAAGAGCAGAGAGATGCAGGACATTTGGAAAGCGTTTCTTCTTCCTAGGCTAATTTCCTCAAGAATTACTCCAACAAAGAATCAGATTTTCCTCCTGGCTTATCAACCCAATTTCGTTTCTCGACAATTTGGCCTGTGCCAATTAATTCCTGAACCTTTGTTCCAAACACAAAGTGCCATAACCTCAGGCAAAACGTTCAAAGCAAGAGAGGCCAAATTACAACAGGAGCAATATCAAGATTTTGCTCAGTTCGAGCTTTTACCTTTCGAGCCAACATACTTCACAGCAAAAGGATTTCTTGAATGGTGGACTAAGTTCTACCAGACATATATGTTTGACACACTCACCATTCAACAAAAGCTAACTGGCGCATTTACTGTGCAGGTACACTCCAAGAAAGGTATGTTTACTCATGTCAAAGAAATTAGGGCTTTTCAAAATTATTTCGAAACCACTTATGATCCCACACACTTGGGAACCACTGTACATCGAGCGTCCGAGACCTTGAAGGAAAATTTTAAAGAAAAAATTTCTGAGTTCAAACTTCCTTCAGGGTTGTCACCTGAGGATAGGTATAGGTTGGCACTCGAAATGCATCCACCTAAATTTCCTAGGTTGCCTACCTCAGAACTGGCTCTGGCTTGGTTTCCTCCATACCCTTGGTGGTTTACTTGCAAAGAAATGTTCAAATACCAATCTCGAAAGAAACTAAAGCCATCTGAGACTGTGACATGGGCTCGTTACTGGCTTCATAATTTCCCAGGACATCTTCGCTATGACCTTCCTGCCATTTCGATTACATCTAATCAAGGCACAGGTGCGAATGCTTGGGAAAATTCCAATTGTATCCTAATTCCCTTATCCTTAACGTTTTACCTTAATTGTTTCACTTTTCAGCCATTAGGATAAAAAACGTTACTTCTAAGCCCAAGGAAGGGAACACTTCTCACCAAGCTATTGAAGTTAGCGATGATGTAACTCCAACAATACCAACAACAACAACAACTACTACAACAACAACACCGACAGCAGCAGACATTTCAATTCCAAAGGTAATCAACTAACCCTGTTGTTTCGAATAAACTGAAGTTTATGATTTAGATCTAACTTATGTTTAAACCTTTTCAGACTAGCAAACTTCCACCAACTACTCCTAAGAAAAGGAAACAAGGCCCCACTGAAAAGAACCTCAAGATTGGTGAAAATTCTCCAACAGCTTCTAAGAAGAAGCAAAAGAAAGAAAACTCCAAAGGCCCTGAGCCTACTAACATTCCTGGACTTGATTCCAAAGACGTTGCTCCCTCAACAACATCCAAAATTTCACCTTCGATCTCCAATGTAATATTGGAACATATTGACAGTAACATTTCTTCTGATAATCCACAGGTAATTCAAATTCGAATTCCTAACAAAAATAGTTATTCATACCTTGGTACATATTCTTAACTTTTCTTTGTTCATGCAGGATACTTCGAACACGAATCCTACTGCTTCAACTCCTCCAACCGGGACCATTGCTCCAATCAATTCCTCTCTCCATGGGGACTCCAGCAACTTCGTGCAAAACAAAGGGTCTTCCAACATGGTGGCCCTGACTGGGACTTCAGAGGCACACAATGATCAAGGCACCTCACCTCCTTTGAAGGAAGCAAACGAAGAATCACCCAACAAGTCTAAAGAAAATCCACCAGAAACTTCCCTTCTGAAATCTCCTCTTGGAACTCTTCAAGAGAGTCCAAAAATCACTCATGCTGAAAAGGACAAGACTGATTCTCCTCAAGAGAGTGAAGAAACTGCAGAAGAAAGATCTGGTGAAGACGAAACCCAAAGTGGTTCGGCTGATGAAACGAAGTCTGATGCTAATAGCAGCGAGACCAATACTGTCGATATGGTGGATCTGTGCGATGAAGGAGAAAGTAATGAGCAAGGCAAGGATGAAGATAATGGTGGTAAGACTAAATAACCTATGGAGGTCGAAATGGACGTGACTCCATTAAACATGGAACTTCCCCCAGCTTCCCCGCCTCGACTGACTGAAGAGGAACTAGCTCTCCTAAAACACAATGACCCAATTGGGTACATGAAAACTAAATTGGCCCAAAAGGACATCCCTTTCACTAGGGTTGGCACTGGTTCAACTAACAACACATTTTCCTCAGATGCTAGAGCTATACTTCTTAACAAAGTCAGGAAAACAATCCTTGATGTAGACCTATTCGAAGTTCTTAAAAAGGATAGCACTGCTTGCTATACCATGAAGGAACTTCTCACTCAAGTTAACTTCGCAGCTTGCTCTTTGCCAGTCAGCACTATACTGTTCGACCTCCAAGTATTATTGGATGATGTGACTGGATGTCTCCTACAAGATGAATTAGCTGCTGCTAAAGTTCAGGAGAAACGAAACACCGTGGATGCTGCTTATGAGCGCGCTTCGAAACTTTCTAAAGAGGCTGAAGACCAAGCAACGCGTTTTAAACAGGCGAAGGCTAACTATGAAGTTCGAGCGCGGTCTATTCTCTTTTGGGAAGGACAAATTCAAGAGCTCCAGCAAAAGGTCAAAGAAGCTCAACAACAGCAACTGGCTTACGAAACTGACACCGTTAGTAACCAATTCGAAGAACTTCTTAGCAGGGGCCTTTCTGAAACAGAAGCAGCAGAGCGTATCAAAGGAGAAGTAACTACTCTGGAAGGAGCGAGATGTTATACCCAATAAAGACTTGAGTCCTTTAGAAGCACCTTCGCAAGATTGAGAAACAACGTTTATTTTTAAATCTTTGCTTATTTGAATTAATTTGAGTCTCGGTTTTGTAATATCTGGACAACGTCATTTTGGCAACGTATGGCACCATTTTGGCATCTCCTTATAATATTTTGACTACTTTGCTATTATTCGAATCTCCTGCAAGCGAGGTCTATATTTTTTCAAATATTTTCTGTTAACCTTTAAGATTCGTTTGTCATCAGTTAACTCTTCGATTTCATACGCATTGTTTGAGAATATCTTTAGTATTCGAAAGGGTCCTTCCCAATGAGGTGACCATTTACCTAATGTTTTATTCTTCTTATCCATAGGCAATATGACTTTCCAGACTAAGTCATTAACAGTGAATGTTTTACCTTTCCCCCTTTTGTTGTATGCCCTGGCTACCCTTTCCTTTTGCCTCATTAGGATTTCCAATGCATGCAATCTAACTTCGTCTAACTCAACTAACTCATTCATCATCATCTCCCAATATAATGCAGATGGGATCTCATTTTGCCTTTGAATTCGAACTGATTGCAGATGAATTTCCACTGGTAAAACTGCATCATGGCCAAATGTTAGTTGGAAAGGCGTGGTGTTAGTAGCTTCTTTAGGAGATGTTCTACAAGCCCAGAGTATTTGGTCCAAATTCTTATGCCAATTCTTTGGCTTCTTACCAACATGTTTTTTAATTAACCCTATTATCACTTTGTTTGCTGCTTCGACCTGACCATTTGCTTGAGCATAATATGGCGTTGATGTTAATAATTTAAAACCCATCTCCTGAGCAAATTCCTGCATCTTTCTACCAGTAAACACAGAACCTTGGTCTGTGGTTATACTCTCTGGTAATCTGAACCTATAAATTATCTGTTTATGTATGAACCCAATAATAGCCTCTTGATCAGCAACTATTAATGGTATTGCTTCGATCCACTTGGTAAAATAATCAATTCCTACTAAGATATATTTTTGTCCTTTAGACGAAGCAGGATTGATCTCTCCTATTAAATCTAATGCCCATCCTCTAAAGGGCCATGGTTTAATGATTGAATGTAACTCACTTGCAGGAGCATGTTGAATTCCTGCATGTTTCTGGCATTCTTCACACCCTTTAGCAAAATCTATACAATCTTTGAGTATGCTGGGCCAATACATGCCATATCGGAATAACAACTATTTCATTTTATGGCCTGCTTGATGTGCCCCACATGCCCCATTGTGGACCTCTGATAATGCTAAGTATGCCTCACCTTCTCCTAGGCACTTCAGTAATACGCCTTTCTGGGTCTTCTTGAACAATTCATTTCCCATGAGGACGTATGATAACGCTCTATATTTTATCTTCCTATCAACATTCAATGTTGGGTTTTTTAAATAATTCACAATTGGACTTCGCCAATCTGCATCTGACAAGGTGTCTATGGCTAATACTTCGAATTCCTGCTTGTCAGCACAACCTAACTTTATATTTTCTAAGTCTGATGGTATGAGTCTAGTAGTGATAACCCTTCCTCTTAATTCAACCAAATCTTCAAATTCTTTGGTGGAAACTTTATACCCTGAAGCCAACTGTGCTAGGTCATTTGCCTCTTGATTTTCTATTCTTGGTATATGTCTAATATCCATGTATTCGAATTTTTTGAGTAGCCTATTAACTATGATGAAATACGTAATCAAATTGTCCTTTATGAATTTGTATTCCTTTGTTATTTGCTTGACCACTAGCTCCGAATCTCCTCTAATTTTGACTCTAGTTGCCCCCAATTCCAACAAAGCTTCAAGTCCAACGATAAGCGCTTCGTACTCAGCTTCGTTGTTCGAGCAACGAGGACCATCTAACTTATACTTGAATTTTGTTGGAATTCCTTCGGGAGAAATTATAAGAACTCCAACACCACTACCATCTTTATGGGTCGAACCATCAAAGTATAATTTCCAAGGTTGCATTTCAACGTAACCCATGACAGTCTCTTCGATCAGTGAATGATCAACAATGAAATCAGAAATTACTTGACCTTTCACAGCTCTTAAAGGCATGAAAGTCAAAGAATACTCTGTCAAGGCCAAAGCCCATTTACTAATTCTGCTATGCATTATTGGTTTCGAAAGCATGTGTTTGATAACATCGAAACGAGAAGAAACATGAACATCAACAGGCTTTATATAATATTTAAGTTTCATACAAGAGAAATACAAACAGAGACATAGCTTTTCTATGTTGCTATATCTGGTTCCGCATCATTCAACACCCTACTTAAATAGTATACGACTCTTTCGATGCCATTGTTATCTTCTTGTGCTAACATACTACCTATGGTAACTTCAGAGGCGGATATGTACAATCTCATGAGTTTTCCCCATGAAGGTGGAGACAAGATAGGAGGCTGAGTGAGATATCTTTTTATATTGTCAAACGCCTCCTGATGTGCTTCGTTCCATTCGAAAGCTTGTCCTTGCTTCAAACGAAGTAACGGAGAGAAATCCTGGGTTCTTCCACTTAAATTCAAAATGAACTTTCTTAAAAAGTTAATTTTACCTAGCAAAGATTGTAACTCCTTTTTTGATGTAGGTGCTTTCGTTTCTACAATGGCTTTGGTCTTGTTTTGGTTGATTTCTATGCCTTTCTTATGAACCACAAAACCAAGGAAATCTCCAGCCTGCACGAAAAATGCACACTTAATGGGGTTCATTTTTAAGCCATGTTTTCTCATTCTTTCGAATGATTGGCTCAAATGATGCAAATGAGTTTCTGCAGATATTGATTTGATGACTATATCATCAATGTACACCTGCATAAAAGTCTCAATGAAATCATGAAAAATCGAATTCATTGCCCTTTGATAAGTTGCTCCAGCGTTTTTTAAACCAAAAGGCATTACTACCCATTCGTAGGTGCCTAATGCTCCTGGACAACGAAATGTTGTCTTAGCAACATCTTCTTCAGCAATAAAGATTTGGTTATACCCAGAGTATCCATCTAACATACTTAAATATTCAAATCCTGCAGCAGAATCTATTAACATTTCTACCACAGGCATGGAATACTCATCTTTGGGGGTAGCAGTATTTAAATCTCTAAAATCTATGCAAATTCTCAGAGAGCCATTCTTCTTAATAACAGGTACTATATTTGCTAACCATTCGACATACCTTGTGGTCCTGATGAATTTTCAGCGCAACAACCTTTCAATTTCAGCTTTAATCTTCGTGAGAACTGCTGGTGCGAACCTTCTAGGGGTCTGCTTGATGGGCTTCTTGCCATCCTTGATTGGAAGTCTGTGTTCCACTAGCTCCCTCTTTAAACCAGGAATTTCATCATAGTCCCGTGAGAAACAATCTTTGTTTTTTCTAAGAACTTCGATCACTTTCTGCTTGAGGCTTGAATTGAGTTTTGTGCTCACGTAAGTTATTCTTTTTGTGTTTTCATCTCCCAAGTTCACCTCTTCGAGTGGATCCTGCGCTAACATTTTAGCACCTGAGTCTGTGGGGTCCTTCTCGAAGCCTAAAGGTTCTTTATCATAAATGGCATCTAGCCTTTGATCTATTTCAACTATTTCTTGTTCTTCAAAGGGTGAGCCTTTTGAGCCATCCCCACCTGTTTTGTTTACTTCTGCAGCCATACTATCTACTTCAGCTTCTAAGGCCGCCTTCCATTCGTTCTCAGCCATGTAGGCCGAAATATTTTCGAAGAAGGAGGACTCAATCATGAGCAGGACTATCGAATTCCCAGCCTGCTGGCCGTCTTTGTGCAGCGCCTTCGACTTATCCATCTCTCTTGATTATCCTTCGATCCCAATACATTCCATCATGGCGAAGGGTCATGTAATAATGCGCGTTCCTGGTCTCATTGATCTCGTCGTTAGGGGTACAAGGAGCAATTTTGGCTAAGTGTTTGTCATAGTTTCTCTTATCAACTAGGTTGACTGCTGTCATGAAATAGCTTTGGTCAGCTTCGATGTTTTTAACAATGCCATCCTCTCTCCATAATACTAACCTCTGATGCATCGACGAGGGGACTGCTCTAACGCCATGGATCCATTCTCTGCCCAACAGCAAATTGTAGTTGGCTTTAGCTTCGATTACCATGAACATAGTGGGTCTGCAGCTTGATCCCACTGTCAAATCCACTTGGATCACCCCCAATGTCTGGCCTACTTTACCTTCATAGTTTGATAGTACCATATTGTGTGGTTTTATGTCAACATCATGTATCCCTAACTTCTTCAACATGAAATGAGGCATCAAGTTCACTGCAGCGCCTCCATCCACCAGGACTTTGTTTACGCCATGTGTACCAACTTTTGCTCGAATGAACAATGGCTTTAGGTGATTTTGCATGGCTGGTTCTGGGTACTCGAAGAAGGCATTCTGCTCTTCGACAGCCCCATTATCCATCACATAATAGCATATTGGCCTATGTTTTGTCAGGTCTATTGCATCATCCTCCTCGTGCTCTCCGACTTCAGTCTCTTGCTCAAATTCGCAAGGCAACACAGATACTACATTGCAGTTGATGTTGAGTGAAGATTCCCCTTCTGATTCGAAATTTTCAGTCACCATATCCTCATCCTCCTCTGGACCTGGCGTATATTCCTTCGATTCATTTTGCTTTGTTTCAGAGAAAAGTTTCCTGCTAACTGGAGGTTTGCCCCCATGTTGATTGTTTGGTGCAGGTTTCTTGGTACTCGATTCCTCTTTGCCCTTGCTCGAAGCCACTCCTTTGTCTAACATAGCTTCTCTCTCAGCTTTTCGAACTCTTTGTTGCCTGCGCCATTGTGACCTTGACATAGGGTTCTTTCCCTTGTAGTTTTCCAACCTTACTTCTTCCCTTTTCGTCATATTGAACTGCCTTCTGTACGCCATGGCATGGCGTGCATTTCGTTCATTATTCCTCCACTTGTCTTTCCCCTTGTCAGCCCTAACTTGTAGCCACTTGTCCGTTGGTACCTCGGCAAGAACTTTGAATGTTACCCTTCGAGCGCCTCTAGGATAAGGGATGTCAGGCCTCCGTTGGGTGTAGTTGTTCTCGAAATGTTGGCCCATCTGACCAGTTTCTCGGTGGTTCTAACATGGGGCGAAAGGGACTGTTTCGAAGGTTTAGACCACTTTCTGATCATATACTGCAGAACATCTTGGACACACTAGGAATTTGGTTGCCCCCTTGTGACAACGAACTAAGAACCCCAAAAGACTTTCTCCAGCCTTAGGGTAGCATCTGAACAACTGGTTATCCTGGCGCCAGTTGACGCCTGTTCGTGCCCTTTGTCTTTTTTCAAAGTCTGCAGCAATTCTCTGATTACAAATGATGCTGCATTTGGGACATAACATCATTACAACATTCTCTTTGTGGCATAACATAAGGTAGTCTTTGAGACTGGCATCCCTAGCATAACCGTCTTCCATCTTGTATTTTTATTTCTCTAAGTACCTTTCCATTTCCTTCATTTCGGAACAAGGTTGCTCCATATTTACCATGTTAACATCCACATCTTCTCCTTTGATATCAGTATCTCCCCATCTTGTAGGTTTGATGTCTTCAATTGGGGTCTTTGAGCTTTCTGGGGCGGAATACTTCACCATGTAATCGAACTTTCTGCTGGGCTCCCCCAAGGTATCCCATATTCCTTTCTGAGGAAGAACTGGCAGTGTGATCTGTACTTTCTCCAACTTTCGCCTCAGGCTTTCAGTAGCCTGTGTCAAATTTGGTTTTTGGTTCTCCTGGCCTTCAGTAGCCTGGATTTCTTTCGAAGCAACCAAAGGAACTGCTTCGATCAAAGCTTCTTGTTCCTTATGGAAGTCCTCAGTAACTTTCTTTTCGACTTCAACTAACACGTAGTTTTCATCTTCAGTGTTTTCCCCTTCTGATGGAGTGTCACCTTCATTTGCTCCAACCATATTTATCTCTCCAATGTATGCAGGTTCAGAGTAATTGGTGTCAGCAACATCTAAAGGGTCATCATCCACCTTCATCTTTGGCTTGTCAGCGAACCTTAATCTACCATCCTTGATTGCATTTTGAATCAGATCCCTGAAAAGAAAACATTGTGAGGTTTTGTGGCCTAAGAAACTGTGATACTTACAAAACCCTCTTTTCTTTCTTTGATCTAAAGGTGGTAATTTGACATTCGATGGCACTATTAGTTGGCCATCTTTGACAAGTAAATCAAAATTTTCATCACATTTCGTTACGTCGAAGGTATACACCTTCTTTGGGAACTTGTCACTTTTCTCATTTTCAATAATTTCTTTCCCTTTTGTGGGAACTAGTAATTTACAAGAGTAAGGAGGAGCCTGTTTCAATTCAGCGAGATCAATTTCGACCTCTTCGAATTCAGGGTAATCTTCTGCTTCCTCAGTTTCGACATAGGAAACCCTTTCTTTCTTGTTATTTTTAAAAACCCTGGATTTCTCGGCCTTTAGTCTTTTGACTTGTCGAACCTTGTCCGCTAATTGGGCCATATCCCTCAAGTATTGTGTATCTAATTTCTTTCGAATGGAGTAGTCTAGGCCACCAGCAGCCATTTCGACTAACTCATGTTCAGGAACTACTGTGAAACATCTAGACTTCAAGAGTCTGAACCTATTCAAATAATCATCTATGGGTTCAGTAAACTTCCTCTTGACACTGGCTAGCTCTTTCAGACTTATTTTAGATTGTCCCATGTAGAATTGTTCATGAAATAATCTCTCCAAAAGAGTCCAAGTATCTATGGATCCAGGAGGCAATGTAGTGAACCATGTGAAAGCGTTCTTAGTTAGGGAACTTGGGAAATATTTAATCCTAAGGTTCTCATTATTTGCTATGTCTCCTGCTTCGGTCAGATACCTGGCTATGTGTTCGACTGTTGACTCATTGGTGTCTCCAGCGAACTTTGTAAATTTAGGGACCTTATATCCCCTTGGTAAATCAGTGTGCATCACATAATCTACTATGGGAGAGGAATAGTTTGGCCTTCTAATTCCTGTATTGAGACTGTTTTGAGCCATAATCCTTTCTATCATGGTGGTTAAATTATTTTCTGCCAAGATGTTGTCATTTCGAATTCTATGAACGACTTCATCAGCATCTTGGTGTCGACCCACCATGACAACTCCTCTAGGTTGTTCTTCTCGAAACTCTGGGAATTCTAACCTTTCGAACCTTGCCCCTGGTTCTATAACTCCCCTTTGTGGTTCCTCTCGAATCACTGGGGCATATTGTCTTTGTGCCCTTGCCCCCAAGTTAACCCCCTCTCTGGCTGGTCTATAGGGTGGGTCATCGGCAATTTGTTCTATGATGGGTATGTTCGCTCGAACCAACGCCTGATTCTGCCTACGCCTTTCTGGCGGAGCGAAAAAATCTGCTATTTGACTCATGTTGTCAGTGTTTTCTCTGTTGGTTACAGTTACATTTTGTACTATTGTGGCAAAGATTTCTTGCATAGTCTGCGCTAACACTCTTATCATATTATGGTTACTATCATCCATTAATTGTCTAAAGGCCATCTGATTTTCTGTGGTTAAGACAGGCAGTGTATTATGACCTACTGAACCTTGGGTATTTGTCCTAAATTGGTTGGCCCCAGATCCGGACCCAAATTGTGGTGACAAATTTGATGTGGAATTGTGCAAACCCGCCATAAAAGTTGTTGGCATCCCATAAGAGGGATTTTTGGGTCTAATGCCATCGAAACCGGGTGGTCTAATTGGTGGTGGGGTGGCGAAATGGGTTTGTGTCCCTGATGGTGGGACAAATCCCGCAAGATAACCAATGGTCCCTGTATTTCCTAGGGTCGAACTGTTGGTTGTCGTGCCACTTGCTCCATTTGTGGCAACACTACTGGTAGAAGATGCAACAGACTGTGCGTTCATAGGGATCGCGTTAGATGTCCCCGTCGAAACAGACGTATTGGTGCCTGTTCCATGTGGGGCATTTTGTTCCCCTTGTTGATTGCTTGGATTAGACATCCTACTACTACATTTTCTTCTGTGTAAGGGTTGGTTACTATTAGTTGTTTTACCACTTCTAAGGTTCATATAACAGCGAAATTGATACTCAGAAAAGAACTTACACAGCGAGATTATATCCTAAAAATCTTTACTTTCGACTTTCTTAACAACGGGTCCCATTGGGCGTGCCAATTTGTTCACAGTGATTTCTGGTAAACAACCGCTAGTCTTCCAAACTATCGAATAAACTTAATTACTGTTATTCAATTTCTCTGGTAACTTGCAGGATCGACTAGATTGATCCTATGGGACATAGTTGTTTGGCAAAATCTAATTGTAAAACTGGTATTCATATTTAGGACTTCTAAAAGTGTTTCAAAGACATCCAATCCACTTAGATTACTACACTAAATGATTCGAAGGATAATTTCTATATGATATAAGGAATGTTCATTAGAAAAGTAAAAAGACTTAAGATTGGGTAAATGGCAGGATTAAGTGAGTGAATGTAAAAGTTGCTGAATGTTTAAAGGATTCGAACATAAGAAAAGCGTTTAAATGCAGAAAGAAATAAATGACTCTGAATGTAAAAGCTTTAATGTAAAGGCATGAATGTAAAAATGTTTGAAGCACAAATGAAATGGAAATGAAAGACAAAACAGGAAAATATAAAGAGTTTTCATTGAATTGTAAATGTTGGTGTTATCATACGTACATCTTTCGAGCATTCGTTTCCCTATCCATGCGGTATTTTGAATGTTTACTGAATTTGTACAACAAATATAACACCCAAAATCCTAACACTAAGACCTCTATTTATACTATTTCGGCCATAACGGTCTTGCTATCAGAATCTGCCACGTTCGAAGCATGCAGAGCATTACTTCCCTCTAGCCTCCACGCGTCCTCGAACGCTCCAACGCTTATGTATTTGAATTTCCAATATCCCGCTCACGTTTGAATTTCAAACGCCTTGGAACCTTCGTTTCGAATTTGTTTCAAAGGTTATTTTCGAAAACAACCTTCACAAATATAATCTCATCATTATTTCGAAAGTTCTTTAGACTTACACTCCACAACTATCATTCGAAACCTTGAACTTTAATATTTCCATTCGAAAAAACAGTCTCTTTCATTCCAAACCATAAAACTCGCTTTATTCAAACAAAGCCCAATCATTTCATTTTGAATCACAATATCAAAATCTTCAGCCAACACCTGTTGGATGCAACGTGATAGAGAATAAGGACAGACAATCTCCCAAAGCTGAAGATAGCAAATACATGTTCTGTTAGCCAAAAACGAAAGCCAAAGGAAAGAGGAAAAGGCTTGCGAAGAGGCTTGCGAAGCTTAAGAAGGTGACTTCGTAGGTGATTGCTTTTCAGGTATGTTATTCTTGTTTTGTCTTCGTAACTGGATATTTGATATGGGATTCTGAATATTTGTTATGGGATTTTTGGAATTTAGGTATAATGGATGAATTTTTGAAACTCGTAATCCACCACAGTGGTGAGTTCGTTGATTCAGAGCTTAGTGTCTATGAAGGAGGCCTGGTATCTGAATTGTCCGTAGATGTTGATAGGTGGAGTTACTTTGAGTTAGTTGGTGTATTGAAACACTTAGGTTATACGGACAATATAGAGAAAATGTATTACAAAGACCCACAATTTGGGATGAATGAACTAGTTGATGACAAAGGTGCCCTAGAAATTGCAGATCTATACAGGGTGCGCCATATTGTTAATGTTTACATTCAACACAGTTTGTCTCAACCTGAGTATTTTGATGGTCCTGTTGAGGAGCCTGAGAACATTGTAGATGAGATGGGGGAGTTGCTTAGTGTTGGATCCCAAATTCGACACTTACTATATTTGGTCTTTTTTGGCCAAATAACTGGAATGAACCAAGCTAGGAAGTATGATTCGACACAAGAGATAACTTAAAAGAGAAAATCTAAGTTATATCGGAATCTTCGACCAAGGGCTCATTCGACTGAAGAAGACTTATGTTGCTCGACTGAGAGAAAGTGTTCACGCTTTGGCACATGGAACAAGGACTATTTGAATTTTAAATTATTGGAGGGAAAGGCAGTTTTCATCAGCGTCTGAGAAGAGGCAATGTGGCCAAAAGCTATGGGTCGAGAGACATGCAGAAGACACTTGTCTTCATCCTTGCGCAGAATGTCCCCTCGGCGGTTACCTATTTTTAGTATAAATTAAGAAGCTTGTGTAATTTTCAAGTGTGTTCAACCTATTGTACTAAAACACTCAAATATTATCCAAGTAACTACTGCGTAAGAAAGGATAAAGCTGAGCAATGTACGTTGGAAACACCTTTTTTCCTTAATGAAAGTCTTTTTACATTACTTTACCATTATCCTGCAAAGTTATCTTTTTTACTTCTTTTACTTGCATTTTTATACTTTTGCTTACTTTTCAACAATCAAACTTCCTTTCTCTGGGTCGAACGTGCGTTCTTCCTTCTTACCGATTTTACATAAAAAAATTAGCATATGTCCTGGGATTAGTTTGATCGATCCCGTAAGTAAACCCAAAAACTTACCTTTTTTGGAGATCAGCGGTTGTTTATCAAAAACAACGGTAAACAAATTGGCACACCCGGTGGGACGTTGCTAATGTTCTATGTTACTGTGTTTTTCCTGTACAATTATAACATTGCATGTTATTAAGAAGTGGTAGGGTAACCAACAAATTTACTGTTAGGAAGGAAAATAGTAGTATGGCTAACGAGTCAAACCATGGAGAAATACCTCCACCAATCACAGGAACAACAGTTACTACTGCTGTTGAAGGGAATATCCCAACTTCTGTTGGATCAATGCCAGCGTTAACCACGAATCAAACAGGACCCTTACTTTCGTATATGGGTCCAAGAGGTCCTTTGGGAATGCCTCCACCAAGGATAAATCTAGGATCTCGATCAACTGTACCCCCAGGCTTTTCGACAACCTGGATGGGTCGAGAACAGCCATATGGCATGCCAACTACTGAAATGGCTAGCCTTATGAATGTTGCGTCCACCTTTTCAGAGCTTTTGGTGAATGCAGCATCGCCATTACAAGGGTCTGGAGCCAGTAGAAACCAATTTTTAGGAGGGCCCTCTTACATGATACCAAGCCTCACAAATGCTTCGACAACAATTTTGAGGCAACAAATGGACGAAAGTAATCATGAAATGGTACAGATGTTAGCACAAACTCTAAGTACAGTACTAAATCCCCTCATTCAGACTGCTACACAGTCGAATCAACAGATGACAGCATAAATGAAGCGCATGGCTGAATTCTTTGGGGTACCCCAAGTTGTTCGACAACCCCAGAGGATACCAATAAGAGTGAACCAAGGGATAATTATGGAAGAGGATTCGACCGTTAATCTAAACCCCCAGATTCATAGGGTAGAAATAGAACAACCAAGAATAGAGATACCTCGAAACCCTCGAGAAATCAATCAAGACGTTATTATGGCTAATAGAAACCAAAACGCTGACGAATTAATACAGCAAGTTCGACACCAGAACTATGGGACGGACAATAATTTAACCGCCATGATCGAGAGGATCATGCTTCAAAATTGGATGAATGTTGGTTTTCACAGACCAAACTTCACATCCCCGTTGTCAGAATTTATTCTGCAAACAGACTTACCACCTAGAGGAAAAGTCCCAAAATTCACTAAATTTTCAGGGGATACGACAGAGTCGACTGTCGAACATGTGGCTAGATATTTGATAGAGGCCAGAGAAATAGAAAACAATGAAAACCTTAGAATCAAATATTTCCCAAGTTCTCTGACAAAAAATGCTTTCACTTGGTTCACCACCCTCCCAGCCAATTCGATCCACAATTCGAACCAATTGGAAAGATTGTTCCATGAACAATTTTACATGGGTCAAACCAAGATAAGTCTAAAAGAATTGGCTAGTGTGAAGAGGAGATTTACAGAGCCAATTGATGAATATTTAAATAGATTTCGATTACTCAAAGCCAGATGCTTTACCCAAGTGCCTGAACATGAATTAGTTGAAATAGCAGCGGGGGGCCTGGATTATTCGATTAGGAAAAAGTTAGATACACAATACCTAAGAGATATGGCCCAACTTGCTGATAGAGTTCGACAAGTAGAACGCCTTAAAGCTGAAAAGGCTAAAACTGCCAAAACTCATCGAAGAGAAAGGGTAGCTTATGTCGAAATGGATGATGACGATCCGGAGACATACAACGATCCTATAGATGTCGAAGAAGGCGAAATTAATTTAGCTGAATTAAAACAAGGACCACCATATTCTTGTAAATTGCTAGTGCCATCAAATGGGGAAAATCCTGTAGAACCTGAGAAAAACAGTGATAAATTTCCTAAGAAAACTTATAGCTTCGACATATCTAAGTGTGATGAAATATTCGATCTATTAGTTAAAGATGGACAGATGATAGTGCCCTCAGGGGCTAAATTGCCTCCTTTAAAACAGAGAAAGAAAAGAGGTTTTTGTAAATACCATAATTTTTTGGGACATAAAACCTCACAATGTTTCCTTTTCAGGGATCTCGTTCAACAAGCGCTGAAGGAAGGAAGGCTGAAATTTGCTGATAAACCAGCAATGAAAATCGACACAAACCCACTGCAAACAGAAGCTCATTATGCCGAACCAGTTGGAATTCATATGGTGGAAGTGTCTGAAGATTTCATCACCAAACCCATCTTTGGAAGTTTCACTGGGAACATCTCCATAACAACTATTGAAGGGGTGAGAAAGGCCACTGAAGGCCTGGATTTAAAAACAGAAGTTGGCCAAGGGTCGAACAAGAAGGCTGCTGGTAGCCTGAAACTGATCAAACGGGTTATTGAAAACCCAAACAAAATCAAAGGAGTTGCTGAGAGCTCCAGCAAAAGAACCACCACAGGTTCTTATTTGGCTGCTGCAAAGGGTTCGACAGAGGACTTGGAAGCCAAAGTGCAAAAGATGAACCTGGGTGCCAAAAGCAACATGCAGGTTAACGTGGTTGAAGTCTCTGGAGCCAAAGCTTCAGAGGAAGCCATTCGACAAGAAGAAGTAAACAAAACTGCTTTCCCAAAGGAAGATGAAGATTTGGCAGATTTTCTGCATAGGTGCCAAAAGAAGAAATCAGAAGTAATGCTATGCCCTAGATGTAGCTCTATTTTCGATAAGAAATCCGCTGAACACTTACAAGTTATGCGAGTTGTAAAGGAAAAACAGGGCACCAATGCCCAACAAAGAATGGGTTCAGAAATCCGTTTTGACCCTAGAAGGGGGCATCAACAAAGACCCATGAATCAGGAAAGGAGGCCACCAACTTTTAGGCCTCCAACTAATGTGCCTACAGATACTTGGCTCAATACCATGGGAAGGAAGCGGCCAAATGAAGAAAGATGGCAGGTGTGATCGGTGGATCTGGAACTGACTGTTTAACGCTGGTTCGCGAAATGTCGCGGAAGCAAGAGTCGCCACCGTCTTTTATTTTCTCCAAATGGAAAGGACAAAAGCACAGAAAAATTCCTTAAAGAGATTGCTCTCGGTTCGGGAGGTAGATTATAGAAAGGGAAGGTGTTAGCACCCTTTCTATCCATGGTTATCCATGGGCTCTTAGATACTCGCTCATTTGTGTTTTCAAAAATGGTTTGTTTGCTTTTCAATGTGGGTTTTAAAAAGTTTCTTTGAAAAATTTCAGTTCGACTCGTACGTCAGAGTGTTTGAAAAATTTGCTTTGAAAGCTTTTGAAAATGTGTTGGTGAAAAGATTTTTGTTTGTTTTTGAAGAGAGCAAGTATCCATGAGTCGTCTACCTACCCTAAGGAATTCGTCTGTGTAAATGTCCTTTAAAGTAGTGCCATCCCACCATTGAGAGGTAGGTAGCACCACCGTTGGAGGTGTTCGGGTCAATTCGAGGTTCGGGACATGGTGATCACCAGAGCAATGGGAAGACACCTTAGAAGCTACCCTCATGCCAGGTTCCCGGATCATGAGGACTTACTAAGACATCCTCTACTCGACGATCACCTTTCGAAAGGCAACAGTGAGGCGTACCCTAGGGGTGGTGTGTGCGAATTGTGTGTCATGTTTCAGTTATTTATTTGTCTTTTGTCATGTCATTGTGATCTACGCTTGATTTTATTTTAAATCCATTCATTCTTGCATGCATATTTAACAGTTATAAATTGCGAGGGAATAAAACTAGACTATTACAAATGGCGCGGGTCCACATCGCCAAAATTAAACCGGACCCGATTTAGCGGAAAAATAAATAATGCGAAGAAATAAAGTGTGAAAAGTAAATTACATGGCTTTGGGATATTTACATAATTATATAAACGATAATAAAATAAATGCGCAATTAAATGATTAATGACGGGCGTTGGACCCTTTTTGCAAATAATTAAAAGTTAATGAGAATTAAAAATTAAATGATTAAATGAGAATGATATTTTTTTGTGTTTTTTAGATTTAATGAAAAAAGAAATTAATTGAGATTAAATT
Source organism: Vicia faba (assembly GCA_948472305.1). Classification (NCBI taxonomy): domain Eukaryota; kingdom Viridiplantae; phylum Streptophyta; class Magnoliopsida; order Fabales; family Fabaceae; genus Vicia; species Vicia faba. The sequence goes on along the minus strand of OX451737.1, from coordinate 1,081,146,152 downwards.
GAGTGGCGAACCCTAATTCTAATATTTTTTTAATTATTAAGAAAGAATTAAAATATGACCTAAATTAAACCTAATTGATTATGTACAATTTAAATAGGAAAATAAATAAATAAATAATAATTATTATGGTGGAAAAAAAGGGAAATAAAAAGAATTAACAATTAACCTAAATTCTACATTTTTGGATTTTTATTAAAAAGGATTTAAAGTTGAAAACCTAATTACACTAAATAATCTACATTTTAATTTATTTATGAAAATAATTATTATAAAATAAATATTATATTTTTTTGTATTTTTTCTGATTTTTAGTGTTTTTATATTTTTTGGTAAAAGAATTAATTAATTAAATTGAGATGACAAATTGAATAAAGTTGCAATTTAAAAAAAAATAAATAAGATATAAACATAAATAAGAAAATGCAAACCAGGGCCATTAATCTTGAGTTTGTTGACTTTGTTTGGATCATGTGTGACACGTTGACCAGCCTCCATGGTATGCCTTCCATCTGAACCCTTGATCTGGATGCTTTGGACGCGTGGATAGTGATTGCTGGGTGCGTATGATAATCTTGCAATGGAGGTGCTGCACGTAATTGCTAACAGAAAAATAATATGGACATTTATTCAGACCTGGGGCTCGAACCCAGGTCTTGTACCTTGCAAACGAGGACACCTGCCACTGAAGCACTTTAGTTACGTTTAATATATAATAAACGGCAAATATTATAAGAAGAAAATGCTAATGCCCTTGGAATTTCGCGCGAAGTTTGAATCCACCTATCACACTTTGCCACGCAGTCTTCGTCCTCGTTCTTCCCTGAAACATAAGCATATGGCCACGGTTTTCTGGGCGTGGTCTAAAGCCGTTTTCAAAAAAATAGCGATTAGGTCATGTCCCAATATAAATTAGGCGCGATGGTCTAGATTGCTTCGTCTTGAGGTACTGAACCCAACCATGGCATTCATGAGTACTGATTTTTTCTCTATGCAAAAGCCCTCATTCAAAGAGCCTGTAACCCTAATTTTCAAACATGGTGAAATTCTACATACGATGCAAAAATCAAATTGAATATAGTGGTTAGTTTCAAAACTTGACAAGGAGCATGAATATATGATTAAAATGCAGTAAGGATGCCTATAAATCAAAGCACGATCATGAATTTTCTTGAAACTGTTTGAGGCTATGGTACCGATTCTTTGCGCTTTTGTTATTGTTTGTGATTGGAACACCTTCAGAATTGTCCAAGGAAGCTCTTGCAATTGGTTTGGTGCCTTGAATCGCCCTATAACCTTGATTTCAGAATTCAACCTTTTGAGAATTTTTGCAAGTTTGTAATGAGGTTCTGAGCGCAGCTTCCAGTCTTGTCGCATTAGGGTTCTCATTCTGATCATATATGGAGTGATTAGGTCAAGAAACATTGGACAAAATCTTATGCATTGATGAATTTCAATATTTGATTTTGGAAAATCTTTTTTCATATCTTTTTCATGTTGTTTTTGTTCAATCATGTGCCAATCATACCAAAACTTGCCTATTTAAGACTTACACGAAATATTGAGCTTATAATGTGCATGAAAAGATTTCTTTAGGTTAGTTTGATATTTTTCATATATTAAAATCATTTAAATGAATATAAATTAATATTAATTCAAATAAATAATTAAAAATTATGAGAATACTTCCCTTTGGGCCTAATGGTCGTGCATAGGCTTGGCATGAAGAAACTTGGAAGAAAATTGGGCCCATTTGCATTTTTAGGCCTTTTGCATCAATGTTGATTTTTCAAAATTCCTAAAAATTTCCCAACTTCCACAAGGCATAACTTGGTCAATTTTTAAGCTTTTCACATGTTCTTGGACATTTTGGAAAGGTCTTTGAGTCCTATAACCAATGCCTTTGGTCCCATGTCATTTTGATTTACCAATCTCAAGTTATGGCCTTTGACTTAAAGTCACTTTTTGTTGACTTTTGAAAATGACCTATAATGTTGAAATTGATAACTTTTTGTGAGAGCATTTCTTGGACTTGGAACATGAAGATGAATTGTAGGAAATGTCTTTCTCTTCAAAATGAGCTTTGGATGGAATTTTTCTGATAATCCATGTGAAAGTTATGCCTTGGTCAATTTCAGTTGACTTTTTCAGCTGTCCAAATATAGCAACTTTTGCATTTTTGATGATTTCTGAGCCAAACTTTGAGAATCATGATCAAGCATTGATCAAACGATGTTTGTGGCTTCAAAATGATATATTGACCAAAAATTTGAACTTTTGACTGCCAAATGACCATTTTGCCCCTACAGTTGACTGTAGTGCAATCTAGGGTTTTGACTGTGCAATTTTGAGCTGAATGTCTTGAAACTTGACCTGAGGATGCCTGACCACATTTGTAGGCATATGAGACTTGATTGGGCTTTTGAAAAGTTCATTTGCTTGACCAGAACTCAAACCCTAGTTTTGACTGTATAGGAGACAGTTGAGCTGCACAACCCTGGGGGACTTTTGTGACCTTGACTTGGCAATTCTTGATGAATATGGGAGGGCAAATTTTGGGGTACAACAGTTGCCCCTGTTCAATCTTCTTAGACCTGAGGATGCAGATTGGCTGACGTGCCTTTCGTAATCCGAGGGTAGAAGATGATTGAACACTAAAGTGCCCAGAAATTTGCGCTCACATAGTGACAGTGATGGGGAATGGGCTTATAGATGCCATTTAGAGATTGCTGAATAGGGTGATGGGCTTATAGATGCCATCTGGATGCTGACTGCGTAAGAGATTCCTTCGCTAGAACCTGCATACCTGCAAAAGAGAAAATGAGTACCTGACACGTTGCAAGAGTTGATTTTAGATGCTTGGTATAGATGTGTCCTGACTGGTTACAGGAGCTGAGTCTGGAGCTTCAAACGCTGATGAATGAACCAGGGATGGTTACTGCCTTAACATGAATGATAAGTGAACCTTGGACGATTTTAACTTCAACAACGCTCGTTGAGAAAATCTTGGTGGGAATTACCATCTTCGTAGTGTCAGGAAGAGAACCAAAGGACATTATGATCTCGAAGGGAGTCACCTTACTCACCGCTGGAGAGGGAACTATAGGAAATTATAATCTGAAAGGAGATATCACCTCACGCTCATGCCGGAGAGGGAAACATCTTGAAGAAGGAATTACCACCTCACACGCCGTTGGAGAGGGGACCATAGGAGAATATCACCTCACGCTCATGCCGGAGAGGGGAACATCTGAAGAAGGAATTACTACCTCACACGCCGTTGGAGAGGGGACCATAAGAGAATATCACCTCACGCTCATGCCGGAGAGGGAAACCTCTGAAGAAGGAATTACCACCTCACACGCCGTTGGAGAGGGGACCATAAGAGAATATCACCTCACGCTCATGCCGGAGAGGGGAACATCTGAAGAAGGAATTACCACCTCACATGCCGTTGGAGAGGGGACCATAAGAGAATATCACCTCACGCTCATGCCGGAGAGGGGAACATCTGAAGAAGGAATTACCACCTCACACGCCGTTGGAGAGGGGACCATAAGAGAATATCCCCTCACGCTCATGCCGGAGAGGGAAACATCAAAAAGACTTCTGGAAGCAGTATCAGGATGTCACCATCGCTGGGTTTACATCTGGAACTATATCTGGAAGGAAATCTGGAAGCAGTATCAGAACGTCACCATCGCTGGGTTTACATCTGAAACTATATCTAGAAGGAATTCTGGAAGCAGTATCAGAACGTCACCATCGCTGGGTTTATATCTGAAACTATATCTAGAAGGAATTCTGGAAGCAGTATCAGAACGTCACCATCGCTGGGTTTACATCTGAAACTATATCGAGAAGGAATTCTTGAAGCAGTATCAGAACGTCACCATCGCTGGGCTTACATCTGAAACTATATCGAGAAGGAATTCTTGAAGCAGTATCAGAACGTCACCATCGCTGGGTTTACATCTGAAACTATATCGAGAAGGAATTCTTGAAGCAGTATCAGAACGTCACCATCGCTGGGCTTACATCTGAAACTATATCGAGAAGGAATTCTTGAAGCAGTATCAGAACGTCACCATCGCTGGGCTTACATCTGAAACTATATCTAGAAAGATTTGCGATAGTTGATAGTAATCATTTTAGTATTGATCTTTTTCCTGAAAAGGCAAAACATAATTGTATGCAAACTCATGATGCATGAACTGTATGTCTTCAAAATTGATGAGATTCGTGTAGTATGATGCATATGCATGCTATAATGATGTATGTGACGTTTTAGGAATGTATGTTTGTCTAAGGAAATAAATCCTTGACGGGTGCCGGGAAGTCGTATCCTGGGCTGATGTTGAAGAATAGCTTTTGCTTTCACTGGGGATGATAGTTGCAAGTATACCGGTAGGAGAAGATGACTCCGTTGGGGAATGAACTTGGCGAATGAATAATTCTGCGGGGAGAAAAAGATATTCTAGCGACCATGCTAGGAAGAAATACTCTGTGGGGAGATGCTTTTACTGAATTGTTGAGGATGACTCGCTGAGGATACCTTGCTGTATTGGAAGTATGAATGGACTTCGCTGGGGATAAGAAGATTTCGTCGAGAACGCTCTTTCCGTGGCTTTTGGCTGAGGATAACCCAGTTATATCCTGTTACGGAAATAACTTCTTTAAATCAAGCCGGGACGACGCGTTCGTGCTCTGCGAGGGGATAAGCTTCCAGAATCTACTGGGGATAAGCTTACTGCTTGAGGGATATGACTTCCAACTTTGTTGGTGAAGCTGGATTGGACCCTTCTGGGGAGTTTGGTATGCTGGGGAAGTGATTCCTTTGAATGTTGTTGTACCGCCGGGGAACGATCTTTAGACCAAGACTGCCGGGGATGCTTGTTAAGAATATGTGTATTGCTGCTGGGGGAGTATTGAGATCTACGGGAGGATACTCAATTCCCTTAATAATTGCAATTCTGCTTGGAGAAGAATGTATTGACCTGCTGAACCACTCTCTGGGGATGTACTTGGTTATGTTCTTCAGCCTAACCTGCCTTGGCCTTGGAGGACAGAAACAATCAGATTGCTTAGACCACCCGTTATTGCCCCTATTTCTATGGGGGAGGCACCTGTGGGATGCTGATAATTGTTGCGGGTCAAACCTTCTTCTGGTAGGCAGATGATAAGATGACGGGACATAGTCGTACGCTTTAACCCCTAACTTTTTCCTGGACTGCCCTTTCGGGTTTTCGGTCCACCGGGATACCCATTTTTGCCCAAGCCGCCTTTTCAGGTTTTCGACTTGCCGGGTGTACAGATTTTTTTCATTTCATCCCTTCATTTTGCCCGAACCCTTTTGGTTCGCCGGGAAGCCCTTATTTTTGCCTAGGTGTGTCAACCTAGCGGGTCTTTGATTTTGCGTAGTATCTTTTCCGACTATGTCCGTTCTCAGAATGCAGGGAAGTGCCCCTGGCTGTTTATGTTGCCATATTACCAGAAGGTGTCTGATCGGGCAAGATTCGTTGCTGGAATGCCCCAAGTGACTCAGGCGGAGATTTGCCCCAGGCTGGTTGGCCTTTTGAGAGATTCTCCGAATCTTGACTGGATTGCCCCAGATGGTAGACCATGATCATGCCGTGCCTCTTGATTGGAAGTGCTTCTATTCATTAGGCATTCATCGTGCGAATTTCCCTGCTGTTCAAACAACAAGTCATATGCAAACAAAGTTATGTTAAAAATGCAAAACCTATGTCTGTCTTGAAGATTTTGAAGATGCATTCTTTTTCATAAAACAAGTAATTGTTTGTAAAAACATGATGTCAACTCCGTATTTACCGTAGCCTTAAGGAGTCAGGATACCTTTCGTGACAGTATGCTTTCGAGCTAACCCATGCTTCAGCTAGGACTTTTGAGGGTTATAACGTGGCCTGGTTCACGGTTTAAGAAACAAGGGATAAAGGCTCAAATTATTTGTACCCACCCGCTCTTCGTGATGTTCTCCAAACCTAAACTCAGTTGATCATACGTTAGACCTTGTTTGAGTCTTTGCTCCGATTTTTCGGTGATGATTCGGATGTTGATAACTTGTTTTGAATAGGCAGTCATTCCTTTTTTGCTGAGGGTTTGTAGGACCTCTTTCTTTTTGATTTCGTTATCCCTTTCTTTTTTTGCCTGAGCTGTTTCTTTTTTTGGAATTACAGTCAGCGGGATGCCCCAGTTTCATAAGTCCCCTTTGTAGGTTTAGACTTTTTTTCTTTGGGCTTTTCATTTATGAATTTTGATGATGACTGCCTGTCCTTTTGATTGTTCTGAACCATCACTGTCTTTGTTCATTTTGTAAAGATCTCTTCGGTGCCATTCGTTATGCACTTGGATCAACTGAGAGAACTACCCTGCCCCAGGTTATGATTAAGGGTTTTAAATTTCGAAAAGAAAAACTCCTACTTCTTTGGCTCAGATGGGTTGACGAGGGATTATCATCCTTGTAACTCCAGTGTTTAGGGATTTGAAACAATGCCTGTACCTCATCAGCGGGGTCTGTTCAAAAGCATACTGTAATGATCGTGGTATCGTTTTCGTCATCCTCCCTCAAGAGGCTTAGAATTCTAGATCAAGAGTTGACATCAGAAAAAATATGAAAAGATATTTGAACATAATGAAAATAATTGTATTAATTTCCAAAACAGACATATGCGATGCATTAATAGAATAAAAGAGTTTGCTATGACATTAATTGTTTGTATAAGCAAAGAAAAGTACAACTCAAAACATTCAAATAAACAAAAGGCTTCAATGATTGGGCAACGGAGCAGTGACTATGTTCGGAGTCTCTGGCACTTCAAACTGAATCTCTCCAGCGTCGATCATATCTTGAATCTTATTCTTGAGAGGCCAGCAATTGTCTGTAGTATGCCCCGGGCTATCTGAATGATATGCACACCTATCGTTGGGATGATAGTTGGGAGCAGAAGTGTTCGGATTCCGAAGAGGAGCCCTTAAGGTGATCAGCCCTGTCTTCAACAGTTGTTGTAGTGCTTGATCCAACGACATGTTGAGTTTGGTGTACTGCCGTTTCTCTTTGCGCTGTTGCCCCTGTCCTTGTTGAGCAGGTCCGGAATTAGAGATTTGGATTGCCCCTGCCTCATGACGGCTCTTTTTACCGTGCACAGCATTGGATTCCTTCTTTCCATGATGAGGCTTCTTATCAGAAGGTATAGCCTCTTGAATCTTCCCAGACCGGATGCCAGCTTCAATTCTCTCCCCAGTCAAGATAAGATCTGTGAATCCAGCAGACGAATTCCCAATCAGGTGGTTATAAAATGGACCAGACAAGGTCCCCAAGAACATGTCCACAAGTTCCCGATCAGTCAGAGGTGGTTGTACCCTTCCAGCAAGATCCCTCCATTTCTGCGCATATTCTTTGAAACCTTCACTTGATCCTAACGACATACCCTGGAGTTGGGTACGCGTAGGGGCAAGGTCGGCATTGTACTGGTACTGCTTATAGAAAGCAGTTGCCAACTCCTCCCAGTTACGAACTTTGGTCCCATCCAGTTGATAGAACCATTCGAGGTGAGTCCCTGAAAGACTTTCCTGGAAGAAGTGGATCCACAAGTTTTTGTCCACCGTGTATGGTTGGATCTTCCGAACATAGGACCTTAGATGCAGCTTGGGACAAGACGCCCCGTCATACTTAGAGAAGGATGGTGCTTTGAACTTATGGGGGATAACCACACCAGTTGACAAACCCAGATCTCCGAGATCCAGCCCAGGTACCTGTTGAACCTCCATAGCTTTCATTCTGTCCTCCAGTTGTTTATATCTGTCATCAGCAGGAGGGTACTGCTCCTCATCAAAATCTGTCTCGTTGTCGGAGACCACTGGACTGGGAACCTCTCTCTCATGATGACTGCTTTTTCCCACAGATGGGGTTGTCCTCTCAGTTTCAACTTGCGGTGTATTCCCAGATCTGCGTCTAGGGCTGAACAGAACAGTCCTCTTCTTTTTCTTGTCCTTCTTCAAAAGGAGAGCCTTCAGGTCTTGTTGCCCCTGGGTCAAATTCATAATCAGCTCTTGGAACTGGGCGTTCTGAGCCTGGAGGTCCTTGATAGTCTGTTCGGCTGATGATTCAGGATTCATGGCGATCGGCTGAAATAAACAGCGAGGAAGGGTAAGCAACCTGTCAAGGGATACCTGCAATGCAATGAGATGTATGACATGCATGTAATGTTTTCAAGGACCTCGCGGGGTAAACAGAGAAACTTTGTTAGCATTTGGAACCGGTAGCTTGACTGAAGGCACTGCATATTGTTGAGAGTCCTTCCTCAAGGGTCAAAGGCTCACCATATCCAGTGGGTCATAGCCCCTGACACCCTTGGCTAGAGGAAAATAAATCCTCTTTGCCCCTTGCTGGGTAATTGGTTTATCATGACCTGCATCACAAGCCCTTGAGATCCTTGAAATGGGTTAGGATGTATGCAATGATATGCAATGGTATGATGTCATGCTATGCATGGGGTGACGTAGGTAAACCCTGTTATGAGTCCCGATCAAGGACTATAAACAGACCCTGCAAGAAATTCTGTACTTTGTTATGAGTCCCAATTAAGGACTATAAACAAAACCTGCAAGAAAGTTTGGTAACCCTGTCATGAGTCCTAGTTAAGGACTATAAACAAGACCTGCAAGAATTTTGGTAAACCCTGTCATGAGTCCTAGTTAAGGACTATAAACAAGACCTGCAAGAAGTTAGTACACCCTGTTATAAGTCCTAATTAAGGACCATGAACAAAACCTGCAAGAAACCTAAGTAAAACCTGTCATGAGTCCCAATTGAGGACTATAAACAGAACCTGCAAGTGGTTAGTACACCCTGTTATAAGTCCCCATTAAGGACTATGAACGAAACCTGCAAGACATCAAGGGTCAGATAACAAGCATGCAAGTAGTCAAGTACGAAGGCACGCAAGTCACACAAAAGAGCCCTTAGGGTTTAGGCCAGCATGAGGTCGGGGTATTACCCTCTTGAAGTTGGTGGGTTCAACCTGTCCTAATCAAAGTAACCGGGTTCTAAGGTTCCCAATATCACGGGATTGCTTTCATTGTTCATCGTTTCGATTTAGCCACTGAACTGGCGACCGAAATATTCCAGGAAAGCAACCCTCAATTGAGTGTAGTATCGAGTATCAACCAACCTCGAACTGCACCAAAGTCAGTTATCTCACTACCCTAAAGAGGCCAAGATAGTTCAATTAAGGTTCCTAAGGTCTGTTGATGCTTCACGACACCACGCGGAGGCCCCGTACTCTCCTTGACTGAACTCAAGGGTTACCGGTACACACCAAAGTGCCACATCAACGTAGCAGACTGTTTCAACCGTGTCGGTATACCCCGCACAGTTCCCTCACAGCCTTGTTGCTACTTTCTAAGAAGGTATCCCCCAGATCCGGGTTAGGATCTATAGAACTCCCAAGCAACCCACAATTTAAAGCAAACAATTCAGACAATTGAAAACACAAGTGATCTTAGTCCTAAGGTACACCTCACTTTATAAAGAGTCCCCAGCAGAGTCGCCAGTTCTGTGATCGGTGGATCTGGAACTGACTGTTTAACGCTGGTTCGCGAAATGTCGCGGAAGCAAGAGTCGCCACCGTCTTTTATTTTCTCCAAATGGAAAGGACAAAAGCACAGAAAAATTCCTTAAAGAGATTGCTCTCGGTTCGGGAGGTAGATTATAGAAAGGGAAGGTGTTAGCACCCTTTCTATCCATGGTTATCCATGGGCTCTTAGATACTCGCTCATTTGTGTTTTCAAAAATGGTTTGTTTGCTTTTCAATGTGGGTTTTAAAAAGTTTCTTTGAAAAATTTCAGTTCGACTCGTACGTCAGAGTGTTTGAAAAATTTGCTTTGAAAGCTTTTGAAAATGTGTTGGTGAAAAGATTTTTGTTTGTTTTTGAAGAGAGCAAGTATCCATGAGTCGTCTACCTACCCTAAGGAATTCGTCTGTGTAAATGTCCTTTAAAGTAGTGCCATCCCACCATTGAGAGGTAGGTAGCACCACCGTTGGAGGTGTTCGGGTCAATTCGAGGTTCGGGACATGGTGATCACCAGAGCAATGGGAAGACACCTTAGAAGCTACCCTCATGCCAGGTTCCCGGATCATGAGGACTTACTAAGACATCCTCTACTCGACGATCACCTTTCGAAAGGCAACAGTGAGGCGTACCCTAGGGGTGGTGTGTGCGAATTGTGTGTCATGTTTCAGTTATTTATTTGTCTTTTGTCATGTCATTGTGATCTACGCTTGATTTTATTTTAAATCCATTCATTCTTGCATGCATATTTAACAGTTATAAATTGCGAGGGAATAAAACTAGACTATTACAAATGGCGCGGGTCCACATCGCCAAAATTAAACCGGACCCGATTTAGCGGAAAAATAAATAATGCGAAGAAATAAAGTGTGAAAAGTAAATTACATGGCTTTGGGATATTTACATAATTATATAAACGATAATAAAATAAATGCGCAATTAAATGATTAATGACGGGCGTTGGACCCTTTTTGCAAATAATTAAAAGTTAATGAGAATTAAAAATTAAATGATTAAATGAGAATGATATTTTTTTGTGTTTTTTAGATTTAATGAAAAAAGAAATTAATTGAGATTAAATTGAGTGGCGAACCCTAATTCTAATATTTTTTTAATTATTAAGAAAGAATTAAAATATGACCTAAATTAAACCTAATTGATTATGTACAATTTAAATAGGAAAATAAATAAATAAATAATAATTATTATGGTGGAAAAAAAGGGAAATAAAAAGAATTAACAATTAACCTAAATTCTACATTTTTGGATTTTTATTAAAAAGGATTTAAAGTTGAAAACCTAATTACACTAAATAATCTACATTTTAATTTATTTATGAAAATAATTATTATAAAATAAATATTATATTTTTTTGTATTTTTTCTGATTTTTAGTGTTTTTATATTTTTTGGTAAAAGAATTAATTAATTAAATTGAGATGACAAATTGAATAAAGTTGCAATTTAAAAAAAAATAAATAAGATATAAACATAAATAAGAAAATGCAAACCAGGGCCATTAATCTTGAGTTTGTTGACTTTGTTTGGATCATGTGTGACACGTTGACCAGCCTCCATGGTATGCCTTCCATCTGAACCCTTGATCTGGATGCTTTGGACGCGTGGATAGTGATTGCTGGGTGCGTATGATAATCTTGCAATGGAGGTGCTGCACGTAATTGCTAACAGAAAAATAATATGGACATTTATTCAGACCTGGGGCTCGAACCCAGGTCTTGTACCTTGCAAACGAGGACACCTGCCACTGAAGCACTTTAGTTACGTTTAATATATAATAAACGGCAAATATTATAAGAAGAAAATGCTAATGCCCTTGGAATTTCGCGCGAAGTTTGAATCCACCTATCACACTTTGCCACGCAGTCTTCGTCCTCGTTCTTCCCTGAAACATAAGCATATGGCCACGGTTTTCTGGGCGTGGTCTAAAGCCGTTTTCAAAAAAATAGCGATTAGGTCATGTCCCAATATAAATTAGGCGCGATGGTCTAGATTGCTTCGTCTTGAGGTACTGAACCCAACCATGGCATTCATGAGTACTGATTTTTTCTCTATGCAAAAGCCCTCATTCAAAGAGCCTGTAACCCTAATTTTCAAACATGGTGAAATTCTACATACGATGCAAAAATCAAATTGAATATAGTGGTTAGTTTCAAAACTTGACAAGGAGCATGAATATATGATTAAAATGCAGTAAGGATGCCTATAAATCAAAGCACGATCATGAATTTTCTTGAAACTGTTTGAGGCTATGGTACCGATTCTTTGCGCTTTTGTTATTGTTTGTGATTGGAACACCTTCAGAATTGTCCAAGGAAGCTCTTGCAATTGGTTTGGTGCCTTGAATCGCCCTATAACCTTGATTTCAGAATTCAACCTTTTGAGAATTTTTGCAAGTTTGTAATGAGGTTCTGAGCGCAGCTTCCAGTCTTGTCGCATTAGGGTTCTCATTCTGATCATATATGGAGTGATTAGGTCAAGAAACATTGGACAAAATCTTATGCATTGATGAATTTCAATATTTGATTTTGGAAAATCTTTTTTCATATCTTTTTCATGTTGTTTTTGTTCAATCATGTGCCAATCATACCAAAACTTGCCTATTTAAGACTTACACGAAATATTGAGCTTATAATGTGCATGAAAAGATTTCTTTAGGTTAGTTTGATATTTTTCATATATTAAAATCATTTAAATGAATATAAATTAATATTAATTCAAATAAATAATTAAAAATTATGAGAATACTTCCCTTTGGGCCTAATGGTCGTGCATAGGCTTGGCATGAAGAAACTTGGAAGAAAATTGGGCCCATTTGCATTTTTAGGCCTTTTGCATCAATGTTGATTTTTCAAAATTCCTAAAAATTTCCCAACTTCCACAAGGCATAACTTGGTCAATTTTTAAGCTTTTCACATGTTCTTGGACATTTTGGAAAGGTCTTTGAGTCCTATAACCAATGCCTTTGGTCCCATGTCATTTTGATTTACCAATCTCAAGTTATGGCCTTTGACTTAAAGTCACTTTTTGTTGACTTTTGAAAATGACCTATAATGTTGAAATTGATAACTTTTTGTGAGAGCATTTCTTGGACTTGGAACATGAAGATGAATTGTAGGAAATGTCTTTCTCTTCAAAATGAGCTTTGGATGGAATTTTTCTGATAATCCATGTGAAAGTTATGCCTTGGTCAATTTCAGTTGACTTTTTCAGCTGTCCAAATATAGCAACTTTTGCATTTTTGATGATTTCTGAGCCAAACTTTGAGAATCATGATCAAGCATTGATCAAACGATGTTTGTGGCTTCAAAATGATATATTGACCAAAAATTTGAACTTTTGACTGCCAAATGACCATTTTGCCCCTACAGTTGACTGTAGTGCAATCTAGGGTTTTGACTGTGCAATTTTGAGCTGAATGTCTTGAAACTTGACCTGAGGATGCCTGACCACATTTGTAGGCATATGAGACTTGATTGGGCTTTTGAAAAGTTCATTTGCTTGACCAGAACTCAAACCCTAGTTTTGACTGTATAGGAGACAGTTGAGCTGCACAACCCTGGGGGACTTTTGTGACCTTGACTTGGCAATTCTTGATGAATATGGGAGGGCAAATTTTGGGGTACAACAGAAGGCATTCGACATACCAAGAGGTTCTTCTCTAGATTACAGAAAGGAGTACCATGCTTCTGCGTCGAACAAGATGACCCATGTGTCGAGCAATTAAAAAGGAAATAATCCTATGTCTCGTTCGCAGTGGAGAAGGTTCCAAAGATGGCGAAAGGCTGAGAAAGAGGCAGTTGTACCTCATCCAGAAGTTAGCACTAATGTGCAGAAAAAACAAAGGAAGCCTCTGGAGAGAAATTCTATGCCCTGGGCATAAGAGTGTGGGTCGAATGATGAAGACGACTCCGACTCTAGTGATAGTTTTGACATCATGGTAAATGTCATATCTGTGTTGCCCAAAGAATACAACCGTGAGGTCAAAGTCGAAGAAACTGACCTAATGGTTGAACAAGAATTGGCTAGACATAAGCCAGTATGTTACTATATAATGAACAATGGATGCGTGGAAGAACAAAACGCATTATTTGAACCACCAACAGAGGCAATGAAGAGCCATCTGAAACCACTATTCATTAGAGAAAAGGTTGGAGAGGTAACCATAAACAAAATTCTGGTTGATTTTGGGGCAACCATTAATATCATACCATAATTCATGCTAGAAAAGTTAGGCAAAGGAGATGCTGACATAAAGCCACATAACATGGTCTTATCCAACTATGAAGGGGGCATTGGCACCACAATGGGTGTCATTCAACTAGACCTCAAAGTGGGCTCAATCCTTCGACCCACCATGTTCATGGTTATTTCAGCAAAGCCCAACTACAATCTACTCCTTGGTCGGGAGTGGATACATGGCATTGGAGCAGTGCCATCTTCGATGCACCAAAGGGTCACAATGTGGTGCCCCGACGACATTGTGGAGAATATTGAAGCAGATCAGAGTTATTACTTGGGTGAAATAAACAGTGTCGGAAAGAACGATTTCGATAGAAATTTGGCTCACATAGGGCCATGTAACCCACCAGAGTTTGATTTAACTCCAACTCCTAGGCGTTCTGCTCCCTATACCTACACTCCGATCACGGCTTTCAGTGGGATAGAGAAGACTTATCCAACATCGACTTCGGAGGAGTTAGTGATATACGGCCAACAGGCTGGGGAAGCGAGTTTGATGATGATGACTGAGTCATCAACTCTCCAAAAGATTTCGGCATATATGGCTGAAAATAGAATGATAGCAGCCTTAGAGGCTGAAGTTAAATATGTGGCTTCCAAAGCCAATGAACAAGTCCTTTCGAAGACAGGGCCTGGGAAAGATTTCGACCCAGAACCTCCCGACTTGGGAACGAAAGACCTTCTAGACTAGAGGTTAGACGCCATCTATGACGATGAACCTCTAGGTTTCGAAAAGGACCCGCTGGCGAACAATGTCAGAATGTTGGCGAAAGATCCTCTAGAAGAGGTAAATCTAGGCGAAGGTCCTGTGAACAGGCCCACATACATAAGCATAAAAATGGATCCAGGACTCAAGGTCGAAATGATCAAATTACTGAAAGAGTTCAAGGACTGCTTTGCGTGGGACTATAACGAGATGCCTGATCTCGACAGAGGATTGGTGGAACTACAGTTACCAATAAAGCCTGGGAAGAAACCCGTTAAGCAGACTCTAAGACGGTTTGTACCAGAGATTTTATCAAAAATCAAAACGGAGGTCGAAAGGCTGCTGAGATGCAAGTTCATAAGAACAACCAGGTACGTCGAATGGATTGCAAATATTGTACATGTTATAAAGAAAAACGGTACCTTGAGGGTGTACATCGATTTCAGATATCTGAATTCTGCAACACCCAAAGATGAATATCCAATGCCAGTGGCGGAAATGCTTGTAGATTCTGCCGCTGGTTTCGAGTACATGAGTATGCTTGATGGATACTCTGGATATAATCAAATCTTCATTGCTGTAGAAGATGTTTCGAAAACGGAATTCCGTTGCCCTGGGGCTTTAGGCACCTATGAGTGGGTAGTAATGCCTTTTGGCCTAAAGAATGCAGGGGCAACGTACCAAAGAGCCATGAATTCGATCTTCCATGACTTTATTGACACTTTCATGCAAATTTATATTGATGATATTGTTGTCAAATCTGTTTCAGGGAAGGCTCACATGGATCATCTTCGACAATCCTTTGAGAGGATGAGAAACTACGGCCTGAAGATGAATCCTCTGAAGTGTGCTTTTGGTGTAAAAGTAAGAGATTTCTTAGGTTTTGTGGTCCACAAAAAGGGCATTGAGATAAACCAGAACAAGACCAAGGCTATCTTGCAAGCCAAAGCACCAACTAATAAAAAGGAATTGCAATCCTTACTTGGGAAGATAAATTTCCTAAGGAGATTTATATCCAACCTTAGTGGGAAAACGCAAGCCTTTTCGCCATTACTTCGACTCAACAGGGGAGGATTTGATTGGAGGGAGGAGCATCAAGAAGCCTTCGACAAAATCAAAGATTACCTCGTTAAACCACCTATTTTGGTGCCTCCTTGTCGAAGTAGGAGTATGATACTGTACATAGCTGCGTCTGATAAGACTCTAGGGAGCATGCTGGCTCAAGAGGATGAAAATGGTGTCGAAAGGCCCATATACTACCTCAGTAGAGTCTTAAATGATGCAGAAACTAGATATAACGAAGTTGAAAAACTGTGTTTATGCCTATACTTTTCATGTACAAAACTTAAGCAATATATAAAGCCAGTTAATGTTTATGTTTTGTCTCATTTTGACGTTTTCAAATATATGTTATCGAAACCCATTTTGCATAGTAGAATTGGCAAATGGGCACTTGCATTAACTGAGTACTCATTAACTTTTATGCCTCTCAAGGCTATAAAAGGCCAAGTGCTCGCAGACTTTATAGTCGACCACTCTATACAAGAAAAATCACTAAATTATTTGGAGATCGAACCATGGAAACTTTACTTTGATGGTTCTAGTTATAAAGATGGAGTCGGAGTCGGAGTCCTTATTATTTCTCCAAATAAAATTCCAACAACATTTAAGTATAAAATAGATGGGGATTGCTCCAATAATGAGGCTGAATACGAAGCGTTAATCGCAGGCCTTGAAATCCTGTTGGAATTGGGGGCAACTCAAGTCGAAATAATGGGAGACTCAGAGTTAGTCCTAAAACAAATTATGAAAGAATACAAGTGCATAAAAGAAAACCTTATCATGTATTTTGTAATAGCCAGACGATTGTTGAAAAACTTCGAGGCAGTTAGCATTCGACACATTCCCAGATTGGAAAATCAAGCAGCCAACGACTTGGCACATATTGCTTCTGGGTATAAAGTTTCGAAAGATAGGCTACAACAAGCAATCGAAGTTAGAGGGAGAGTAACTGCCACTAAGTTATCTCCATCGGATTTAAGGACCATGACGTTAGGATACACTGATCATGAAAATTTTGAAATTTCGTTCATAGACAATCTAACAGAGCAAGATTGGAGAAAGCATGTAGTGGACTATTTACAAAATCCAGCGGCTTCGACAGAACGAAAGGTAAAATACAGAGCGCTGAGTTATGTATTGATGGGAAATGAATTATTTAAGAAAACACCGGAAGGTGTGCTTCTGAAATGTTTAAGTGAAACAGAAGCATATATAGCTCTTTCCACTACACACGCCGGGGCATGTGGAGCACACCAAGTAGGCCAAAAGATGAAACGGTTATTGTTTCGACAAGGCTTATATTGGCCTACTATGTTAAAGGATTGTGTTGAGTTTGCAAAAGGATGCCAAGAATGCCAAAAACATACAGGCATTCAACATGTGCCAGCAAATGAACTTCACTCGATTGTGAAACCTTGGCCTTCTAGAGGATGGGCCCTGGATCTCATTGGAGAAATTCGACCAGCATCTTCTAAAGGTCAGAAGTATATACTGGTGGGCATTGATTATTTTACTAAATGGATTGAAGTGATCCCTTTAGTCAATGTAGACCAGAAGAATGTCATTGAATTCATTCAAAGGCACATCATATGCAGATTTGGAATCCCTGAAACAATAACTACAGACCAAGGATCAGTTTTCATTGGTCGAAAGATACAAGACTTTGCTGCAGAAATGGGGTTTAAACTGTTAACGTCTACGCCTTATTATGCACAGGCTAATGGCCAGGTCGAAGCAGCAAATAAAGTAGTGATCAGTTTAATAAAGAAACATGTGGGAAAGAAACCCAGAAACTGGAACAAGACACTAGATCAAGTCCTGTGGGCATGTCGAACTTGTCCTAAAGAAGCCACGGGAACAACACCATTTCGCCTAACCTATGGTCATGATGCAGTATTACCAGTGGAAATCCACTTGCAGGCAACACGGATTCAGATACATCATGAAATCCCTTCTGAAGTCTATTGGAGTATGATGTCGGATGAACTAGTGGACTTAGACGAAGAAAGGTTGAAAACTCTGGATCTTTTGAGACTGCAGAAGAAGCGAGTTGAGAAATCCTACAATCGCAAGGTGAAGTCCAATACGTTTCAGCCTGAAGATCTAGTTTGGAAAGTAATACTCCCAATGGATCAAAGAGACAGGAACTTGGGAAAATGGTCCCCTAAGTGGGAAGGACCTTTTAGGATTGTGCAAGCATTCTCGAGCGGAGCCTATGAGATCGAAGAATTAAGCGAATATCAAAGACTCTTGAAGGTAAATGTTAAATACCTGAAAACGTATAGACTTATGCTTCAAGAGGTAAAAATAAATAATATATAATCACTGTTAATAGAGAATGCCAAAATGGAAACTTAAAAATTTCATTAAAAGTGCCAAAATGGCTCTGAAATCGTTACAGAAAGTGATTACATAATTGAGAGAAACAAGATTCAAAAGGGAAGATTGGCTTTAATCTGGAGATACTTGATTCTTTTCAACTCTAGTCGTCGATCACATAGAGATTTCGATTGGTGAAGGGTTTCGAGCTTAGCATCCAGAGATTGAGCTCGATCGGCATTTCTTAACCCTTCAGCCAATTCTTCTTGGCTTTCTGACTCATTGTTCACAGCAAGAAGCTCCTCTTTCTTTTTGTCGTTGGCAGCAATTTTAGCTTCCAACTCTGTAATCTGCACCCTCAGTTGAGCATTATCTCGATCTATCTCCTCGACTGCTTTTTGTCTAGCCTCCTGGGCCTTCGACAAGTCCTTTACTCTAGAAGCGGATTTCGTAGCAGCATGCCAAGCAGCAGCCACTTGACCATTGGCTTCTTCGATCTCACGATTGAGAATTCTCTGACGGTTGTAATCCACTGATACCTGGTCAACAATAGAGAGTAAATCCAAGATTACACTGGCCACATCCGGAGGAGCAACGAGAAGATCAACAGCTTTCAAGATAGTCTTCAGAAAGGAAGGAGCTGCTGGTCCCCCCTCTAAAGTTAACATCAAATCTCTTTTAAAGATTTGTGCTTTAACTTTCTGAAGAGCCTCGTCAAGAGGGGAAGTCGAAGTTGATCTTCCAGATGCAGTCGAGGCGCTGCGATCAAAGGAACTCTCTCGACCCTCTAGAATGGCAGTCAGATAACCTAACGGATTCTGTTGTTTTAGTAAGGCCAAATCCTCCTTGGTTCTGGATCCCGTCGAAGGGATACTTTCGTTGGCTATAACAACCACGTTGGCCACTTGACTTGGAATTGTTTCAGTGCCTGGAGGATTTTGGTTTCCTTCAGCAAAAACTTCTTCATCGTCAGCTTCTGGGATCTCTACATTCTCCCTCTCTATTTCAGTTTCAACACCAGGGATACCTTCCTCCTCAATCTCTCGCACTTCGACCAGCGGAACCCTAATCGCCTCTTTGTTTCCTGCAGCTTCTTCTTCATCGGCTTCTTCTATGGTTTCGTGCTGAGGTTCAGAATCCTAATTTACTTCGTCAGTTGAACTCATGAAAGAGCCTTTCGCTGAAGAAGGCTTGTAGGTAGGATCCCCTTCACTATTCAAGAGAGTGACAGAATCCTCGACATGAGTAGGAATTCGTGTGGAAGTGCCAACAATGTCCTAGAAAATGGAAGGAATTTGTTTCTTTCAGAATCCTCATAAAGCAAAAGGGAGTGTAGAAATAAATAATAAGCAGTCGAAGTAAATACCTGGACTGGGATTTCAGCACCAGGACTAGAGTTGTCACTTTCGCTGGGGTTGTTTAACTTAGCGATCACCTCTTGTTCAGTGGGCTCGTTGATGACTACAGGATGGGGCCTCGCAGATGTAGTCTTAACCCTGATTTTTGGACGAGGTTCGACGATAGGGATTGGTTTTTTCAATCTTCGCCTCTGCAAAGGAACAGGAGGAGACTCCTCTTCTTCATCGCTAGAGATTTGGATCTCCCGAACCTTCCGTTTTTTGGGGGTTGGTTTCTGAGCATCCAGAAAACCAAGTCGAAGGGATTAGTACCTATGTCAGATAAAAAATAGATAAGGGTATGAAAGAAAGTGAATACCTTAGGAGAGGGGTTGACAGCGGAATCTCCCCCTTTGGTACTCTCAGCAGTCTTCTTCGAGCTGGCTCTCTTGACAGCTAAACAAAAGATAAAACAATTATAGTTAATTGAGTGTTGGAAGACAAATCTGAGGCGAAGAGATGGAAAAGAGTAATACCTTTCTTAACCCTGTCGAGAACAAGCTTGAACGCCTCACGTAGGTGGTGGGCGAAGTCCTTCTCATCGAAGAACTCTTCATGATAATATTGTTTCCACCACTCCTCAAAGGGAATGGAACTCAGAAAATTAAGGTTAAAATCGAATAAGGTGTATAGTTCGACCAGAATACCTACCAATATGCTTGGTAGAGGCATCCTCTGAGTAACTGCATTGTAAAAAAGTAGCAGCTTCTCTCGAGGGTAAATAGGTGAAGGAAGCGATTGAGCAATACCAAATTGTCGAGAGACAAGATTTGGTTGATAAGCAATTAAGCTCAATTGATTTTTTGAGCTCTTAAATCTCAAAGGCATGATCCTGGGGCGGAGAAACGATTCCCACATGCTCACGAACTCATCAGTCACGTCATCCTCCTCATTCGAGGGATATGGTCTGGTGAACCATTCTGGACCAACTTTTCGACTGGCAAAAGGAGCCATAGTCGAAACAAAGCGCTTTCGCTCCACAAACATCATTACAAAGCTTGTGAAAGCCTTCTGGAACTGTTGGCCTTCATCAGTGGGAGTTAGCAATGCAAGCCTGGTGCCTTCAACTCTCCTGTTCAGGATTTCAGGAGGCTCTTCGTTAATCTTGTTCTTCTGGGGAAGGAAAGATTCAAAGGTGGCATTGAGCCACAGCTGGAGAAGCCAAAAAGGACCAGCTAGCAGCAGGCTCCCCCTATCCCCTATAACCTTAAGTTGAGTCACACCATTACTGATGGACTCATATAAGTTGGCCAAAATCAATTCGGCCAGGCACAGGGGGTATTTGTGGTGAAGCTGCATCGCGAGCGTCAGCATCTTTTTCGTCACTTGAAGCGATTTAGTACAAAAAACAAATCGAGACAACCACATAGCCAAGAAGGCTATATGCTCCACCTCCGACACAGTGCTAGAAGCTTTGTCGTGGAAGTGATTTATGAAGGTGGTATAAGTGGGTTTTGTAGCAGCAGACCCAATAGCATCCTCAGACAAGTCTTCAGGGTCGAAATAGTCACCGGTTGGTTGAAGCCCAGTGATGGCAGCTAAGTCGAATAAAGTGGGGGTCATCATCCCACAAGGAAGATGGAAAGTGAAATGTGCACTATCCCAAAAATACAAAGAAGATACCAGCATAAGGGGGCAGTAAGGCAATCCTGTCTTCGACAGCATCACCAGGTCATAAATGCCCATCTCCTTCCAAACAGAAGCTTGCACCCTCTCCATCTTATTCAACCAGTCTGAATATTCAGAAGAGAGATTAGGGCTTGAACGAAATATTCGATTCCCTTTGTTCATGAACTGGAGGTTGATATCCTCTGTAGTCTGAGGATGCTGCTGGTTCGCCGGAGTAGCGTCTTCGGGGTCCTCACTAGGTTTCTTGGCGCAACCTATGGGTCTAAGCCTCGGGTGTGTAGGAAAGAAGGCGCGCTTTTTCAAGGGGTTTTCGACGCATGAAGATAACGGACCGGACATGGCATACATGTTTCCACCGTATCTGATGGGAATGAGGAGTTGAGAATCATATGCTTCTCGCCATTCTTTCGTCATGGTTTCAGCGATATACCTATCAATCGAAGAAGAAGGAGGGTTAGTGGAAAAGATCTCTGGTGGTTTCTGGACATCATCAGCGTTTTTGGGTTAAGGGTTGTTTGGTGCATTAGAGAGAAAAGCCATTGTTGAGGATTTGAGAGAAAGAGCGAAGTTGACAGTACAATGTTGTGAGAAAGCAAGGGATTTGGAAATGCTGGAAATGGTAAAAGTTCCAAATAGAAAGGCTTAGAAGTATTTATAGCCTTCAGAAGAGGGATATGTCTCGTCAAGGCCATTTAATGTTTTACAGGTAGTGGGACACGTGGCGAAGTGCGAAACGGTTACCGTGCAGGCATTGGGAAACGTTTAGCCATGCTTGCCTAGGTTATAGGAATATGGTCATCATGGCAAGCGTGGTAACGGCAGTTTGAAGAGACATCTTGGAGAAAAAGTAATGATGGTTTTTCCAAGTGCAACAGTTGTTGGAAGGCGAAAAGCACACGTCAAGACTTGGTGGACAACTGGGAAGACATGTGTCGAATGGGAAGTTCAAAGAATGGCTATTTCTTTGAGCAGCGAAATAGACATTCTTGGGGGGCAATTTGTTGGCTCCCAAATTCGACACTTACTATATTTGGTCTTTTTTGGCCAAATAACTGGAATGAACCAAGCTAGGAAGTATGATTCGATACAAGAGATAACTTAAAAGAGAAAATCTAAGTTATATTGGAATCTTCGACCAAGGGCTCATTCGACTGAAGAAGACTTATGTTGCTCGACTGAGAGAAAGTGTTCGCGCTTTGGCACATGGAACGAGGACTATTTGAATTTTGAATTATTGGAGGGAAAGGCAGTTTTCATCAGCGTCTGAGAAGAGGCAACGTGGCCAAAAGCTATGGGTCGAGAGACATGCAGAAGACACTTGTCTTCATCCTAGCGCAGAATGTCCCCTCGATGGTTACCTATTTTTAGTATAAATTAAGAAGCTTGTGTAATTTTCAAGTGTGTCCAACCTATTGTACTAAAACACTCAAATATTATCCAAGTAACTACTGCGTGAGAAATGATAAAGCTGAGCAATGTACGTTGGAAACACCTTTTTTTCTTAATGAAAGTCTTTTTACATTACTTTACCATTATCCTGCAAAGTTATCTTTTTTACTTATTTTACTTGCATTTTTATACTTTTGCTTACTTTTCAACAATCAAACTTCCTTTCTCTGGGTCGAACATGCGTTCTTCCTTCTTATCCATTTTACATAAAAAATTAGCATATGTCCTGGGATTAGTTTGATCGATCCCGTAAGTAAACCAAAAAACTTACCTTTTTTGGAGATCAGCGGTTGTTTACCAAAAACA
Organism: Vicia faba; assembly: GCA_948472305.1. Lineage (NCBI taxonomy): Eukaryota > Viridiplantae > Streptophyta > Magnoliopsida > Fabales > Fabaceae > Vicia > Vicia faba. The sequence goes on along the minus strand of OX451737.1, from coordinate 1,081,123,438 downwards.
ACGGTAAACACTTAGCAAGTTGCATGATGACATTGATTGAAAATTAAAGGAGACTGTTGTTGGTGTGGATGAAGTTAATGATGGATTGAATGATCCAAGTTTTGTTGTGGAACAAAGTAATGCTGGATTAAATGATGCAAATGTAGGGGTGGGAGCAAAAAATGTTGAAGTGGAGCCTGTTGAAGTGGAACCAAGTATTAGTGGTCAGGTGCGTGAAGAATCCAATTCTGATGACAGTGAGGATGAGAGTTACCAGTATGATAGTGCCCTAGAAGTAACCTTTGAAGATGATTCTGATGGTTATGAGGATATTGATGAAAATGAAATTGCAGACCTGACTTTGTATGACAGTAATGAAATATCAAAAGGAAAAGGAAAATGAAAAAGAAAGTGCAGCAAAGTTATAGAGGAATATAAAGGGAGTGACAGTGACAATGAGGGTCTTCAAAGTGGTTGTGACAGTGATGACAGTAGTCGGGTTAAAAGGAATAAATACCCAATTTTCAAAGAGATAAAAGATATGGCCAATTATAAATGGGAATTAGGAATGTATTTTACTTCAAAGGATGGCATTAAGGAAGCAGTTGCATCGTATGCTGTTCAAAATGGAAGAGCCCTCAAGATCATAAAAAATGATAACAAAAGGGTGAGGGTGAGATGTAAGGAAGGTTGTGAGTGGGAGGTTTATTTTTCCAAGTTATTAAATGAGGAAACCTGGCAAATAAGGAAAGTAATTGACAGTCATAATTGTAACAGGGAGTATAATGTGAGGATGTTAAGCACAAAGTGGTTGAGTAAGAGGATTCATAATGCATTGAAAAACAACCCTAGGTTGAAGGTCCAGGATATTAAAGAAAAGGCATTGAGGAAGTGGAATGTAGGTGTAAACAAGACTAAAGCAATAAGAGCAAGAGTGGCTGCAAGGAATAGGGTTGATGGTTCCTTTTTGAGTGATTACACTAGGATATATGACTATTGTCATAAACTGCTAAGAGCCAATCCAGGGTCAACAGTTAAGATGAATGTTGAACTTGTTCTAGAAGGTGCTAATGATCAGACACCCTTTTTTTAAAAGGCTTTACATATGCTATGAAGGATGCAAGGAAAGTTTCAAATTATGTAGGCATGTAATAGGATTGGATGGTTGATTTTTGGAGGGGCTTTGTGGAGGTGAAATTATGGCAGCTATAGGAAGGGATCCTAATGATCAGATGCTTCCCGTAGCACTTACGGTTGTTGAAGGTGAAAACAGAGATAGTTGGACATGGTTTTTGAAGCTACCGGTTGATGTTTTGGGGGTGGACATGAATGTCACTCATACACTTTCATTTTAGACCAATAGAAGGTACACTAAGTACTTCACAACATCTTTACATTTATCTGATTGTTTTCTTGATAATTTACTATTAGTTATGAATCTATTTTACAGGGAATTTTACCTGCAATGAAAGAGTTGTTGTCCAATATTGAACATCGATTTTGTGTTAGGCATTTGTATAAAAATTTCAGGAAGAGGTGTCCTAGATAAACATTCAAGGATCTTATCTGGAAGGCTGCTAAACCTACATACTCACAAGCTTGGGAAAGAGATATGAGGGCAATGAGAATGATCAGTGGAGAGGCATATCTCCACATGATGAAGACTCCACCAAGTCAGGTTGCAGCAACACAAGCATCAGTTGTACAGGGTTACATGAATGCAACTCAGTCTTTACAAGGAAAGTCAGTACCAGGGCAAGACACAAAGGAGAAAGCTAGAGGAACTGGAAAGCTACAAAAACTAGGTGTGAGAAGGCCCTTTGTACCCCCAGGACTAACAACAAGACTCTCAGCAGCCAAGAGTGCAACTGGTCTTACCACCAGGTGATCTATTCCAACCAAGAGAAGCACATCAAAGAGGACCATCTAGTTATAATTTTAGGGTTTATGTATTTTGAAACATCTCTATGTAACGTGTCATTCTGTCAATCTTTTGAAACATGTCAGTATTTTGGAACATACTTATCTAACATGCCAACTACGTATTTTCAGTTTAACTAATCTGATGTGTTCATTTACTGTTAAATATGCTCAAAATTATTTTGCTACAATTAACGATATGTAAAACTGATATGCTTTGATTAATGACATGCCAAACAAAATAAGTCTTATTAAACTGATAACATGTGTTAAAATTACACATAAGCTTGCACATAAATTTCCCAAACTGAAAAAATTACACACAAATTGCTACATACTCCTACTTCTAATAGAGCTTAGTGACAAATACACATAACACTACAAAAACACATAATCTTCAATGTTTTTTTCCACTTCAACATCTTGTTGAGTTGAATTTGAAGTTCTAACACAACATCCCCTAATTCTTCATTTCTAACTCTCAATTTTTCGTACTTATTATTGGTTTCATCTAAATGCTTTGCACCAATGGAAGAAGCCACATCCTCTTTGTAAGGAGCCCTGCGAATTTCACAAATTCATCAAATTCTGTTTACGATCTTCTAACATATCCAAACCATAATTAGGGTTTACCTTGTAATTGTGACAATCCAAAATTTCTTTCCATAATTCTTCTCAGTGGTTGTCCTACGAAGAACAGCGCTGTCTCCGCAAGGACAAAGTGGTGCAATCCGTGGGCTACTGTATACATATGACCCAACACTTTCAGATTGACAGAGGTTCTTTGGGGAAGATGAATGCTTCGTATTCATGGAGAAAGGGAAGAAGATGAATAAGGTACATAAAAATTTGAGAAGGAGAACGTTAACAAAATTTTGTGAAGGAGATTTTGAACCACTGTGAAATATGCTTTCTGCATATAAAGAAGATGAAGAAATCTGTCAGTTCATCTACCACCTCACGCAAATAAACGGACGTTAGAGACCACTTAACGGAAAGACTAACGTAGTTGCATTTTGAAATTTAAAGGACCTTTTACATAAAAGAAAGATAAGGGACCAAAATAAACTATGAGCTATAGTTAAGAGACCAAAATAAATATTTTACCTTATTTAAGAAATAGCAAGGGCATCATATACAACCATATAACTTAGATATTAGTGTAAATATGTATTTATTATCCCTATTGAAAAGTTGGAAAAAAAAGTAGTGCAGTAGTGGATAGTTACAGCAGAGTAGTTTGGTTTGATAGTCTATGTGTAGAAAGTTTTCAAAGTACTACACATAAACTTAAATATTAAATTAAAAGGGAGAAATACAATTATTTTTAGAGAATTTTCAAATCTAATTTCACTTCTCCACCTAACCATTCCATTTCCCATAGGCACTGCATATCATAGAAAGAAGAAAAAAATCATATTGTATAATAGAAATTAAAAAAAATAGCAACAATAAAGCATATGTGATCAATAATTAATAAATATCATTTGAACTTGGCATGAATACATGAACCTGTACAAACATAGTTAAATATATGTAATAAATACATTGAAAAACTATAAACCATATCATTTGACAAATATAAGAGCATTTTGAAAATTTTGAAAAATAACAACAGAAAATTTAATTTAAACAACACAGAGGTCCATTTTTGAAAAATACTTCATTTCATGAACACAAAAAAAAAAATATTAATAACATAAAACATCAAGAATATTTCATCTACAAAAAGATGTCAACCTGTATCAAAATTTGTTAAAAAAATAAGGGTTAATACCTATTTTCACCCCTGACATATGGGGTGTATTTGAAAAATCCCCCTGCCAAAAAAAAAGTTCCAATAGTTACCTTGACAAATTTTAAAAGTTTCAATTTTTACCTTGAGGCTCCCACATCACCTAAAAGGCTGATGTGGCTTATTTTTTTGTTACAGTTGGACGTTTTTTTTTTGCCATGTCACACAAGACCAAGTAAAATGTCCAAAATGCCCTTTCTACATTTTTCTTAAAATCCCAAATAATTTGGCAAATGCTATGTTTCAATTCAGACCCTCCACCTCCAAATTAGGGCGCAGCATCTTCATCTCAGCAACCCAACTTTTGCTTTCCTCTTTCCTCTTCATCTTTAAGTTTTCTTTGATTTCATAAACATGAGTCAACCAAATTGTTCTACTTCATGCTTATCTTCAAATGGTAGACTAACTCCCAAATGCGGCCACAATGTCTCCATGAAGTTATTTGTTTCAAAATCGGTTGCAAATCCCGGGAGAAAATACTGGAAGTGTAAGTTCTGGGGTAAAGGAGATGACTGCAACGCATTTGTTTGGGATGATGAATTTTCTGATGATTTCGGTGATAACGGCCATTCGGATGTAGTTTCAGTAGAACTGATGAGCAAACTGGAGAGAGATATCGCACTGAAGATGGAAGCCATGGAGAAAAAAATGGATGAGTTACAAAAGAAGCTGAATTATGTTTTAGTTGGGTTTATTTGTCTTTTGGTTCATTTCTTACTTAGTTCATGTAAAAATTCATGAAGCTGTGGCTTATGTTCTAGGAAGTTGTAACCTAAGTAAAATTTAGTTCATGAATTATATTTCTTTGTTATGGAATATGGAATATATTACTCTCATGAGTTTTGGTTATCTGTTCTTATATTTTGGAAATCTGTTCTTAAGCAATTCTGTTTTGGAATATTTTGGAAATCTGTTCTGATATTTTGGAAATCTGTTCTTAAGCAATTCTGTTGAGTAATTCTGTTTTACAAAATCTGTTGTACAAAATTTGAGCAATTCTGTAATTCTGCAATTTTGTTAAGTAATTCTGTTCTTAAGCAAATTTGTTGTACAAAATGACAATAAAATAGTTAAGCCAAAATCTGTTAAACATTGTCAAGCAAATCTTTTGTGATACATAGTCAAGTACATATGTGATACAAAATGACAATAACATGATACATAACTTAAGCCAAGCCTGTTCTGATAATAAGTAAAAGCAACAAAATGACACAGGAAACTTTCAAATTGAATTTTACAAAATAGCACACTATGTGCACAACTACTGATCAATGCCCTTCCTCTTCTTCCTTGATATCTTCTTTGAGGTACTATCACCAGTTTCTTCACCTATGGTCAAAGGTGCATCAGGTGTTGATCCAGGCCCACCATGTCTTTTGGCATTCCTCACTCCCTTCAATCTTTCACTGACTCTCTTTCTTGATCGCTTCCAAGGCACGGCCACGGGCTTTTTCCTAGCTGAAGGCTTTTTGACATTAGTAGCAGCAGGGTCAGGTTGCATTGCAGCAGGTTGTGAATCATGTGTTGGGGGAGGTTGCATTGCAGCAGGTTATGATTCATGTGTTGGGGGAGGTTGCATAGCAGTAGGTTGTGTGGGATTGTCAACTTGTGATTGTTGTTCTTCATAAAGATCCATCATATTATTCAGCAATGCATCCATCTCTGGGTCTTCATCCACAGTTCCACCTCCAGTTGCAGTTGTATCAACATTTGCATCAGATTTTTTTGACACTTTGGTCCTAGGTGTCTTTCTCTGCATTATTCAGAAACAGATATAAATAAAGACATTTCAATATGCTGAACATAATATTATTCAGTAACAGATTCATGACTATAATACCTTTCTCTTTAGTGCATTAGGATCTTGCTCCTTAGCTTGACACTTCCTAGAATTATGGCCAAATTTGTCACAATGCGTGCATCTGTATGCTACACCTACCCTCCTCATCCTTGAACCATTCTCATCCAACTCTCTAAACCTCAGTTTCTTAGGCCTTCCAGGTCCCTTCTTGTATTGTGGTGGCAACAATTCTTCAGCATCCACAGTTGGCCACATGTCCATGCCATTTATTGGACTAACATTGTTTTCATAACATGCCCTGTAAGCTTCTCTCATGTAACAAGGGTCAACATATTTCTCAGGATCTAAGTTTTGATACTGTAATGCAGAAACAACATGCCTACATGGTATGCCCACAAGATCCCAAAAACAACAAGTACAGGTTTTTTTCCCAATATCAACAACAAACTGCAATCCATTATATGGGTGATGGACTTGCCACAAATCACCACTGCTCCATGTAGGCAGCCATTCTTCACTAATATATGTTTCCTTATCAAGCCTTTTCCTAGGATTAGGCATGACATTGTGCTTCCACTTATCAAGCTTAACAACACTATTAGCAATCCTATTCATCAGGTAGTTCCTAATCCATTCTACCATAGTGAGTATTGGCTTATCCCTAGCTTGTAATATTGTACTATTGAAAGATTCACTCAAGTTATTCATCAAAACATCACACTTAGGGTAAAATGAAAATGAATGCTTACACCATAGTTTTGTTGGCACTCCCATCAGCCATTCCCATGCCTTCTTATCAATTTGTTTAAGCTGATTCATCTTCTTTTCCCAAGCCTGGAAGTAAGTAGCCTTTGCAGCCCCCAATAACAGGTCTCTAATGGCAGCTCCCCCTCCAAATTTCTTCTTGAAATTTGCATACAGGTGTCTGAGGCAGACCCTGTGTTCAACTTGCTGATGCATTTCCTCAAAGACACTAACAAGTCCCTAAAAACAGCAAGACCACAGAAAAAAGCATGTACATTAGCAACTTATATATTCCTCATAAATGTTGAACATTAGCAACAAAACAAGGCATGTAACATTAGCAGCAGGTTCTCATTAATGTTGAACATTAGCACCAGAAATACTTCAGTACCAGAAATTAGTGCATATTTGTGCATGTTTCATAAATGTGAATAACAAAGGTAATTAGTGCATATTTGTACCTTTTGTTGGTCTGAAATAAAAACATACTTTCTCTCTTCTCCAATGTCTTCCATTAGCAATTGCATAAACCATCTCCAGCTTTCTTTTGTCTCAGTCTCCACCACACCAAATGCCAAAGGATAATATTGGTCATTCGGGTCCCTTGCTACAGCAATTAATAATTGACCTCCATATTGTGTCTTAAGATGACACCCATCTACCCCTATAAATGGTCTACAACCCTTGGTAAACCCTTTCTTGCATCCATCAAAACAGAAGTAAAATCTACCAAATCTTAGTGGTAGTGTTGGATGTGGTCTCTCAGTATTTAGTTTGACAGTGTTCCTAGCACAATGTTTTCTCAACTCAGCTGCATATCTCCATAACATGTTATACTGTTCCTTTGCATCACCTTCAATTATTTCTTCAGCCATAGCTTTGGCTCTCCAAGCTTTCCCTTTGGTAATGCCCACTGAATATTTCTGTCTAAGCTCAGACATAATTTCAGACAGTTTAACTTTCCCTTGTGACTTCCTCTTTTCAACCACTAACTTAGAGACCCACTTGGAATTGGCAGACTTGTTATTTAATACCCTTGCACATGTGTGGGTCCCCACCCAAGTCTTTAGCTGGTAAGTGAGGCTACCTCCCACTTTGCTACACAATGCCAAAAACCCACATTTACTCTTACACTCAACCCTAACCCTATAGCTCTCATTCTTAACAAACGTTATTTCTCTACCATTTAATACTGACCAATCCCTGATAGCATCTTTAAATTCAGAAAGAGAAATGAACTCCATACCTAATTTGAATTGAAAGTCTTTGTTAAGCAGCTCTGATCTGAACTTCTCATACTTTGGCTTGGAAGGTTTGTCATCCATGTCACTTTCATCAGCATCTGAACTTTCAAGTTCCTCACTAGCATAATCCACATCTTCACATATCCTTGTAGCCCTCTTTGAACAAGATCCTAAGACACTTTTGGGCACCAAAACACTGACCTTGTCCATTTTGCTCTTTTCTTTCATCTTTTTGGGATCCTTGGATGCACAACGCTTGAATCTAAATGATTTCCCTTCGATCTCCACCCTATTCCCACTAACTGGAACAACTACCTCCACTCGTTCAAATTTATCTTCTTCTACTTCAATTACTCTTTCCTCTTCACTGTCATTGAAACATTGGCTTGCATCAACATAGTCACCAGAACTATCATCTCCACTAGAGGTGCTGAAGTCATCAACATTAGGTACCAGAACCTTGGTCATCATGTCTTCTACACCGTGCTCTACCCAAAGATCACCGTGAACCCTACAAGACATACAATGCTTAGCAACTTCTACAGCTCCTGCATCATCAACAACATTTTTAAACCCTTCATCCGTTTGCGGAATCTTTCTCCATAGCCTAAAACCTTCATAACCCCAATCTTTAACCAGACTAACAGCTTCAAAAAAGCTCCATGTATCTTCGTCCTGACATTCAACAGTAGTCTCACTACCTCCTCTATAATACGTATGGCCGTCTTGCACGAAACTTCCCCCATGATGAAACACTAAATTAAACACACCCATTTGCAAGGATGAAGAACCCTAATCGCAGGGTCTGAATTGAAACTGGCTTTTTTTGTAAGATGAAGATGAAGATGCTGCGCCCTAATTTTGCCAAATAATTTGGGATTTTAAGAAAAGGGCATTTTGGACATTTTACTTGGTCTTGTGTGACATGGCAAAAAAAAACGTCCAACTGTAACAAAAAAATAAGCCACATCAGCCTTTTAGGTGATGTGGGAGCCTCAAGGTAAAAATTGAAACTTTTAAAATTTGTCAAGGTAACTATTGGAACTTTTTTTTTGGCAGGGGGGTTTTTCAAATACACCCCATATGTCAGGGGTAAAAATAGGTATTAACCCAAAAAATAATAATAAAGGACACAAAAATAAATGAAATAGTTCATGAGATATAAATTACCTTATCCAAATTACAATACTACTCCATGAATATATTTCTTAGAGTTTCATTGAAAATCAATCCTTAAAGTTAAATATTAATAACTCATACAAATCAAAACTTAGTAGAAAGGATCGTGTTCATACATCAAACATGATAAATAAATAAAATCATCAAATTATTCCAAAGATCTTCAAGTTAGTAAACACAAATCTAAAAATTAAAAGTATGTACAAAATAATAAAAATAATTCTTTATTCTTATCCATTGCTACTTGGTTTTGTAGTTCTTAAATTTTTCATACTATTCCATCTTTTTTATTTTCACTACAAGATCACCTGAAAATAAAAATAAAACATTTTATTTATGTTTATAAATAAAATTTATAAAAAAATACTTTAAATAAGTCTAACAATCGTGTGTTGTGTTTTAAACACAAATTTATGCAGAAAATCCTCAAGATGGTGAAGTAAAAAAGAAATTTATGAAAAAATAAATAAAAGAGGTATTTAATACTAATGTCATGAAGAGAATCAAATTTATCAGACATCACAAATCTAGACTTGACATAGTCAACTGTGGCACCTACATTTTCACATTCAGTGGCAAGAGTGATTCAGAAGAGAATAATGGTGATGAGAATTTCAAAGATATAGGAATGGATAGAATCATTCTCATAGTCAAGATAAACATGCTTCCAGAATTCTTTAACAAGATTCACGTAAACATGTTTCTTCAACATGCTGAAGTATCTTGTCCATTTCTGAGAACAGAATATATCTGAGATGCTGGAAGCAATGTTACTTTCAAGAGAAGAAATTTCAATTTGTCTTTCGATGGTGATTTCAAGAAGGTCTTCATTTCCAAGAAATATTGATTGAGGCATGATGAATCAGACGAGAGGAAGAATCTTGATGGGAATTGGTTTATGAGAGGAGAAGATAAATATGATAGATCATTGTATATCAAGATAGAGTACCATACAAGTTCTAAATAAGGACTTTGAGTGAATTAGTATTTAGAGGTGACATACGGGAATAGATATAGCAAAACTTTGAATGTAGTTGCTTGAATGAGAAACTATCATCACACGCATCACTTGTAAAATATTTGACTTATCCTCAAGAGAACTTACGAGTTCATATTGTCTAGATAATTGATTAAAAAAAAGCTTTTTCTTGGAAGAGAGAATGTTCCAGATTATGAGATTTTCACTTAACCAGAAAATTCACAACTTGAATTTGCATTAACATTTAGAATGCTTCTATTTTAAAACATCTTCTAACTTGTAGAGGTATTTTTATTAATTCTAAAATCTTTACAGTGATTCTTTTATATGAGTATCCTTCATTCTGGTTTTGACTTTAGCTTGTCCTTGATAGAGCTTCTGATCAATTTGTCATGTCTTTGAAGACTTTCCATCTATCTTTAATTTTATCTTTTTAGATATAGCTTCTAATCAACTTCTTCCTTCTTATGCTTTCTTCAGAGCGGTCTTTCAGAGGTTCTGAATAATCTTCATATTGATTCCTCTTATTTCTTTGAGTATTCTCAGTTTTCTTATTTGAGAACTGGAATTAGTCTTCTCTTAAGATGGTCTCTTCATTCTTCTGTTTAGAATCACTCGTACGACTTTTTAAGATAATCTTCAGAGTAAAGATATTCTGATCTTTTATTATGAGAACATCCATCTGCTTATCAAACTTCCTTTGAACAAAAGCTTATTTTCACAAGGTCAATATTTCATGAACTTATGAGAAGCTATGTGATAGAGAGATTTAACTATCATTGCCTAACGTCTTCTGAATTTTTTTTTTCTTGAACAAATTGCAAAATTTGTTCTAATCAAAACTTTGATGTTTCTGATTAACAATCTTGTTCTTGCACTGTTGAGCTAACTTACTTGGAGTTTAGTCTTTGACCATACTTCTGATGCATCGATGAGCATTATTTCCTCAATAATGTCTAGTATTTTGTAAAGCCTCCTTTCACAAGGACAATGTTTAGCTTTTCTGCCTGCTTGAATGGAAAACTCTATCATGAAGTTCTTATGTATCATAAGACGACAATCTTTTTATCTTTTGAAAAAATTCCTAATGAGATCTTATGAGAAAGTCAAGGATGGACTAATCCGTTTCTTGAAAACATATCATACTTCTCAAGGAACTTAATCAAAAGCATTCAACATATATAACTTCTTATTTGATGAATCTTTTCCTGTTAGCTTGTTCTTCAATTTTTCTGGTTTTAGACAATAGTTGAAAATTGAATATCTATCACCTTAGAGTATTTCTTACACAACATCTGGATCTTGTTCTGAAACTGTTAGGTGTTTGATTTCCATCAATAACAGAACCAGACTCTAATACCAATTGAAGGTGCAAAGAAAACGCAAGAAATTGAGGGTTTGAATTGGGTTTCCCTTTCTTGAATAACTTTCGCTTATAAGCGTTAAGCGTTAATCCACTATAACAAATTTGATTACAATCGCACGGATAACTGCCGGTAACTAATATCCAATGACGCATTCAGGGATCCAAATCAGATATAACATTTGTTGACCCAACAAAATCCAATTCTCCAGAATCTCCTATCAGGATTTCCTTCCAATGATATCCATCAGTGATATTAGAAGGTTGACCTTCACTCAATCCCCTTTGAGATATGACTACCATTGACCCAATAGAATCCACTATCAGGATTTCATCTACGATGGTCACAACCAAAGTCTTCTCAAGTCTTCTGATCTTCACTCAATCGCTTGAAGAACCAACCAATTCTAAACAAAAATATTTTTCTGGAGATTACATTAGTGCTTCTTATCAAGCAGATTACTCCTAATTTAAGTACATATTGTTTGACACAATTCTGAGCAACAACTCTTGTGTACAAACAATTTACATGAAGATCTTAAGAAATAACACAATCTGAGCAACAACTCTTATGTTTTACATATTTCTACAAAGATGAATATAATATAAGTTAAGTGTAGCATCTTGTAGTTTTCTTGTCTCCATCTTCATTGTTGAGCAAGCTATGAACAACAACTCATTGCTTCTTCATAATTATGTCAAAATGTATATGATAGATGGTTTAAATGACATCTTGTGGAGTTCTTCATCTTCATCTTCTTTCTTTATTAAGCAAGATATGAGCAACAACTCCTTGCTTTTCATGATTCTGCCAAGATGTATATGATTGGTAGTTTAAATAATATCTTATAAAATTATTGTTCTTCATCTTATTTGGTTAGCTTCAACATATTCAACATAATTGTTATTCTTGTTGTTGTTATAGTGGTTGATAACCTTTTGGTTGTGTTCTAATAATGACAACCTTTTTAGCATTGAACACTAACAACTTGCGACTTGCAACTTGCAGCTTTGAGCAACCAGGAAACCAACATGCAACAAGCTCATACCTTTTCTTCATACAATTCTTTCCTTTATATAGTCAAGCAAAATAAAGTCGTTGATTATTTAAAAAAGAGTCGTTACAAATAGTAATGCTACATCCTTATCTCTTCCACTCTTTAAGTTAGTGGAGAGGCAGTGGCATAAAACTTTTCCGTACTGTGTACTATTGTACCATGTTACCGTTATATTCTTTCCTTCTGCACTTCAGAGGCTTCTGCGAGCATGAGGTTAGAAGCGACAACATAACGTAAGGTATTCAGAACTTCAAGTCTTCAGAACTGCGTCTTCAGAGTCTTCAACACTTGGTCGTGAGAATTCGTTGTAGCGAACCTTTAGATTAGAAGAGCTTTAAGAATCCTTGTCTCAGAACCTTGTTATTAGAAACACAAAGTCTTCGGCATCTAGACTTCAGTTAGAAACGTTGTCTTCAGATCTTTTAACTTTGTTTCTTTGAAACACACTGTCTTTTATAAATAGCGTAGAAGCGGAATCAATTCTCTTCCAATGTCTTGGCCACACCTTCCATCAGAAGCAGAACCTGTTTGATGTCTTGGCCACACCATTCATTAGAAGCAGAACCTGTTTGTTAAGTACTAACATATTACATATAATTTTTTATAAGTCGTAGAGATGATAATAAATCGATGACATATCAGGGATGAAACTCAGAACCTCTAATTAAGTTGAAAGAGATCCACTCCATCTCATCCAAATGCTCTTGAATTAAATGATTTATATTTTGATATACATTTATTCTTCAAAGTGATTTTATTTAAAAAAAAGAGTAGTATATACTATAAATTAATCTCTATTATCTCTTATATTGGTACTCAAATCATCATTACTAAAAATTTATTTGTCATTTTGTTCGTATAAATGTATAAAAAAAAACTTTAACATAGAAATTAATCTGTTATTTTTTATTTGATTGAAAATTACACGTTGAAAATACTAAACAATGAAAATTACCGGAAACTAGAAAAATACAACATAAATATCTAGATTTAACAATGATGAAACAAAGCGAAGAAGGTTTTGACGAAAGAGAAAATAAAGAGAGATTCAGAGAGGTTTTGCAAATAATTAAACCGCGATTTTGAATTCGGAGAATAAACGCGAAGAAAGAAAAAAGTGCTTCCAAGGATATGAGTTCGTGTTGTGTAATTTCTGTTATTATTGCTGAATGCTAACTTTATTTAGGAAGAAGAAATGAAGAAAGACGCTAGAAACGACGAGTCAGAAGACCCGAAACTTTGGGGAGCGCTTCTGTTCGGCTTAATTGGCGCCACCGCCACTACTCTCGTCGTAAGATTCTTCGATTCGTTTTTCTCGTTCGATTTTAGGTTTTTTCGGTTAAGAACAATATGCATATGATTACAATTTCAATTTCAATTTTATTGTAATTTGAATTATTTGCAGTTCGGTCAGCTACGGAAGACTGCTGAATGGCTATCTCTGGTGATTTATTCACTTGCTTTTATTTTATTGTTAATTTAATTCAATTTGAAGTAATGAAAATAAGTTATTGATTAATCGATTTGTGTTTGATTATTTTGCTGAGGAATCTAGGTTTTTGGCTTTTTTGATTTTTTTGGATTTTGTTTGAAGTATAAGGAAGAGATTGATGGTGAAACTGATTGGGTATGGTTTTGAATGTAGCTATCTAGGTCTCAAGGGTGGAAAGGAAAAAGTGGGAGTACTTATAGGACAGCTTTTCAGGAAGAGGCATGGAGAAAACATAATAAACGAATGCAAGAGGAGTATGAAGAGGAGATGGAGAGAGTTGTGAGTTTTCTTTCTTCTTTTATTTATCTGGCTGGGTTTGTTATCGTCATTGTTGTGATAAATTTTAGTAGCGTTCAAATTTTAAATGCAAGGATTTATTTTGTTGTAGCTGTAATTTTGTTAAAACAACTAGAGGTAGAGGAAGATTGGGAAAAACTACAAGAGAAACTACAAGAGAAACTACAAGAGATCCCTTTAAAAATTTGCGCGTTTTGTAAAATTATTTTTATCAGAGAGCGACAACCCTGAATCTGATCGTCTAAACTTTACGTATTGGAAAGATCGGATATGCGAACTAATTTGATGAAAGTGATGAGAATAGAATCACAATTAAAAATGAATATGATGAATCGCTTTAGCAAGTTTAACAAGGTGTAAGTTATTACCAATTAGTTGCGGAGAAGATAAAGCAAATTTGTGAGTTGTAGATTCACCAAACACTTGGTGTACGTACTACACAAAGTTTGGTTATACTCAAATTATAGTGATTGTAGCCAAATCTTGAACAAAAACTCTTTTTACCATGAATGATTTTGTACTCAAGAATCTTTGGCCCCAAATCCTTCTTCACAATCCTCCGGTTACCGCTACCCGATTGAACACTCCACGGTCTTCCAATCCCTTAGCTCGGCTGAATTCAATGAAGCAAAGATTTGTGATAAAAACCCCCAATTTGGAGGACAAAACCCCAATGATTTTATTCAAGAAAAAACCCACAAAGATCTCAACCCAAATCTGAAATTGCACTTTCAATTCGGACGTTATCAACACAATCCCAAGAACTTGATCAACAAGAATGATTGTGTGTAGTTGTTGATGATTGATGAGAGGTTGAAGATGAAGAGAACTCTTGTGTATATCTTTCACTTTTTCTTGTTATGTTAAAATAGAGGCCAAAACTATATTTATAAGTCATTCCCATGATGTAACAGCATAGCAGAAAATTAAGACAATTTAGCGATGCGTCGACTCATGCAGGGCATACAGAAGACGTGCGCCTTCCCGAGCGAGAGAGAGATTGAAGTTCCTTTAGTTATGCGCCGACTCATTGTTTTGATGCGCCGACTCATGTTTTCCCAGAACTGTGCGTCGACGCATAGAGAAGGCGTGCGCCTTCCCGAGCGAGAGAGGTTGAAATTTCTTCAGTCATGCGCCGACTCATTCCCTGATGCGCCGACTCATGTTCTCCCAGAACCATGCGTCGACGCATAGAGGAGGCGTGCGCCTTCCCAGACGTTTCCAAGCTAAGAACTTCTTCTCATGAGCCGACCTGAGGATCTATGAGCCGGCTCATGCAGTCTGTTTTGAGATAGATGCTTATTTTTTATGTTTCTCACTTGCACCTGTTTGAAGTAAGGCATATTTGCACAGATGGGTTTTTGACAATCATTAAAACTCAGTTCTTTCACTTTTGCCCTCACAGAAAGGGTATAAAGTAGGTATACCCTATTATGACAGGAAACAAAAGCTATTGCATCCCCATACCAACCTTTACACTTATGACCCGTTTGTTCCTCACACAACTTTGTGCTTGGCCCAATAGTTCAAAGACATGTGTCGCGCCTCCTCCGTCACGCTAATTTTGGGTGCAGTTGCCTAATTTGCTTCAACCATATATGCTGCTCTTCTCGTGTACTCTGCAAAAAAAGTTGGTCTAGGCAGGGTATGCACGATTTCTACTACTATCTCTAAAATGGAAATAGCTTCATAATAACATAAAATTTATTTAAGATAAATTTATAAAAGTGATGAAAGATTTCTTAAATAAGAGAAAAAAATTCTAAGAACTGCATAATAATTCCTAAACCAAACAGTAATATATAAATATGCCCCACTATGCTGAATCACTGGGTGATTGCTCTTTGTAGGAACGAATAAGGCGTATGCAAAACGTGTTTAACAGAGAAAGAAATAAGTACAAAAGAGGCTATGAAAGCTGGAAGGAACATGGTCCTAGCCCATATCATCAACATTTCCAAAGAGAAGATTGGTATTGGAAGACTGATACTTCATACAAAAACAGGAGGACTAATTATCGAGAAACTCCAAGAGAGAGCAGAAACTATGCATTATCACATCACTATTCAGTTTTGGGTCTTGACAGGTACTTACAGAAATCTAAGACAATGGTCTATCTAATTGTGGCTTCACAGGAAATATTTTGTTTTGTTTACATATATTACCCGAGGAAGTACAAGATAACTGCTTGTTTTATAGATTTACATATATTACCCGAGGATGTACTATAGATTATAGAAACAAAAAAAGAACTGTGTTGGTGAAGAAAATGCCTAATACTCTATGGGTTGGACGCCTGCTTCTATGGTAAATCCAGAGCAGTCAATTACCTTTTTAGTTTTAACAAGTATGCACTTTAAACCTAAAGAAGTGTGTGATTTTAATACCTAGTAATAGTTGCAACTTAAACAGAACAGAGTTTCCAAATTTTTGTTTATACTGTAACTTTGTAAATGCTTGAAGACCTGTACATGATCGTGTCCTGTCTACAAATGAAGTTAACATGCTTGTTTTGCTTTCATGATTAGCCATTAAATTTAACTTTTTGGTTGACCTCAGGTTTAGGAAAGCACCATATTCAGACGCTGAAATTAAGGTAACTTTATTTTCTAACAATGCCTTGCACATTACTGTTGGTGTCTTGCTATATTTTGTCTATCAATTTCTATGTGCATCAAGCTCATCATGATGCAACTGTTTCAGCTCATTTTACTTTGGTGTCTTTGATATGACCACAATTGCAGCTTCCATGATATTACGACATAGATTGTGTGTTTGATCACTATTCTTGAACTAGTTTCATAATTATTCTTTTGTAGAGTGATAAAATCATATCATGATTTAGCCTATGATTTGTGCTCAGGCAACTTACAAGCTTGCCATAATTTATTTACATATTACAACTATTCTCCTTGCTTAGAGTGCAGAGTCCAATCTTACTCACAGTATTCTGGTGACTTCTATCCTGATTTGATGTCCTGCAGTGTGTTCTTCCTTCAGATTATTATTCAGTATTTTCATATTTGTTGATACTGTATCTTATTACTCTCTTACATTTCTTTGTTACTTTGTTTTGATTTCTTTTGTTAATTATCCCCTTACCTTTACAGTCAGCATTTAGGACAAAGGCAAAGGAGTATCATCCTGATCAGAACCAGGATAATAAAGGTAGGCCTTGACTTATTATCGGTGTATAAGATCTTGTTATCTCAAACTTTGGTATTATAAATCACGTAATCATGTATGGGAAAATGGCAGACGTTGCTGAAGCCAAGTTCAAAGAAGTGATGACTTCATTCGAGGCCATAAAACAAGAGAGAAATAACCAAAATCTGTAATTGCCAAACTCTGCCCATCAATACCAGGACTCGAAAGGATGTGAGGTATTCCAAGTAATTAATAAAGTTCATTTAATTTTCATCTAGCTAAATTATGAATATGCTATGAGTAAATTTTCTGCAATCATTAGAAATTTTCTGAATTAATTTTTTTTTTATGCTTCAATGAAACAGAGTTTGACAATGACAGACGTGAGTTACTTGTCTGAACTGTACAAAGAAAATCTGGTAATAATATTGTATTCATTGAGTGGCAATGCCCTTGCCATGTTTGAACGCCACAGGAAAACATTCAAGGTTTGAGTATGGAAGCGATAGACAGAGATGGACAATTAAGGGATGTTTAGAAGAGTTTATTTTGAGTTTACCTTATGAGATAAGCATTTGTATAACATAGGTGTTTGGAAGAACTAATAAAATATAGCTTATGATATGCTCATAAGCAATTTTCAATGTATTTTTATAAATTTCCCAAAATAGTTCATAGAAATATTATACATGGCTTCGTTTTCTCTTTGATTGTAAAAGCAACATAAATTTAAGCTCTTATATAATTAATAACATTTTATAGACTAATTTTGCTGGCCTTTTGGAGTTTACTGTCTGGAAGTGTACCAGGGGTTTCATGGAGCGCTTTCTGATCGAGATTGTGCAGAGATTACATCCGTCCAACCAGTAATGGAAAATGCACAATCGTCCTCTGTTTTAAGTCGGGACTGTATCCATGGCAAGGACCTGCTTGATGTTCACATTGGAAGTGGGCAAAGTGCAGAACTTAAACATTTATAATGTTGAGTGAATTCCATTGCTGTAACATTGTAATACTCTTTCTGTGCTTGGATTTAAGTAGTGTCTTAGTGGTGGTGTCTATATTTTAAACTCATGAGAAAGGCTGTAAGTTTTGGTGTGTGATCGGGACTTTATCGGGACTTTATGAGTCTATTGAGATACTAACTGCAAGTATACAGTTTAGTCGTTCTAGTTTTAAATGATTATCGAACCCACAGAGACTGAGGATCAATCGCATACGATCTAATGCTACAGTTTGTTTCACTAAGCGATGAATATTTGATTTTAGGGGGGAAACAGTTTAATTAAAAAAATAGTAATAGTTATACCGGTATGTGATAGTCGGATTTCGAGAATTCGGTGAATCGCTTGGCCTATAAAGTATTTCGGTAAAAGCTAATTGTTTAAAAACCTGAGACATACACTCTCGTGTTCATGAAATAAGTCATGCTACTAAACCTAGTGGATGCACTTTAAATTTAATAACACTTTTTGAAAACAATTTGGGTTTAATTAATTTATTAAAACACCCTCGTGTATTTAAAAATTAATGTTTCGTTACCACTATCTGGATCGAACCCCAGATCTCGCATGCAGGTTCTTGCCTTAATTAATTTCCCACTCTCGTGGTAAAATCGTGTTAATTAACCCCTCACTATCGTGACAAGGGTAGTTAAATTAAACATGGAAATTGAAAACCAGAAATTGTTTTATAAATATTTTTGGCCAAGGTATCACTGAAATCTTTCGGTTCTTCAGAGTCACATACCAATACGAATAATTTAGCCGGACATAATAGATTTAACAACAATGCAATTCAAAATATAATCCATAAAAATAATTGGCATAATACAAGAATGAATAAATATTAATTGCAATAAAAACCTGGAAATAACGTTACTATGGTGAAATGTTACAATATTCCTTGCAGCTTGATTGAAGTAAATAAATTGTGTTAATTCTTGAATGAAGAATTAACACCCTAAAACTAATGCTTGAAATAATGTTGGAAGTAGAAAGTACAGTACGTAGAAAATGGTCAAAAAACAAGGAAATAAAAATAATTGCAAAAGTAGTAATTTTGTTCTGGGAGAATTCCTTCGACTCTCTTCCCTTTGCACTACCACATATATATAGGAGAGAATATAGCAGTTGAAAGAATCTTGAGAAAAGGCTTGAGTGGAGGAAATATAAGTGCATGGTTACTGAGTGGAGGGAAAATAGGAGAACACTTCTGCCCTCACGTTGCCCACGTCTTCACCAATTCACAACGTTCATCTTTTTGTGCGTGACGGTCGTCACAGGTGGGTGACGGTTGTAATGCGTTTAAATAGCGCATTACACTCGTCAGTGATGTGTGACGAGCGTTGTTTCAAGTTGGGGGTCGTTACGGTCGTCATGGGGTGTGACAGTCGTCACTGCTCCAAAATCTCCAAACTTTGCAGATTTAGATCTTTTCTCTTTGTTTATTGTCTAGCCTCCTTCTTGTAGTCCCTTTTCATTGGTTTGAGTTGACAAATGTTATACCTGTGAAAAGACAAATAAACTCGGAATAATCGGGAGTTAGACGACTTAATGTATTATCAAATCGGTAAAAAAAACGTAGTAATTATATGATACAATTTCTCGTTATCAAATTCCCCCATACTTAAACCTTTGCTTGTCCTCATGCAAATAGTCATTCGAAAGGTCGGACAAGTTTTGTCAAGCGCATACGCATGACATACCTTGGATTTTTAAAGCAATTTCGGGAAATCCTCGTCGGTTCGGCCAATACTTGAGTGAAACACTAAAGATACACTAATGCCACAAGCAATAAGCTTAGTCGTAGGCTTCCATTTCAAACGAGCTATCCAACAGTTCCGTTATAATTCTTCCCAGAGTTCCTCGTATCCATTTCACCCGGTTTTGTTCTGGCGCAATCACATTAAGCCCTTTGTCTTAGCACGCACGTAGTGGAGTAACCGGTTAGTGACTTTAATCCTTTTAGCACGAAGTCTGGTACACGAATGTGGCAACCCTATATATGTTATCCAAGTTGGAGGTTGTGGGGGATCGAGCCATAGCGCGCCCTACCGAGTTCAGAACCAGATACCTCTGAACCAACCTACACTGGATTCCTTCGTTATTTTCTCAACTCTTATGTGTGACCGTATATTTTGGTGCACAAAATTTCTTTTCTTTTAGCAGCGAGATAGAAAGGATATTTTAATGATTAGGCATCAAACACTTATATTCATCGATTTTCCACGTGGTTTGTGTCAAGACGGTGCTGACTGCTAGTATAAACTACTAGGGGTTACTGTAGAACTAAAAACTCTAGATGTCGGTATAATGGTTATTGAAACGGATCACGTAAGTAAGAAGTCTACGGTGTCATAACCGTATCGATCTTGTTATGTCGTTTTCGGCTTCCCTGACTGGGGATTTCGTTAAAATAGGTATGTCGGGCTAATGCGAAGATAAAAAATTTTGGTATGGCTGAATAAAGTGAAGAATTTAAATCGAGATATATCATAAAAATTACTAGTTTATAAAGGAAGGAAAGGTACCTCTCCCACACTAAATCCGACATTGTCCTCAATGTTGCGGTATATAGGTGGGGAAGTATAATTACAAAAACAAACGGAAAGGAAATGAAACAGAAAAAATAATAAACTACATAAAAATAAAGAAAAACTACTGGTGACCACGTCCTCTACTCCTGGTGCGAGAGCGTCTGGTAGGAGTGGCTTCTGTGTCAGTATCTTGGAAACCAAGGGTGCTGACGTCCAGCCTTAAGGCGTTAAGCTCTGATATGGCCTCATCTAACCTCTCATTCATGTTGCGCTGCCCAGTCAAGATCTGAGCGTTTTGAGCGCACAGAGACTCAAATTGCTCATGTTGCCTTCTTTCAAGCGCTGCGCTCATTTGGTTTTGCATATGAATGGCGCGGAGGATCTCTTCAAGAGTAATAGGAGGAGGTGCAGATGAGGATCCTGGAATGTCGTGGACGGGAGGAGCACTATCCAGCTCTTCTTGCATTTCGTCTGCGGGGGCTGCAGGTTGGTCTTCATGAGTAGGTGCACGCTCCGCAGGAGTTGCAGGATCGAACAACCAGTTTGCTCGGTTTCGTGGATCGATTCGGTCCCTGCAAGGAAAAATGATGTTCTGATAAACAGTGTTCCTGATCACAGGGTGGAATCTGCCATCCTCCCGCTCATAAATGAGATGTGCGGCTTTGCAGTGATCCAAAGTTAGCAAAGCCGGTGCCATAGAAGGCATAGTCGCGAGAGCAGCACCGTAGTTCAGACCTGTGGCAAGTGAAGTGACCAGCCCTCCAAAATAAAAGGGTTTTCCGCCTCTAGCACAAATAGAGTGGATGTGAGCGAGTAGGAACGGGGCGGCGTTGATCTTTTGCCCTGTGAACGCGCAATGCATAAAGAAGAGCTCCTTGGAGTTGAGCTTGTGGTTGCTGTCACGGACGAAGATTGGAAGTTTGAAAAAAAATGGAGTGGAGTGGGTAGTTTTCGTGTGGTTCTGTAACAATGGAGGAAGTGAGGTTAAGAAGGAAATGGTTGGAACGGTTCTGTAATATCCGTTCTGATATATTATGCGTGTGACAGTCGTCACGAGGGTGTGACGGTCGTAACACGGCAAAAATGCGTGTTACGCTCGTCACGAGGGTGTGACGGTCGTAACACGTTCAATATCATTAGTGAGAAGACCGTTGGAGATGATTATATAATAAATTTTTTATTATTTTCTTAATATTCTAAGTTTGAAATATTCTAATTAATTCAAGTTTTGAAATATATATTTTTTTTACTAACACATAATGAAATAATATTTGCGGGAAATATAAACAGTAAATTAAAGAATAAAATATACTGAAAATGAAAATGAACGAAAAAAATAAAATAAACTTGGTACTTGATAAATAATTGAATTAATCCATAAAAATTGTTTCGGAGCACTAAAAATAAAAATGATAAAATGTTAAAATAACTAGAATCCCTCCCACACTAAAACTAAACAGTGTCCCCACCGTATGTACAAATGCGAGAGAATAAATCAAGATAACAACGGCAACTCTAGCCACGGGGAGTCGGGAACATATGCTGGTGCATGAAATTCAACTGGTCGGTTACCAAATCCATGAAAGCGATGAAGTCCACTCGGAGAGATGTAAGCTCGCCCCACATTTCAGTAATTTCTTCATGCAAAGAGTGCAGGGTAACAGTAGGTGGAGGCGGTGGTGGGATCTCTGGAGCCTGGGTGGCGGTCTCAGTAGAAGCTGCCTGCTGTTCCCATGGATTGGGGAATTAATGGTATCCTGGTGGTGTGGCGGGGTCTTCAGCATCGTGAGAGGTGTTGGGTACTTCGTAAATATCAACAGTAGAAGGAGACGAAGGCGGTGTAGCAGGATGATGGAGGTCAAAAATCCAGTTAGCTCTTTTATGCACACTAGTGATAGAGTTCGGGAGCGTAAACTGGTGGACAGTCTCATGATTAATTAACAGCTCAAATTGATCTGGCCCAAGGTTCCCGATAAAGCTAGTGTTGAAGCAGAATTCAATGTTCATCGACTTTATTCCATAATGCGGGGCTGATCCTAGCATAGGCCTGCAAAGTCCAATTGCATTTGATATCATAGTGACTAAACCACCCAACAGGATTGGTGCATTCGGAGTCTGGATAATATGCTCCATGTTAGCTAGCATATAGGCGGCACCGTTTACCGGACGGCTCTGGGAGGCACAGTACATAATGAAGAGCTCATCGCGGGACACAGATGTAACATTCTGCTGTTTACCAAAAAGGGTATGGGCGATGATCTTGTGAAAGTACCTGATAGCCGGGTTGTGGATGCACTCAGAATAAAGGTCAGACGGCTCGGGATGGTTATTGCCAGCAATGCTTCCCCAGAAAAAATCAAGATCAGAATCAAGCAAGAGGTCCTCCTGGGTCATAGTGATAACATCAGGTCCAAAAGGGAATCCTAGCAGGTGGGAAAATTCCCTAAGGTTATAGCTGTAGTCCATGTCAAACAACATGAAAGTGATCAACCCACGTTTGAATCCTAACCCGTGATTTGGAATGTAGCTCAGGGTGCTCAAGAACTCAAGGGTCAGTTTCTTGTAAGTACAGTACCGTCTTCGGATAGGAGCAGTGTCCCAGCCAATCTGATGTAGCAAATACATGACACTCTCACGAATGCCAAGAGCGGTCATAGCATGGTCATCAGCGTAGATTGTGGGGCACATTTCCCGCTCAGCCAGATCCTCAAAGCGTCTTCTTTGGTGTCTGCTTCTCAAAGTGATATTCATGAAGCTTACACGTGCCATGGAGCTAAATATGAAAGCAAAAGAATCACCCCCCTGAAAATATATAATAAATGTTTGAAAAACTAAGTTAGTATTTTCAGGTAAAAAGATTTGCCGAAGTTAAATCAAAAAGAAAAAGAAAGTTTAAAGGGAAAATAAAAATAGAAGAAAACAAAAAGGAGTAAAAGATGCAAGCATGAAAATTTTAAAGATTAAGAAAAAGAAAATAAAAATAAAAACATGTTAAAACAATAGAAATAATTAAAATAAAACATGGGTTGCCTCCCACGAAGCGCCTTTGTTTTATGTCAACGGCTCAACAGATAATACCTATTCAGTTAGGTATCGGGGTAGGTGGCTCACTTAACTGAAGATAAGCCGAATAGTTGATATTTCCGATGTTAAAGTAGTGCTTTAGGCGCTGGCCATTGACTATGAATGGTTCGATAGAATTTCCTTTAATTTCTATCGCACCACTTGGGAAAACTTTGTTAATTTCGAATGGTCCTGACCATCTGGAACGTAATTTTCCCGGGAAAAGTTTCAGTCTAGAGTTGAATAGGAGTACGATGTCTCCTTCCTTAAATTCTTTCTGCGAGATACGCTTATTGTGCCATTTTTTTGTTCTTTCCTTATAGATTCTAGCATTTTCATAAGCGTCTAAACGCAATTCTTCTAATTCATGGATATCTAATACTCGTTTTTCGCCAGCAATCTTGTAATTTAAGTTAAGGGTTTTAATGGCCCAATAAGCTTTATGTTCTAATTCTACTGACAAATGACAAGATTTTTCATAAACTAATTTAAACGGCGTTGTTCCAATAGGGGTTTTAAAAGCTGTCCGATATGCCCAAAGAGCATCATTTAGCTTGGAGGACCAATCTTTCCTGGATGTGGCTACGGTTTTCTCAAGGATTTGTTTTATCTCCCTATTTGACACTTCCACTTGTCCACTCGTTTGAGGATGGTATGGTATGGCTATGCGATGTTTAACTCCATATTTTGAAAGTAATTTTTTGAAAATTCTAGAGATAAAATGGGAACCACCATCACTGATTACTAGTCTTGGTACACCGAATCGTGGGAAGATAACATGCTTGAATAGTTTAAGTACTACTCGTGTATCGTTTGTGGGTGCGGCGATGGCTTCAATCCATTTTGATACGTAGTCAACGACTACCAAAATATACTTATTTCTAAAAGATGCGGGGAATGGTCCCATGAAATCAATTCCCCATACATCGAAAATTTCTACTTCGAGGATTCCTTTTTGCGGCATTTCGTCGCGTCTAGATATATTTCCTGTGCGTTGACATCTATCGCAGTTCATAATTGCTACGTGGACGTCTTTCCATAAGGTAGGCAAAAAAAACCATCTTGAAGTATTTTTGCACAAGTTTTCGATGTACTAGCATGTCCACCATAAGGGGCGGAATGGCAATGGGAAATGACGTCGTCTATTTCATCGTTAGGAACGCAGCGACGGTAGATACCATCAGCGCCTCTTTTAAAGAGTAATGGTTCATCCCAAAAGTAGTGTTTAAGATCATGGAAGAATTTCTTCCGCTGTTGGTACGTTAAATCAGGTGGTAAAACATCGGCAACTAAATAGTTGACGAAATTAGCGTACCATGGTAATGTGGTGTTTGTACAAATGGCTTTTACTACCGCAGTTGTTAAAGGTTCATTGTGTTGATCTAAACTGTCGGTGGGATCTATCTCTAGCTTAGCAATAAGGCGTTCATAAGGGAAATCTTCGTTTATGGGAACACTCTCGGTTTGGATTCCATCTAATCTTGATAAATGGTCAGCTACCACGTTTTCAGTTCCTCTTTTGTCTTTTATTTCCAAGTCAAACTCTTGTAGGAGTAGGATCCATCTGAATAGTCGCGGTTTGGCATCTTTTTTACTTAGTAAGTATCGGATCGCGGCATGATCTGTGTAGATAATGATTTTGGCGCCCACTAAGTAGGAACGAAATTTATCCAATGCGAATACCACAGCTAAGAGTTCCTTCTCCGTAGTGGCGTAATTCATTTGTGCGGGATCGAGTGTTCTGCTTGCGTAGTAGATAGCGTGAAGATTTTTATCTTTGCGTTGTCCTAGGACTGCGCCTACAACATAATCGATTGCGTTGCACATTATTTCAAATGGTAGGTTCCAATCAGGAGGTTTCATAATGGGTGTTGAAATTAAGGCTTCCTTAAGCGTCTCAAATGCGTTTAAGCATTTATCGTCGAAAATAAACTCAGCTTCTTTCATTAATAATTCAGTTAGTGGTTTGGTGATTTTAGAGAAATCTTTTATAAAACGTCGGTAAAAACCAGCGTGTCCTAGAAAGCTTCTTATTTCTCTAACTGTTTTGGGTGGTTGAAGGTTTTTGATAATTTCGATTTTTGCTTTGTCGACTTCAATCCCTCTATTTGATACAATGTGACCCAACACAATTCCTTATCTTACCATGAAGTGACATTTTTCCCGATTTAGCACTAGGTTGACATTGACACAGCGTTTCAGTACTAATTCAAGATTTGATAAACATCCGTCAAAACTTTCTCCACAGACAGAGAAATCGTCCATGAATACTTCCATAATTCCGTCTAAAAAGTCTGCGAAAATCGCCATCATGCATCGTTGGAAAGTTGCAGGTGCGTTACATAGTCCAAATGGCATTCTTTGGTATGCAAAGGTACCATAGGGACATGTGAACGTGGTTTTCTCTTGATCATCAGGATGAATGGGAATTTGGAAGAATCCTGAGTATTCGTCAAGATAGCAGAAATGAGAATGTTTGGCTAAGCGCTCGAGCATTTGATCAATGAATGGTAATGGGAAATGGTCCTTGCGCGTAGCTTTGTTTAGTTTTCTATAATCGATACACATTCTCCATAATGTTTGGGTACGTTGTGCTACCGATTCGCCTTTTGTGTTTGTTATAATCGTAACACCTCCTTTCTTAGGCACCACGTGAACTGGGCTGACCCAGTTACTATCCAATATTGGGTATATGATGCCTGCCTCTAGTAGTTTCTGCACTTATTTCTTAACGACTTCACTTAGGATAGGATTTATTCGTCTTTGATGTTCTCTAGAAGTCTTGCAGTCCTCCTCCAGCATAATGCGGTGCATACAGAGAGAAGGGCTTATTCCTTTTAGATATGATATATTATAGCCTAACGCGGTGGATACTTCCTTAACATTCTAAGAAGTTTTTCGGTTTCGGTCTTCCCTAAATTGGCATTGACTATAACTGGTCGTTCGAGTTCTTATCTAAAAATTCATACCTAAGATCTTCAGGTAATATTTTAAGTTCTATACCAGTTTTCTTATCAGTTGGGGCAGGATCGGGTGTTAAGGCGAAACATTCGCTTAGGTCGGCATCTAAATGTTCTTGTTTCCAGTCATCGTCCTTGAGGATAGTTGGTGTCTGAATTTTTAGCATCCCAGAATAGGTGTCTTCTTGGCTTTCAAGTTCTTTGACACATTCATCAATAATATCTAGGAGACAACATGAGTCATCTATAGCAGGGGCTTTAAAGAATTGGGAAAGAATGAATTCTACTTTTTCTTCTCCTACCTCGAAGGTAAGCTTTCCTTTCTTAACGTCAATGATGGCTCCTGCAGTAGCTAAAAATGGTCTTCCTAGTATGATGGGAATGTTTGAATCTTCCTTGATGTCCATTATCATAAAGTCAGTCGGTATGTAAAATTGTCCTATTCAGACAAGAATGTTTTCTAGCATACCAACGGGGAATTTGACCGATCTGTCGGCTAGTTGTAGGGACATCTTGGTAGGTCTCATGTCACCTAGTTTGAGCTTCTCGCAAATAGATAAGGGCATTAGACTAACACTGGCTCCTAAATCGCATAGAGCTTTGTCTATGACAGATTTTCCAATTACACATGGTATGGAGAAACTACCAGGATCTTTTAGCTTTGGAGGCATGTTATTTTGAATTATGGCGCTACATTCGGCAGTTAGCATAACGGTTTCGTTTTCAACGATTTTTTTTCTTATTAGACAATATTTCTTTTAGGAATTTAGCATATGACGGCATTTATGTTATAGCTTCTGTAAACGGAATAGTAACGTTTAATTGTTTCAGAAGTTCTACAAATTTCTTGAATTGTCCCTCGTTCTTGGATTTTGCAAGTCTTTGGGGGTATGGAATTGGTGGTTTATATGGTGGTGGAGGCACGTAAGGTTTTTCTGAAGCCTCTCTGTTCTCATTTGCGTCTTCCTCTACATTCTCAGATTGATCTTTCGACTTCTCTACTTCTTTTTCTGGTTTCTGATACATGGTCGGATTTTGGAGTCTAGGATCTACCGGTCCATCAAGGGCTGTCCCACTTCGTAATGTGATAGCATTTGCATGTCCTTTAGGATTGAGTTGTGGCTGTCCCGGAAATGTACCAGCAGGTGCGGCAAAACTAGCTTGGTGTTGTGCTACTTGGGAGATTTGGGTTTCTAACATTTTATTGTGAGTTGCTAGGGCATCTACCTTATTTGCTAATAGCTTCAACTGTTCACCGGTGTGAACGTTTTGATTGAGGAATTCTTTGTTTTGTTGGGCTTGATTAGCGATAAAATTTTCCATTAGGATTTCAAGGTTAGATTTCTTAGGAATGTTAGGAACATTAACAACAGGTTTTTGATAACCTGGAGGTACAACAGGTGCTTAGCCAGGTGCATATAAAGCGTTATTGCTCTTGTACGAGAAGTTATGATGGTTCTTCCAACTAGGATTATAGGTATTAGCATAAGGATTACCTTGAGCGTAATTTACCTGATCGACTGATATTCCTGCTAAGATTTGACATTCGGTTCCCACATGACCAGGAACTCCACAAACTTCACAGTTTGGGGTAAGTGCAGCCACGGTGACTGCAGGAGGTAAGGTCAAGCTTTCTATCTTTTGG
The DNA here is from genome assembly GCA_948472305.1 of Vicia faba. Classification (NCBI taxonomy): domain Eukaryota; kingdom Viridiplantae; phylum Streptophyta; class Magnoliopsida; order Fabales; family Fabaceae; genus Vicia; species Vicia faba. The sequence goes on along the minus strand of OX451737.1, from coordinate 1,081,095,234 downwards.
GTAAGAGCATCTACCTTAGCATTAACTTTATCTAGGCTACTAATCTCGTACATACCACCTTTGGTTTGAGTTTTCTCCACAGATGTTCTTTCTCCTCCCCACTAATAGTGGTTTTGAGCCATATTTTCAATGAGTTGGTTAGCTTCGTCATAAGGCTTGTCCATCAGTGTATCACCTGCGGCGGCATCTATAGAGAGTCTTGTGTTGTACAAGAGTCTATTATAAAACGTGTGGATGATCAGCCATTTTTCTAATCCGTGATGTGGGCACATTCGCATCATATCTTTGTAGCGTTCCCATGCATCGAATAGCGATTCAGTATACTTCTGCCTAAATCCGTAGATTTGGGCTCTTAGTGCAGCAGTCTTGCTTGGGGGAAAGTATCGTGCTAAAAATACAATGTTAAGTCCTTCCCACGTAGTGACGGAATTTGATGGCAAGGATTGCAACCAAGCCCAAGCTCTATCTCTTAGCGAGAAAGGGAAAAGACGTAATCTTATTGCATCTTTACTAACACCATTTGCTATAACTGTGTCGGCAAATTGAACGAATTTTGTAAGATGTTTATTTGGATCCTCGGAAGGATCTCCAAAGAATTGGCGTTGTTGGATAACTGATATCAATGACGGTTTCAACTCAAAATCATTTCGGTTTATTGCTGGAGCAGCAATGCTGTTGTGGGGTTCTTGTTGTGATGGAGTTGCGTACTCCTTCAGTGGACGGGTCCTTTGTTCTTCGGCCATGTCTAATTCTGGATTAGTTTCGGTCTTAGAGGAAGAATTAGAATCTGTTTCAGAATCAATCTTGATTTCGGGTTTGGGTAAAGGAATAACGTGATTTAAACAGTAATCCCTAACTGCACGTCTTACGGAAAGGATGCGTTCAGGTTCATCCGTCGATTTGTCAAGTGGTTCGCCTTGTGAGCGAGTCCTTGGCATACAAATCGAAAAAGAGTTTTCTTTTGCCTAGTCTAAACGCGCAACAGAAGAATCGTAATTAATTGACTAATCAGTCCCCGGCAACGGCGCCAAAAACTTGATCGGGACTTTATGAGTCTATTGGGATACTAACTGCAAGTATACAATTTAGTCGTTCTAGTTTTAAATGATTATCGAACCCGCAGAGACTGAGGATCAATCGCATACGATCTAATGCTACAGTTTGTTTAACTAAGCGATGAATATTTGATTTTAGGGGGGGAACAGTTTAATTAAAAATAATAGTAATAATTATATCAGTATGTGATAGTCGGACTTCGGGAATTCGATGAATCGCTTGGCCTATAAAGTATTTCGGTAAAAGCTAATTGTTTAAAAACCTGAGACATACACTCTCGTGTTCATGAAATAAGTCATGCTACTAAACCTAGTGGATGCACTTTAAATTTAATAATACTTTTTGAAAACAATTTGGGTTTAATTAATTTATTAAAACACTCTCGTGTATTTAAAAATTAATGTTTCGTTACCACTATCTGGGTCGAACCCCAGCTCTCGCATGCAGGTTCTTGCCTTAATTAATTTCCCACTCTCGTGGCAAAATCGTGTTAATTAACCTCTCACTCTCGTGACAAGGGTAGTTAAATTAAGCATGGAAATTGGAAATCAGAAATTATTTTATAAATATTTTTGGCCAAGCTATCACTGAATTCTTTCGGTTCTTAAAAGTCACATACCGGTACGAATAATTTAGCCGGACATAATAGATTTAACAACAATGCAATTCAAAATATAATCCATAAAAATAATTGGCATAATACAAGAATGAATAAATATTAATTGCAATAAAAACCTGGAAATAACGTTGCTATGGTAATCTTGAAATGTTACAATATTCCTTGCAACTTGATTGAAGTAAATAAATTGTGTTAATTCTTGAATGAAGAATTAACATCCTAAAACTAATGCTTGAAATAATGCTGGAAGTAGAAAGTACAGTAATAATGCTGGAAGTAGAAAGTACAGTACGTAGAAAATGCTCAAAAAACAAGAAAATAAAAATAATTGCAAAAGTAGTAATTTTGTTCTGGGAGAATTCCTTCGACCCTCTTCCCTTTCACTACCACACATATATATATAGGAGAGAATATAACAGTTGAAAGAATCTTGAGAAAAAGGCTTGAGTGGAGGAAATATAGGTGCATGGTTACTGAGTGGAGGGAAAATAGGAGAACACTTCTGCCCTCACGTTGCCCACGTATCCACCAATTCACAACGTTCATCTTTTCGCGCGTGACGGTCGTCACAGGTGGGTGACGGTCGTAATGCGCTTAAATAGCGCATTACGCTCGTCAGTGATGTGTGACGAGCGTTGTTTCAAGTTGGGGGTCGTTACGGTCGTCACGGGGTGTGACGGTCGTCACTGCTTCAAAATCTCCAAACTTTGCAGATTTAGTTCTTTTCTCTTTGTTTATTGTCTAACCTCCTTCTTGTAGTCTTTTTTCATTGGTTTGAGTTGACAAATGTTATACCTGTGAAAAGACAAATAAACTCGGAATAATCGAGAGTTAGACGACTTAATATATTATAAAATCAGTAAAAAAACGTAGTAATTATATGATACGATTTCTCGTTATCAGTGTGATATCATTCCTTGCACAGCTTGTGCTTGGATAAGTGTTATAATAAATTTGGCTTTTTCAAAAAAATAAAAATAAAAAAATAACTTTTTAGAGTAAGAATTTAATTAGATTGTTTCCAAAGGTTGACGTGTCCCACTAGTTTTCTACTTTCTATTCAGTTGACTGCTTAATTTAATTGAATTAAATTAGTTCTGAAAATCTGTAGCACGTACTAAAATCTTATTTTGGACTTTCACTATTATGCTCTAATCAACTTATTCTCTTCGGAATCAACAATTGCATCAGCAAGTTAATTTTAATCACAACTGAATACTAGTCATATTTTTGATGAGCCTTAATTGTAAAATTTAATCTGGAAAACATGAAAACGAATATTTTGGCGTGGTAGTAAGGATTTTGTACTTTTTTTTAGGGTCAAGTTTGTAGGAGTTTTTTAATGCCTACTATTGCCGCTCTCGGATAAAAGATTATTTCACGCCGCTTAAGATTATGACTTTTGTCTTTTGTTTCAATCATATGTGGATTAAATAACTACCAACTATAGCAAACAAAAGAACCCTGTAATTTAATATTGACTCCATAAAAGAATCCAAATACAACAATGCTATCCCCATCTTAAAAGCACCCTGACTTTTAAAACGTATTCACTAAATACAAACTTATGCAGCTGGAGGAGTTCTGTAATAAGCCGGAACAGTTGCAGGGAAGAACATTTGACGAACTCCTTCTGCTTTAATTATGGGCAAGATGATTCCGGATGCGCTCTGCCAAAAGAGAGTTGGTTTTTGCAATCAAACTTAGTTTTCTGACAATTTATTCAAATAAAATAACAATGAGTCCCAAAAACTTCCTACTTACAGCGATTAATCTGACTCCGCTCCATATGCGTTTAGGGGAAGGAAATGGTAACAATAAACGACCAACACCATATATTGCCACAGCGAAGAAATGAAGAACCAAGCTCAGAGGTCGAGGATTTAATCCTGAAAGCAAAGAGACTGGTCCTTCTGAGAATAAACCCCCGAGGCTTAAGTAATCAAAGCAAGCTTGACGCATTTCTTTCCTTGCTGGATCAGGTGATGCGCAAAAAACCTTGTATAGTGCTCCAGCCAACGTATTTATGGTGGACGCTACTGGCTGTGTATTCAAAGATTATGATCAATTAGGCATTAAGCAAAGCTAAATAGTTTCATGAATGTTTACGCGTCATCTTTTAAATTCGAAAGAAGAAAAGTTAGGGTAAAGAGGTGATTTGCGTTAGTTTGTGCCATTACCTTGCGCAAGGTATAGAAGGATTCGAGGTATTTACAAAGGCTGGGTGCATCATTCAGGTCGCGCAAAGGCTTGAGAAGATTTCGCAGCACTACTATATCAGATAATGCCACAGTCATCCCGCCCCCAGTTAGGGGATGGCGCATGTTGAATGCATCTCCCATCAGAAGAGCTCCCGGTGTAGGATAAGGATCAGCTGGCATGCTTCTGTTTGGCATTGTTCTTATGTTGCCTTTGTCCACTGCAGCTATGAAAGCATCATGAAGCTCAGGAGGTACCTGCAATAGTTTTTCCCTTATTAGCTGAGAATGTAACACATAATGCTTCTCTCAGAGTGAAAATGAAAAGTAACCAAATACCGGAGCCTAATAAAAAATTTGACTTGTAGAACCTCGAGTGTATGGTACCTGTGGAGCTACCACTGTCTTCAAATACTTTGCCATTTCACCATTGGAAATAGATGGAACCTTCTGACCAGGAACATCAACCAGACAGCGAATTTCTGTGCTACTTATAGGATAGAACAGAACCGGCGAAGGATCTCCCAGTATGACATGACCATGATTTGCACATGGTAGTTCACAGTTTTCCAAAACTAAGCCAACAAAACAAGAGGGAACATCTACCTGCAAACATAGAAATATTAAAAAATAAAACAAAACAGGTGATTCAGAATTCTTCAGACATCAAGCGCAAAATTCTCATCTCAACTCTCAGCAACTTTGTAGAAAAATGAAAACTAGATCATACATAAATACATTTAAGATGAAAATTTTATCACCTTAGGATTACAAAGGGTACGGCGCAAGTTTGAGAAACAGCCATCACAAACAATAGTAAGAGGTGCACATGCCGATAATTCCTGCGCATCTTTTGTTTTGTACGCCACACCTTTAATTGTAGCTTGCTCTTCGAGCAGGGAAGTAACTGTTCCTTGCTCCAATCTTACACTACATAATATAGAAAAATAAGACAAGTGCTAACAAACAACAACAATTGAAACATTATATCCTTCAAAGAACGACCGAAAATTTAAGGAAGAAACCATACTTGGGAAGGGAGGCAGCCTTCGCTCTCATCCTCTGAATAAAACGCCCATTGTGAAAGCTTCTGCCAGAAATATCTGAGTGAAACTTTTCCAAGGGATAAGAGAGTCTTGTATGTTTCCCATCCTTGAAAAGAGCGTACCCAAACACTTGTTGAGCATCAATTTTCTCCACGCAATCTGTAATAATAGACAAGCCATGATCATTTTCCCTTCTGTTCTAAGTGGAATTAAAAACACACAAAAGGAATCATGTCTATTCCGTTCCAGTGCTCAAGATCAGACATAATCAAGAAGTCGAAGAAATGATGAGTTGTTTTACACTACCTTCAAGTCCTAGCTCAATCAATTTGAGATAGCCTCCAGGTTGTAGCAACTCGCCAACAATTCGGTCTGGTTCATTCAAATCTCTTTCGATAACAAGTACTCTACGTCCATCCTACATTAGATCACAGTTATGCAATCAAAACTCGATAGTGAATATGTTTTAGAAAACAGTACTCAATTTAAATTTTCCTAAAACACAAAACAAAACCAAAATGGGAGACAAAAGACACAAAAAAGGGAGGACCAGCAGAGCTGGACCACAGAACCTTAAGACCTAAAGTGAAGTAAAGTTAAAAGCCAGTTTTCACTTTCCATAGAAAACTGAATCATAACTTCTTAAGACTGTCCATTACTATTCAAATAGTAACTAAATTTGACAGATATCCAAGAATATCCATAGAAAATTACTTAAACTAGAATATGAAAAACTAAAAAAATGTTTTAAGAAAAAGCAAAAGAAAATTTAATTTAAAGTAATTTATGTAAGACAAAGTGATATACTATTTGAAATCAGTTCAAACAAAACAAGTACCAAAAGTAGCTATTTAAATTGAAAGTTGGCAACGTACTATAAACATGGCTGTCTTGTCTCAATATCTGTCTTCAGTCCCCCCACTCTATTGATATTAGTACTTTCACACAACAACAACAACGGTTTTAACCTTAAACATTCACAGTAACTTTTATCCCACTAAATGAAATCGAAACTAGAGACAAACATAAGTATTTTACATTTATTTCAATGAGTATAAGAAATATATCCTTAATAATTTAGTCAAAAAGTACCGAGTTAGATTCTTAGATAGGAACAACACTTGGCCCGTGCACATACCTCTCGAACTCTGGATTATTAGGGTCACTTTACCCAAAAAAAAAAAAAACTTTAACAACAAAATCACACACAAACTTAATATTTTATTTACATTAACAAATAAAGAAACTAAATCTGGTACTATTTTTGTATAACAGAAATTAAGTGAAACTATTATCAACTAGAGCCGTCTTTAAATATGTGCACTGGACAGAGGCTAATAACTAAATAAGGCTTATAAAATATTTGTCATAGTTAAACTATAGTTAAATAGAGTCTCTATTTATTTTGTTAGGGTTAAACTGTCACTGATCTATATCCGAAAAATTGAGATTGTTTTGTTATCATCCAAATAGCATTTCCGTAATCTAAGAACAGAAATTAACCAGAAATAGATATTCAAATTTGAAAATACCTTGCCGAGAGTGTAAGCTAAAGCGGAGCCAGCAACACCGGCTCCAACAATGACGATATCAACGTCCCCATCGGGATTAAACGATCTGCATTCTCCGGTGGCAGTTGTAACATTCTCGGACGTGGTCAGAGAGTTAGCCTCGGAAGAACTCTTACGATTGAAAACAAGACTGTAGAGAGCGACGATGGTGATAAAGGAGCATATGATCCATCCGAGCGCGTAGGGGTCCACCATTTCGAGAAGAACCTCTTAGCGACGGAGGGAGAGGGTGACGGTGCGGTGTTTGTTGTTTTTTCCCCTCACTCTGCTTTGCTGGCTGCGACGTGAATTTGAATAGCGCTAGATGTTGGTGTTTGCATGCGTGGCTTAATAGAACCCATGGAATTTCATGGGGATTTATTTTCAATTTTGTATTTTATCTTTTTTAAGTAAAGCACATGGTATGATGATTAAGAAAATCAGCACATTGATTCGGATGCTAACTGTTTTTCTTAAACAGTCAACATCGCTATTATTAATAGATTTCTTTTGGTAAAATTTCATTATTGATGTGATATTATTTTTCTCTAATAAAAATATGATAAATATATTTAAATATTTTTTAAGAAATAAAATTAAGAAAAATTTATATATATATATATATATATATATATATATATATATATATATATATATATATATATATATATATATATATATATATATATATATATATATATATATATATATATATATATATATATATATGAAATTATATATTTATCATATTTTTATTAGAAAAAAATATAAACTACATTTAAGGAAATAGTTTTTTCCTAATTGTTAAGCACTTTCTCTGGAAAATATTTTATACGATCAAGTCAATATATCATAATCACTCATAACTACTCACTTCGTTTCTTTTTAATTGTCACATTTTTTACATTTTACACCTATTAAAATTTTAATTGTCACATTTTTTACATTTTACACCTACTAAAAAAAACTATAATTATTGTTACTTTTCATATTATGATTTCTATAATGTCTCTAATACCCTTAATTTTTAATTATTTTGATATATATTTTTCTCTCTCTCCCTATAATAAATAATTATGGGTAATTTTGACAAAAGTATAATCATTACTACCTTGAATTTTGAAAATGACAATTAAAAATGAATATTTTTTTCACAAAAGTGACACTTAAAAAGGAACGAAAGGAGTAATACTTTGTATATAATTAAAGAAGAAGTCAAACATCTAGAAAAATTTAACGATTATGATTCACTGATGGTGTAAAACTGTTTATACCGTCAGTGTATTTCAACTAAATTCTTTGGTAAAATGTAAATACTCGATCCGTTCTAAAATAAATATTGTTTAAAGAGTCCGAATGATTCGTTGATACTAGATCTAAATTGAAAATTTTATACTAAATTTTAAAATTTGAAGTTAAAAATCATCTGAATTGCAAGGAAAAAAAATATACGGTTTAATTTGATTCAATTGACTTTTAGAAATAAAACCAAATCAAACTAAACCAAATCAATGCAATTTAGTTTGATTCGGTTGGTTTGATTTTTTATAATTTTTTATTGAGTCATACATACATAAATGCCAACATAACTTCATGTTTAGTTCTTGAGTATGTCTTATATAGATGCACTTGTATCATGAAAAATAAATACTTTTTCTGACATCTTTCGCGTTAGACTCGTCAAAAATAACATGTATCGACGCTTCAACAATAAGTAATCTCTTATTATACACTCTATAAGTTTGACTAAATTAAGAGTATTCAAGAAAGATATCTTTATCAGCTTTTGCGTCAAAATTTTCAAGGTTATCCCTACCATTGTTTAAAATAAAACATTTGTAACTGAAAACATGAAGATGTGATAAATTTGGTTTTCTACCTTTTAAGAGTTCATATGAAGTTTTGTCTAAGATAGGATGTATAAGTATCCTATTTAAGACATAACATGTTGCGCCAATAGCATTGACCTAAAAATATTTAGATAGAGAACTATCATTGAGCATTGTTCTTGTCAACTCTTGTAAAACACAATTTTTACGCTCCACAACACCATTTTGTCGTGGAGTCCTAGAAGTTGAAAAGTTATGTCCAATGCCATATTTATCACAATATTCATCAAAGAGGTGGTTTTCAAATTCACATCCATGATCGTTTCGAATAGCAATAATTTTCAAATTTAATTTGTTTTGGGAACCTAGTGAAAGGTGTGAAAGCCACAAAGGTTTCATCTTTACTTCTTAATAAAATGGTCCAACAAAATCTAGAGTAATCGTCCACGATAACAAAACCCTAATAGTATCACCTAGGCTTTTGGTCCATGAATGATCACAAAGGTCCAAGTGGAGAAGCTTAAAGGGTCTCGACATTGAAACAATATTTTTAGATTTAAATGAGACACTTGTTTGCTTTCCCCTTTGGCACGTATCACATAAGTGATCTTTTGAAAATTTTATTTTTGGAAGACCGATTACAAGCTCTTTTGAAACCACTTTATTAAGAAAGTCAAAGTTGACATGTGCTAGACATTTGTGCCATAGCCATGAATCTTCATTCACGGCAACAAGACATTTAGCATTGATCATGAATATATCATTCAAGTTAAGTATATATATGTTGTTTACCCTCACACCATTAAATATGTAATTCTTCTTTTCATTGTGTACAATCATGCAATGATCTTTAGTAAAAGAAACTCTATATCAATTGTCTCACAATTGACTAATGATTAGAAGACTATGTTTAAGGTCTTCAACTAACATAACATCTGAGATAGTAGTAGATAGAGATTACATACACTACCTTTTTCAAGTATTGCATCTTTTGTGTTGTATCCCTGGGACAAAAATCCTTTCTTCTTCGTCACAAAGTCAGAGAATAAAGAAATGTCTCCCTTCATATGCCTTGAGCATCCACTATCGAGAATTCATCTTCTCTCCATATAGACAAGGAATTCAACCTACAAGATCAAACAAAGGTGATAGGTACATAACTTTCATTAGGTCCTTGGGAGTGAGTGAAAATATGGTTGCATTTGAGCAACCATTGAAAAACACCTTTATGAACTAAAAAACTCCTAAATTTTCATTTTTCAATAGTGTGACCTTTCTTGCAACATTAAAAACAATTCAAATTTTGAGGTGGTTTACATTTTCTATTGGAATCATTTTTATTCCAACAATCCTTTTTATTGGATTTGTTCACACTCATTTTAATCATAGAAGAATTAATTGAAAATGCAACCTTTGATTGTGACGCCTTGTCCAATTTATCTTTAAGAGTGTTAGCCTCTTTTTTCCAAGTGTGACAAGTTTCACAATCGAACCAAGATGATTCATCCTCCTCCTTCTTGACTTTTAAACAATCTACAATGGAATGCTTTAGAGCTTCCATTTGTTCTTTGGTATTTAAAACCTTAGCTTCCAATATTGCAAAAATCTCTTGATTTGAAGCTAACTTTTTAAAAGCATCTAAAACTTCTCTTTGTAGATTGTCAAAAGCAAGTTGTAATTCATAAAAAGATGATTTATCAATATTTTCATATTTAGAATGACTTACATTATTTTTCTTCTTTTGACGATGATGGGCGGAGAGACATAAATTTTCCTCTACTTCATTATCACTTGAGCTCTTACAACTTGAGGAATCACTTTCGCCCTCCCAAGCTACATAAGCTCTTCTAGATTTCCTAGACGCCATGTGCTTTCCCTTTTCCTTCTCTTTGTCACGAGATGGAGATTCTGGGCTATAATAGCCCGATTTTCCACAATTGTAACATGTACTTCTTGACTTTACTTTGTTGTTGTCATCCTCATTTGAGGATGAGAATTGTCTTCTAAAATTGATGATGTTTTTGTCAGAGTGCTTCACTCAATTCTTTCTAATGTACTTATTTTACCTTCTTGCAAACAATCTCATTTCCTCATCATCCAAATTGTCATTGTCACTATAATCACTCTCACTTTGCTCATTTGTTGAGGATCTTGAGCTATAATCCTTTAGAGAAATAGACTTATTTTCTACCTCCTTATCCTTGCGTTTCTCTTTCTTAAGCTTCTTCTCATGCTTTTTTCTTATGTTTTTCTAAGCAAGTGAGTTCTTGCTCATATTCTTCAAGCTTACCAAACAATGTAGTGAGGTCAAGTTTTGCAAGATTATTGGCTTCCTTGATCGCGGTGACCTTTGGTTTCCATTCCCTATTAAGACACCTTAAAACTTTATTAGTATCAATTTCATTGGAAACCGATTTTCCAAGTGCATTCAAACGATTAATGAGATGAGTGAACCTCTTTTGCATTTCGGCAATAGTTTCACCATGTTTCATGCGAAAAAGTTCAAACTCTTGATTTAGTGTATTAATTCTATCTTGTTTGACTTAATTGGTTCCCTCATGGGTAACTTACAATGCATCTCACATAGCTTTGGCATTTTCACAATGGGAAACACCACTACTACACAAAGTCCATTTAACAACGGTCGGGAAATATATATAACAACACGAGCCCAAGCGTTGTTATGTAGAATGTCGTTGGATATATGATACTTACAATCACGGCCTAGTAACCATTGTAATAAACTGGAAAGCGTGCTCCCTATCACAATGGGCTTTCTAAAAGACCATTGTGATAAAATTAATGGTCCTATGTTTGATTCCCAGCTGCGCTGTTTTGATATATTTTTTTCTAGAAAACGCGCGAGATATTATAACGGTTATTATTATAACCGTTGTTACATTTTCTTCATAATTAGCAAATATTATCCTCCTTTTATAATTAATCCCATTTTTTAACCTGTATTATTATTCACCATATCACAACAGAAAATACAACTCACATTTGTGATAAAGTTATCATAAGAATATTAATTGTATCAGATTCATAATATCACATAATTGTATCAAATTCAATTGTACCATAACAAACATCCTACAATTTATCAGAACAAACAACCTACAATTTACACATTACATAACATCACATAATTGTAACTTGGTCTTTTAGTTTCTTGTCTCTTGGTGTCTTGACTCCAAAGACATATAATTTCAAATAATTATACTTGTTAGTAAAAATACTTAGAAATTATAACATTCAATTGAATATATTAGGAATAAAGAATAAATTACGTACTTGTTAATTTTCCTAAATACCTTTTTCACGATAAATTCAAATAACATGGACAACATCTCCATCAACTTCATCATATGAGGTCGGAACTTGTGTTTTGTAAGAAGGTGTGGACAAAATATCAAGACTTTCATCACTAAGAGAAACATGTTTTCCTTAAAGAACGATTGACCATTTTCCCGATATGTATGATGGGTCGGTAACATAGAAAAATTGTTTTGCTTGAGAATCCATGATGAATAGTTCGGTCATAAAAAGATGCCTTGTCAAGGTCAACCCGGGTGAATCCTAAGTTATCAATGTGTACACCATTACTATTATTGGAAACCCATTTACATTTAAATAAAGCCACTTTGAAAATAACATAATTAATCTCCCAAATCTCATCAATGACACAATAAAACACGGTAGTTGCCAATACATGATTCTTATCTTTCGAACTAGAGAAATATATTGATTTGGCTTCAACCCCACTATTTTGCATTGTACTACGATCATCTTTTGATATTGTATAAAAGGTATAATGACCAATATTGTATGCAGTCCAAGTAATGACACAAAATTTAGGCTCATACGATAACCATTTAAGTATCTCGGATGATCTACGATCATTAGATACACTATTATTAAACTAATCTATGAATATCTTATTATGCTCTATCAACAACAACTTGTCACTCATTCGGGGATATTTTTTCCTCAAAAGTCTTTTGTGAGTATCTATGAAAGGTTGAACTTCATTTATATTATTCAATATATAGAAATGTGCTTGAATAACTACATCCCAAGCCATTTACTTAACATTTAGACCTTGAATACATCTTCTGTGTCAGCATGAAGAGACTTTGGAATTCCAATAGAATCTGCGTCCGACAAATAGTTTGTACAAAACTCAATAACTTCTTCTGTAATGTACCTTTCAACAATCGAAGCTTTCAGTCGATGCTGATTCTTCGTATATCCTTTAAAGATCCTCATGTATCACTTTATTGGATAAATCCACCTTAAATAAACTGGACCACAAGTTCTGATTTCTCTGACTAGATGAACAAGTAAGTGAAACATAATGTCAAAAAATGATGGAGGAAAATACATCTCCAATTGACACAAAATTATGGCAGCCACATCTTCTAATTTATCTAACTTTTTGAAACCGAGAACTTTATTACATATGGAATTAAAGAATAAGCACAATCTCATTATAGTTACTCTCACATTCTTTGGTAGGATCCCACGGATAGCCACTAGTAGAAGTTGTTGCATCAATACATGACAATCATGAGATTTTAAACCAATTAACTTGAGATCTTTCATTGATACAAGTTTCTTGATGTTTGATGAGTAACCATGTGGAATTTTAATACCTTACAAACACTTGCAACAAATTTTCTTTTCCTTTTTAGATAGAGTGTGACATGCTGGAGGAAGATAAGTTCTTTTTCCTTTCTCTGTTAGAGCCAATTATTTTCATATACCCATCGCCTCCATATCAAGACGAGAAGTCTTACTATCTTTAGTCTTGCCTAGAATATTTATAAGTGTGCCAATCAAACTACGACACACATTTTTCTCCACGTGCAACACATCAAGACAATGTCTAACATAAACACTTGACCAGTATGGAAGATCAAAGAATATGGACCTCTTTTTCCATATATTTTTTGCAATTGCCCCTTTTTTATTTTTCTCTCTTCCCGAAGACAACATGAATGTGTTCCTTTCGTTGATAAACTTCATCCCTGGTTAAAGATTCAGGAGCCTTATCAAACTCTTGCTCTCTATTAAAAGCCTTCTGCAATCTACGATAAGGGTGATCAAGTTTTAGAAAATTTTGATGCCCAAGGTAAAAGGTCTTTTTTCTAAACTCAAGTTGGTGATAACAAGTATCATCTTCACATATAGGACACGCTTTATATCCTTTGACACTATATACATCCAAGTTATCATAAGCAGGAAAGTCATTGATTGTGAAAAATAACATTGCACGCATCTTAAACTTTTCCTCAGAATATGAATCATCAACTTCAACACATTCATCCCACAAGAGCCATAAATCATCAATTAATGGACTTAGATAAACATATATGTCATTACCAGGTTTTCGTGGTCCAAAAATCATCATACTTAATAGTATATTCTTGCACTTCATGCACAACCAAGGAGTTAGGTTGTAAATAGTGAGAAGAACATGCCATGAAGAATAATTAGTGCTTAGATTACCAAAATTGTTCATTCCATCAGTGGCAAGCCCAATCCTAAGGTTTCTTGGCTCAACTCTAAAATCCGGAAACAGCGAATCAATTTTCTTCCATTACAACGAATCAACTACATGGCGAATGTTTCTATCACAAGTCTTTTCATCTGCATGCCATATAAGATTCTTTGCATCATTCAAATTAGAAAAAAGTCTCTTAAATCGTGAAATTAATGGCAAGTACAATAACACTTTAGCAGGGATGCTTCCTACTAACATTGTCATAGTCATTGTCGGCCTTCAGCTTGTAACGCGACACAACACATTTCAGACATTTATATAATTCTTTATAATCTTTCTTGTATAATATGCAATCATTATGGCAAGCATGTATTTTGATATACTAAATACCCATTGGACACAATATCTTCTTAGCGTCATAGTAACGATCCGACAATTTGTTATCTTCTGGTAACATTTGCTTTAGCAATTCAAGTAATTTCGTGAAACTTTTATCTGACCATCCATTTTTTGCCTTCAAATTAAATAACTTTAACACCACCGACAATCGTGTAAAATTTGTGCATCCCTTATATAAAGGGGTTTCTTTATCACTATATAAAGTATCATAAATATGAGCATTCTTAAAATAAGATTCCCCAATATCACGAGACATATCCTATAGTTGATCTTCCATATATTCATCTTCATCCTCTCTTTGACTTTGTGACGCCCGACTTTACTCTTTATCCACCTCACCATGCCACATCCATATTATATAATTTTGACATATACCATCACAACAAAGGTGCTGGAATATTTCTTTCTTTGTACCCTTATTGATATTCGCACAAACAAGAGAAGAACAATAAAAGATACCACTATTGTCGAGAATATGTTTATCAGCGTATTCAAGGAATTCAAGAACTCTATTCCCATAAATCGGACCTAATATATCAGCTTTCATCCAACTATGATCCATAACAACTTTTGAAATTTATACACGTATTATAATGTGAGTGACACACCAAAATATAATCCAAAAACTGAAGCACATACATGTGCAAATCTAAACCTAAAGCATATGAAAAATGTACTCTCATACTGACTTGAGCATATACAACATAAACAAAGAAAAAAAGGAAAGAAGATGTTGAAGAGTACCGTACTTCGAAGCTGAAGAATCTGATGCACATAAGGAATGAAGATGTTGAAGAGTGTCGTACTTCGAGGCTGAAAGATCAAATGAACGAAGAGGGTGAATATTTAATCATATACAACATAAACCAAGAAAAAAGGAATGAATATGTTGAATAGTACCGTACTGCGAAGCTGAAGAATCAAATGAGCAAAGAGGGTGAATATTTGAGCATATACAACATAGACCAAGAAAAAGGAATGAAGATGCCGATGAGTACTGTACTTCAAAGTTGAAGAATCAAATGAAAGAAGATGGTGAATATTTGAGCTCCAAATGAATGAATACAAAGAGGGTAAATATTACGCCACCTCTGTCGTCTCTGGCTCCTTGTTCTCCTAGGGCATCTTATGAAAGAAATACAAAATAAGTTTTGTTTTAATTTATCTATAAACCCTTTAATCGCGGTTGGACAAAGTAACTGTAGTGGAAACTTAAGTCCCCTAACAACGGTTGGTGTACTTCATCGTTGTTAAATCATTTACAATTTATTTTTTTAAATAATGGACTTAAGTGACACACGCTTAATGTACTCTAAAAAATGGAAAAAAATGTAGTTGTTGAGAATCGAAGCGTGCTACACATCATTTTTTACCATGGTGTTTAAAGACAACTGTCATTAAATTACTGTTTGTAAATCCAGCAACTCACTGGGTGCAAACTTTTTAACCTATTACTACGGTGTATATGAATCCCTTGTAAACATGGCGTTGTTGTTTGCGCGTTTTATAGTAGTGCACGATAAATTCATTAACACCAAGAGAGGATATGAGAATGGTTCGTACTTCCAATCATAATTCCAATTTTTCTTATCATCATCACTCCATTGTACTTTTGGTTTGAGTGCGGTGACACCACCTACATTTATGGTAATTTCCATTAGACCGTTGACAATAACATTCCACACACCCTTATCATAAGAAAATATGAATATGCATACAATATTTCCAATAACCATAATTTTCACTGGTGAATATGGGGGCTTTATTGTACGCCTTTTTATGTTCGGAAGCTATTATCTTATAAGCGTATTTGAAGCCCACAGAATGAATCGGGCTCTTGATATCACTTGTTAGACGATGAAAACTTATCTAGAGGGGGGTGAATAGATCCCCAAAGAAAATTTTCACTTAAAAACTTGTTTTAAAAATTAAGCAAAAACTATGGCAAGAGGAAGTCGTATCCTAGCATTACAATAAATAACGCTTTTCATAACGAAGGTTACATCTCGATCAATGAAAAAATGAGGGTATATGTCCTGGGAGCGCTATGTTGTATTAATTTTTTTTTTAAATAAAAAACATTAGGCCTCAGTTATTTATTACAACCGAGGTAAGATATCAATAATGGAGCTTGCTTTGACACCCAGTTTCTGCATTTTATGTTTTTGTCCAATTGATAGTAGGCATTTCTCACTTGGCGCCTTTCCAATTTCAATATTATTATTTTTATTTGTTCCATTAGTATTTACTTCATCTACAAGATCCAACTAAGAAATAATATATTTTGCATTAACATTTTTATAATACTAATTTCAAAATATTATTTAAATACTTTATTTGATAAATTTTAACCCCTCGATTTTCTTAAATATCCAACATGATATATATTTTAAATGAATTCCCAGAATATGGCACTATGAAGTTATTTTTATAATTTTATATTTTTAATAACACCACCACGTCGGTTTTTGTGTAAAACCGAAATGACACTTATTTTGCATGAGATAATTCATAGAACTATCTAGCTAGTTTCTAACTTTTCATTTACCCTATCAACACTCAAACGTCAATTCGTCGCTCTCATTTCGCAAAAAAACTAGGCGATATTCATCAAAACTCTTCCAAAAGATATTCATCAAACATCATTTTTGCAACAGGTTTGTTCTTCACTGAATCGGTAGTTTGTATATTCATCAATGTTAGTTTTTCACTTTGTATATTAATTATTTTGTTTAGGGTTTCTTCGTTACTTTGTCCATTGATCATTTTGTTTCATCTTTATTTTCCATTTGTGTTGACTAAAACATTACTGTTGATAGTCATGGTTGATTCGACAAGCACCTCCCATACAACATTTGCTGCAAACTATGTTAATACACAAAGTTGTAAAATAAAAACTAGAGGTGCCATAATGTATACAAAGGTGAAAAAAGCCAACGTATCTGGTATTCGATACCCGGTTAGAGTTGATGCAGTAACTGGCATGGTTGAAGGTGAAAAAGTTTTTAGGTTACATTGTGTTACGAGGAAAAAGTAAAGTGAGTATTTTGATAAATAGTTGGCATGACATTGGTGATGAATTAAAAACCGACATATGGTCTGATATTAAGGTATTTATCTTGTATCCTATCATTTGTTTTACAAGTATATTTTTTGTGCAATACTGGTAACATCTCTATTGTGTAAACATAGGATCACTTCATTGTTACTCCAGATAATGACTATGTGAAAAAGAAAATGCTTGCTTATTGTGGTGAGCGTTGGAGGGGGTGTAAGATACAACTTACCCATGATTCTATTAAACATGGAGAAGATAAAGAAAAACCTCTATACAATGTATATTCATTTATTGATAAAGCTACTTGGGAGAAATTTGTAGAGTCTTGCAAAACTCCTGAATTCTTGGAAAAGAGCCAAAAAGGAAAGGAAAACCGAGCTAGAAATATCTATCCACATAGGTTGTCTCGTGAAGGATATCAAATAATTGAAAATACTTTGAGGGAGGAAAAAAGAAAAAAAAGGAAGAAGAGCCGAGAGATTTTATAAGTCTTAATCAAAGTCCATCTCCATCATAACACCACGATAAATGGAAGAGGGCACGCCAAAGAAAAGACAACGAGTACACATCAGAAGCTATGCGTGAAGTGGCTCAAAGGATTGTAAGTAGATACTTTTTTCAAGCATATTTATTTCAGTTAAATCAATTTGGTAAAGATAATATGTTGCAGGATAATCTTGTTGAACAAACCAAAGTTGGCCTCTTCACTTCACAAGGTCGTCATGGCATCTTGATAGAAGGGATTGGAATAGAGAAGCACCCTGGGCGTGTCCATGGTCTTGGTAGAGGCATTGGCTTCAAGGAATATTTTGGAAGCTGTCAATCATCTACAGAGAAAATGAATAAGAGAGAGGTTAAAGAGATTGTTTCTATTAAGTTGGGGGAGAAAAGAGATAAGCTATGGGAAAGTTTCTTGGAGGAGGAGAGGGAGAGGTTATGGCAGACGGTGCAGGAGAAGTTCTTGGATGAGGAGAGAGAGAGAGGTTGTGGCAGACTGTGTAGGAGAAGTTCATTGAGGAGGAGAGGGAGAAGTTATTGCAAATGGTGCAGGAGAAGTTTTTGGAGGAGGAGAGTAAGAAGTTGTTACAGGAGGTGCGAGAGAGTGTCCAGAAGGAGCAAGAGGAGCGAGGGAGGATGAATGAGAAGAAGAAGACCGAGAAGTGTACTCGTGATGTTCTTGAGGTATAAGTTGTATTTTGTTGTTATTATTGTCTGCATAATTCAGTTTTGGATTGTATTTATGTTGTTTTTATGATGCAGACATTGAGTTCGTTGGGTATACTCAGCCTTACAAATCCAAATCAGATGGAAACTCGAGAGAATGTAGTTGAGAAAGTTACAGGCAGTACAAGTGCGTCATATAGTTTTTCTTCTAACCAGGGTAGTGTTGAACCCTCACCACCAAATCAAGATAGCCTTCAGAGACTAGAGATGATGATGCCGAGTATGGAATCCATTACTATGGGTTTCAAATTAAGTCATGATCCACTTTGTCTATTGTTTCTTAACAAGAATTTGTTAAATGAATTTTTGAAGGGAGATGAGGAACTAAATGAGTCCATAATGAAATTTTGGTGCTCATAAGTAGTGTTATGTTGATTTCTATTTATATACATACGTTCTTGTACTTTAACATAAAGACTTAACCTTGCAGGTACATCCATTACTTTTGTTTAGAAAGGAATCTTCTAAACAAGTATTGTATCTTAGATGCTGCGAAGATTTCTCTTACTCACGATTCTCCAGGTCACGAAATCAGAAATTACATACAAGATAAGTTAATGGAGAGAGGGAGCATCAAAGATTTTTATTTGGCCCCGTTTTACCGTGAGTAAGTATATATTAATTTTTTTTCATTTATAAATCAATTTTATCCATATTATTAATTATTCTGAATGTTTATGCAACCGACATTGGCAACTACTTGTCATATGTCCCAGAAAAATAGTATATTTGTGTTTTTCTCGATTCACTCGACACTTCCCGAAGTTGTGATCACCATTTGAATGGGTAAGTTGTATTATTTCTTATACTCAAATTTAACTTTAGAATTTAATAGTTTTTATTCATGTTTAATTTTAACCTACACTTGTAGAGTGATGGAGGAATATAATGCGCGAAGAAAAAATCTTATCGATAGAAAGCAAAACTTTCATTACCCAAGAGTAAGTATAGTAATTGTGTTATCTGACATTATATTAATTATGTGTATTACTGTGACATTAATAAATGAAAATTATTTGTAGTGACGTAAACAAATCAACTCACACTCTTGTAGATATTATGTCATGAGATATATACTTCATATTGTCTCTGATAGCATTATAAAAGGATTTATGAAGAATATGGTATTAGCTTAATCCATGTTATGTATACTTCTTAAACTAATTTTGTTGTCTTTAGCTTAAATTTTGTTCTAATTATAGGAGCTTAGCAACCAAAAACTGTATTCAACAAAGTAAATTGATGACATCCGATCTCGTTGGGCCAGTGTCTTCATATCTCTTTATGAAGCTCGAGGACAGAACAATAGTTTTTGTTGGTTGCTAACAATGTTATTTTGTATATGAAAATAGGTTTTCTTATTTTTTCTTGATGATAACAATGTTATTTTGTATATGAACAGAGATTTGAAATGATATATGATATTATTCCAATTATGTTACATATTTTGTAGTTTCTGTGTAAAATAATGTTGACAGGCTAATAGATTTATCATAATAATATGATACATTCCAATGAAAATGATACAGACAAAAAATGATATAGGGGGCCAATGAAATTGATAAATATAGCCAAAAATCTAAATAATAAACCTCTCGGTTATTCTCTAAAACCAAGGTAAAACAAATACCATTTTACCTCGGATTATAAATAAAATCGATAACTATATGAAGCGTGCAATAAAATGAAAAAAAATAAAAATATGCAGTTCCTAGGTGTAATACCCCAAATTTGTCATACCCTTTAACTTTTATCTGGCTTATGCATTTTGCACTTCTCATTTCATGTATAACCTCCATTAGGTCATTTAACAATGTCATGCATCATTGGTCAATAATTTTGCATGGGATCATGGATTTTGAGGAATCAGGATTGTTGTATGGTTGTAAGGCTCTCATCTTCGCACAAGCTTGTTTCAATTGATTTCTCCATCAATCATTTGTTTGAAGTTAGGGTTTTATTTCCTGGACTGCTTTATCGTCAAACTACATGGGTATTCTTTCTTCCCAACATCAAGTTGTAATCTTTCTTCAAGGCTTAAGAATTAGGGTTTTCGTCTATTAATGTTCAACTGAGGATCATTGGATTTTCAAGTCAAGGCTATCTTCCATATTCCCATATTCATTCTCCAGATTCCCTAAAGGCTTTGTTGGTTGTGTTAAGACCATTATTGAACCATGATACAAGGTGTTGAGTTTGAAGGTCCATTATGCTCAGGGTATCATTATTTCAAATACTTGTTGCTTAACGTACAAGTTTAGTACGGATTAGAAGATGGAAATGAATTAAGGATTCATTGGAAATGCAAGTTGATTTTGTGTAAGAATCATTTCAATACGGGCAAGTTTACAAGGTCGTCATTCAAGTTTCATCAAAATCCAAATCTATTCAATGTCTTTTTTTACAAGCCACCTTGCAAGCCATAAGGCCAAAAGTTAAAGCCAAGGTTCAAATTTTTGTTTTGATTATTTGAACTACAAACTACACAGAGAGTCAACAAAAGGGAAAAATCATTATTCAAATTTTCAGGGATACAAAATATTGTCAGGAGGGGTTTTCAAGTTTCATTCAAAGTGCCTTTTTATTCATTCAAGATTCATACAATTACAAAGAAATAGAGAGAAATTTCATTCAAATCAAGGTTCTATAATACTACAAGATCACACAAAATTTCTTAAGCCTAATATTCAATCTTCAGACCAAAACTTTCCCATGTTATTATGCCTTGCTGTCTTGCTGTCCAATTTGACTTACTCCAAAACAGTACACTTATGCATCACAAATCTGCTACCTTGTTGTACCTCCTGCCTACATGCGTAAAACAGTACAGAAACATGCATTACATTAAACCAATCCACACTAAAATCAATTCAATAATTTCACTTGAAACCAGTTCAGAAAATTAGTACCAAATGACCTAAACCAGAGTAACATTCATAAATCCAGGACCCTGCAGAAAAATCTGACCGAGAAAACAATTCAACTCATAAAACAATTAACCAATTCCCTTAACTGTCCAAAATAGAATTCATCTAACCGAAATTCCAGCTCATCCTAACTGTACTATAACAAATTTCTAACATTCTAACATCTCCTAACACAAACAAATCTCAACTAACTTTTAGCTTATTTTCTAGCTAACTGTTTTTTTTAACCTCCTAACTATAACAAAATCCAAAACAAATTTCAACCAATCTTTTAACAAATTCTGCAACTGTCTTGCTAACCCCCACCCTACTAACAGAATTTAACCACCTCCATAACAAAAAACTAAGAGAATAACTAACTCAATTTCTTCTAATAAAACCATAACAGAAATCCCCAGCTAATTTCCCAACTAATCTAACATCCTAATTGTCACAACAGAATCCTAACCAGTCAATTATAGCAGAATTTTCTAATTTCCTAACAACCTCTAACAGAAAATAGAAACTCCTAACAGATTCCTACCTTCTAACCAACTTCTAAAAAACTTCATAACAAACTCTCAACAGAATTCAACAAACAGAAAGGGATATAACAGAATACAGAGAAGAAAGAGGAAAATTCACGATTCAGCATTCACAAATAATTATTCAACCAGAAAAACTCACCAAAAGTCTCAAGAACTCTCTGAATTTCTCGGCCTCTTCTTCAAGTTTCTTCAACCGGCATCACCAAATTTTCTTTCTCTTCATCAATCTTCATCACCTTGCTCTATCATCATCCTCATCTTGACTTGCTGCAATCAACATCATCAATACCTCTTTGTTTAACTTTGCACCGTGTGAACATCAACAATAGCAGTATCAAGCTTCTTCGAGCAACAATTCTTCAAGAATCTTCGCTATCCGTAACTCAACAATCTTCATCAGCTTCAATGTAATCTTCTCTTTTTCCATATTTCCCTGTATTTCGGTATTCATCTTCATCTTCGTAACAAACATCACCAATCCTCATCCTCCTGCCGCGGCTTCATAACGAATCTGCGATTTCCTCGCATCGTTATCGACACTTTGCTACACAGATCAACAACAATAATATCAATAGAAACACAAAATTGTAAGGATAATTTGGAATCGGAAAAGATCAATAGAAGAAACGAACATTCTTTGGACTCCTCGTCATATTCGCCGGCGTCTAAGGCACCACCGAAGTATTTCTGGTATGTAAGCTCTGTTCTCTTCATCATTTTCATATGAGTCGTAGGAGTTTGAGTTCGGATTGAAGCGTAGCTAGGGAATGATATGAAAGGGGAATCGTACGGGGTATGTTGAGTAAGTCAGAAACGGTCAACAACAGAGGTGATAGATGATTGAAGCGGTTCGCGGCGACCACGTATTATTGAAGAAGGGAATAAATCGTCGATTCCATGGAGAAGGTGAACGGTAACAAATTGGAACCCTAGCTATCCCTGTGAAACGCACCATTTCTCTATGAGCGAAAGTAAACTGATACAAAGGGTTAGTGTGTACACATATGGACCGGGTCATATGGTCTTGAGGCCCATGGCCATTCTTTTTGGGAGATTTTTGGTTGAAGCATACAAACTCTATTCTGGATTGGGCCTCCTGCCTATAATTATTGCTGAAGCTTATCACACCTTCTATTGGTTCAGGCACCCCTAACATGTGTATTCAATTCCCTTTGGTTACATTGATTTTGTGCAATTTAATTTCGACACTTTTTTACATGATTTTTGAATGAAATTTTGTGTGAATATTAGCATGTTATTTTCTGACTTGGTGATGTTTTTGCTTAATTTTTCCTATTATTTTAGGATTAATGGAATTAATGATTGAAAATGATTAGAATTAAGATTTTGTCACACTCTTGTCAATTCTGCATCCTTGATTTAATTTCCTTGGCCTAAGGAATGGTTTAATGCTTCCAATGGATATTTATTCGCACCATGAGTCATTAGCGAAATATTTTTTGCATTGTATAGTCTTGTATTTTTGTGTAGGGCTATTACATGGTGATTAGGATGCGTGTGATTTATTTTCACAAGGAAGCTTTGACGCTCATTTTTATATCCGATTTTATGATTACTTCTTTGTTGCTTGTTGAAGCTTATATGAAGTTTTTGGGTTTCTCGGCTTTCATCGGCTAAGTGATGAACTTGTGTTCGATTGGTATTTTCACCTCTTACCTTCGTACTTCTTCGCACTTTACTACATTTCTTTACTGATTTTCTAGATATCATGAGAAGTAGGTCTTTTATTTCTTTCTAGATACCATGAGAAGTAGGAAATAAAGAGCGTGCACTCGAAGTCGCTGTTTAAAGACCTGTAGCAGGCATTCCGCACTTCATTTGCTATATGTGTTTTGCTGGTGTTTGTTTCTTTGGTTGTTAATCGACGAGTCACTCAATTTAGGAATTGAGATCACGACTTCACTCTCAGTACATGCTTCGTATAGGATTTTATCTCTTTCCTTTATTTCTTGTTGATCGATGAGTCACTCAATTTAGAAATTGAGATCACGACTTTGCTCTCATTGCATGTTCCCTATAGGATAGTTTTGTTAGACTTTCTTTGGCATGCTAACCTAGATAGGATCTCTCTAGATGTGATCTCTTGAGATTATTAGCTTGTATGCTTTATCCCTGTACATACCATGTTCCCTTAGGATGCGCTTGCTCCGTACGGACGCAAGTTAGACCTTAGGTTGCAAACCACACATGCTAACATTAGGTAGAGATTTCCCTTTAATCCTTGATGTAGGACTACCATTGTATGATAACATTATGTTAGAAATAGGCTAGTCTCCCTTAGACTCTTTTCTTCCCCTTTTGCATACACATCTAAAACTAAAACCTTTTCCTTAGAAAATCAAAAACATGCTAACAACTTAAACCCCTTTTCAAGGTAACAAAACTACAAACCAATTCAAACCTTTTTGTGCGCCCAAGCACCTTTTCTCTAAAACCCTTTTCAGGTAAGGACATGATTAATTTACTTCTGTGCCAACGTATAAGTCTCCAAAGGTCGAGCTGCGGAAGAAGGCGAAATTAATATTGTTTGTAAAAACACAAACAAACAAAGACATGTCAGTCGAACTACGGTAGCTCTGATTCCTCAAAAAGGATACGTAGGCATTGGGGTAGGGCCCAAGCGAGTACAACTTTACTTTACCTACATTCTTTTCTCATTTCTTTTGCATGCATTCTCCCTTTAGTAGTAATAAACAGTAAGCATAGATTAAACACACCCATAAGATTAGAACAACAAGAATGGATACCATAGAGTACTACGGGCGTGTGGGGTGCTAATACCTTCCCCTCGTGTAACAAACTCCCTTACCCGATCTCTCGGTTGCAAGACCGTGACTTCTTCCTTATTAGGTTTTCTCGATGTTTACCTTTCCCTTCATGTGAGATAAAAGACGTTCGATGGAGACTTTGTTGTTTGATGATTTTTAGCCGGTTGTTTCAGCTGGCGACTTCATTGGGGATAGGTCGACAAAATGCTGGTTCATCCTGGAGTCGATCCTAGCTTTTGTTTCCTTTATTTGGGTGTTTATTTTATGCTTTCTATCTATTCATCTATTTTGTACATACTTGAGCATATGTATGCATTGCACTTTACTGTTTTCCATATACTATTATTGTACCGGATCTTCTTATTGATTGGGTTGGGATGTTACTATGAGGTAAACGGCCCAATACCCAAGCCAGAGTTGTATACCATAGGAACCCTAGGAATATAGTGGAATATGAACGACTAGTTGACTTAGGTTTCACTATTGCCGCCATATCGTGCACGCTCAGATGAGGTACAAATGAGGGGCTATCATTTTCACGTAGGTGATACAACGATAGTTTTTCAGGAGTACCCTCGATTATGAGTTACCATTGCCTTACCCTGACCTAGTTTTCACCCGTGAGTGGGGAGGGAATTATTATCATAGGTAAATATGGTGACTATGTTCAGATGATTACTGTGATATGGTGGCAGAACTGACTGTTTAAATACTGGTTTTGCAATTTGTATTCACAAATGTTGCGGTAAGTAAGAGTCCCCATCGACTTTTCTTTTATCCATCAAAGGAAAGGGTAAAAAGAACAAAAAAAGACCTTTTTGAGATGTTTTCTAAGTAAGGGGGGTAGATTATGGAAAGGGAAGGTGTTAGCACCCTTTCCATCCATAGTTATCTACGGGTTCTTAGAGGTTTACTCATTTTTAAAATACCTTTGTGCTTTGTGTTTGAAAATATTTTGAAAATGCCTTAGTACGGCGAACTTTGTAATGTTTCTCGGGATAGTGGAGAAAGTATACAAAGTGTTTTGAAATTGTTTTTGAAAAGTAGTTTTTTGTGTAAGTGCAAAATGTTTGAGAAAACTTCTAACATCTATCTACTTTTATACTCGAAAAGGGTCGTTCTTTTCCTCTTTTCCTCTAGACAGTGCTATCCTACTATTAGTGAGTAGGTAGCTCTACCTTTGGATGTTTGAGGGACAATCGAATGGACATTTTACAGTCACGAAAGCAACTTGTGGAGACACTTTGGCAATTTTCTTTTAGGGCCTAGATCATTTACCGAAAGGCAACTGTAGGGTCATCGAGGGAATATGATCTTTTTTGATTTACGGGTCTTTGCTAAAGCGTTCCTGCCTCATGATTGTTTATTTCTTAAAGGCAACCAAAGTGGGATATCCTAGAGGTGCTTGTGTGCAATTGTGTTCAGTTTAGTTATTTATCTTTTTGTTAAGTTTGCTAGCATTTGATTATTAGTCTTATCATACACGCCTAATTACTAGCAGTTAATATATATTGCATAATATTAAAGTGCAAGAATTTAAATCTACGCTATTACAGTGCTTTGGGGAGGGGATTTACACTGTTCAAGAATGAGGGAGATAAAACAGTAAATGTCCTAGTTTTAATCTATTACATCCAGTTGGTAGGTACATCAATAGTAAAAATACAGAATTAAATAAACGCGCGTGAAATTGAAAATAACGTCTAACAATATCCTAAGAAATAAAAATCTTTTTGGTTGTTTTTTTTATAATGAAAAGAAAATTAAATCTGAATTAAGTCCTAAATTCTAATTTGTTTTAAGTTAAGAAAATGGTTAAAATTAATTAATTAATTAATTAAGAAATTAATTATTTAATTAAAATGTCTAAGCCTAATTTTTTTGATTTCTTTGATTTAATGTCAAGTTGAATAGAAAAAGAGTCAATAAAGAAATGAAACAAAGAATAAAATACAAAAAGAAAAAGGGATTCCTTCGATTGCAAGGAGAATGGACTTTTCGACCCAGGGCGAGAATGGATCTTTCGATCTAGAGGGAGAACGAACTTTTTGATCCAGAGGGATGTTGTCCTTCGATTCTGTGAAGGAGATGGGATTTTTGATCCAGGAGGGAGTTGTTCTTCAAATTGAACCTGCAAGGCAAATGCTGGAAAAAATAAAGATGCATGACCTAGGTATCGAACCCAGGTCCTTCTCCCTAATTCGAATATTCTGTCCTCAGGCCTAAGCTTATTTTGACTTGAAATGGGCTATGCCATGAGTTTCGAAAGGCAGGTCATGTCATGCCTTTCGATGGCGTGATTTTATTCCTGCATGTTATCTTGTGTATGATATGCTCATATAAACATAAATGGTATTAGCAGCACATATATACCAATAGTATGTATTTAAAAGACTTAGAAATGCAGTTTCGATTTGGGTAAATTCTTACCAACTGGAGATGCTTCGATCTGAGCGTGGCTTGGCTTGGAACAAATTCTTGGGAATCTCAAGAACACAAATATATCCTTCTTCTGGATTGAGGGTGCCTGCAAAGAAAAATAGTTAGAATTTTGATCCTTTCTATGGTGGTGTGAGTATTCTCTTTTTCTAGGCAATTTCCCCTCTCTGATTCAACACTTATGATCTCTTTATATAGAGGGGGTAGAGGGGACAAGAAAGCAAAGGTTTAAACAACCTTGATTATGTGTTTGAAAGCCATGAATGAGAATTTGTAACGTTGGCTAAACACATGGGATATTGTCCTTTTTTTGAATTTGAATGAACCTAGACATTTGAATTTCAAATGCTCTCCTTTGAATGGCTTTGATGTCCTCCTTTGAATGGCTCTGATGGACTCCTTCGAATGGCTCTGATTGCCTCCTTCAAATGGCTCTGATTCAGCTCCTTTGAATGGCTTTGATGCAGCTCCCTCGAATGGCTCTGATGGCCTCCTTCGAATGCCTTCAGTTTTCATCCTTTGATTGGACCTCAAGTTGCCTTTTTTCGAATGGACCTCGTGTTGTCTCTTTTTGAATAGACCTCGTGTTGTCTCTTTTCGAATGGACCTCATGTGTAGCCTTCGAATGGGCCTTCTGCATGCTCCTTCGAATGGATCTGATGCAACTCCTTTGAATGGCCAGCAATATGTGTCCTTCGAGTGGACTTTTGAAATGCCATAGTGTAGAAATTGGGCTGTCAAAACTTAGTGTGATATGGTGGGAGAATTGACTTCGGTGTTTTGCGTTTTATCGCAAATGTTGCGGTTAGCAAGAGTCGCCACCGACTTTTCTTTTATCCAAAAGGAAAGGTGAAAAAGCACAGGAAAGACCTTTGAGATTGTTTCTTGAGTTCGGGGGGTAGATTATGAAAAGGGAAGGTATTAGCACCCTTTTCATCCATGGTTTTCCACGGGTTCTTAGTTACTTGCTAGAGCACTTGCTTTTGTTTGAAAATTATGCTTTATGTGGTTTTTTGAAAGTATTTTGTAAAGAGGCCATTGGTTAGGCAATCTTTGTAATGATTTTCGTTTGTAAGAATGTATACAAAGATGTTGATCTTTTGAAAATGTTTTCAATTTTGTAAGATGTTTAGAAATGTGTAGGTGTTTTTTTTTGTTGAAAATAACAAGGATGTTTGTTTTGAAATTGAGTTAGTAATTAGGAGAAATCTACTTACTCAAATGTCTTTCTTGTTTATCTTCTCTTCCTTTGACATTGTTGTCTTACCATTGATTTGGTAAGCAACCCTATCTTTGGATGTAAACGGGACGGGCGTGGGTCACCGTATAGCCATGATTAGCAATGTTGCAAGGTATCTTAGTATTCTTTTTGAGGGACTAAGATCATTTTGTAAGGCAACTTTGAATAGCGTCATCGAGGGACTATGATCTTGTATTTGTTTGATTTTGCTAAGATACCTTACATGCGTAATATGGCCATTTTGTATAAGGCAACCAAGTTGATTTCACCCTAGGGGTGTTTGTGTGCAAGTGTGTCATTTTCATGCTTGTTTTTGTCTTGAATTAGGGTTTTCTATTTGATTGCTTTTATCTTCCCATACAAACCCTAATTACTAGCATGTTATGTAAAAGCGATAAATTGTGAAATTTAAAGTTACTACGCTATTACAGTAATAAAAACCTAATTAATCTATTACAACCAAATTGAATATTGTCCAAATAATTGAAGAAATATATAAAGTACAAATGCAAATTGAAAGAAATGACTTTTGTGTTTGGATTTTTTTTGTATGAAAGAGGTTTTAATCTAAACCTAATTAGAGAAAAAATAATTAAATTAAATTAACTTAAGTTAATTAGGAAAAGAAATTAATTAAGAAAAGATTTTAATTAAGAAAAGATTTTTGAACAAAACCCTAATTCTATTTAGTTGATTAAAAGGAAATAAGTTTAAAGAAAAAAAAAGTATTTTTTGTATTTGTCATGAAAATAATGTATATTGTGTTATGAAATATTTTTGGTCTTTTTTATATTGAAATAAATATATTTAGACAAATAATAATCTAGTTTTAATTTAATTTACAAGGAAATTAGTAAAAGATAAATAAAGTATAATGAATAATAATAATTTTTTATATGGAAAAATAATTAAATTATGTCAAAATATAAATCTATTATTTTTATGCTTTTTTATGATTTTTGGTATTTTTAGAAAATATATTTAAAAGAAAAAGGAATAAATAAATAAATAAAAATAAAACGGGCAAAGGGGTGTCACAAGTAAATAGGGGAGTATGCTAGCAAAAAATAAAAAAATGCCAGGACCAAAGGTCCCAGCGCCTGCAAAAAAAGTGTTAGGAAATCAGGAAAATGGAAAAATGCAAAAGTGGGGTTCACATTGGTTCGAACCCTCGCCCTTTAGGTAAGCAATGACTTAACACGCACGCGTTTGCCACTGGGGTGGCTGTTTCATCCGGTCATATAATCAAAGCATAAATATATATTAGAAACTGCTTTCTGAAGGCAACTTCGTCTTCAACCTCGCGCCTAGCCGGACCACCTGTATCTTCCTCATTTCTCCACAAAAATGGAAAGTTCAAACATGAAAGTTGTGGTGTTTCTTCCCACGAATTCAACCATATAACTTATGTAAGCTAAATGTCAAAGATAAAAACTAATTTTGCTGGCCCTAAATTGAAACCTAATTTTCTCAGAAATTTCAAATCCAAAATTCACTATACACAGTCAATATAAATGGAAACTATGAACATGGTTAGCTTTAGAGCAAGGATATCTATATTTTGTTTTCATAAATCAGGATCAAATGATGCTTGTATGAAGAGATAGAAGTTTGAAAATTTACCTCTCGCAGCTGGAGACATGAATGGAGTTTGAGCAACTTTTGAGAAGGCCCGAGGATCTGTTTAGCTTGCCTGGACCTCCTTGAGTGTATTCCAACTCTTACTTTGCCTTGAAAGTCCCTGAATCTCTCTACTCAAGTCAACCTTCAAGCTTGATATTTGAAAATGGTGGATAGTGATGGAGGAGTTACAGTCTTGAAAAAGGGGCCTGGATTGCTTTGGTATGATGTATAAAAGATGTCTGAGTGATTAGTTTTCAAAATGCACGAGTGGAAATGAAGATCATGAGTTTTGGTTCAAAACTGTGTGTTAATGGTGTTTTTGAACATGTTTTTGGTTTTTGAGTGTTTGAGATAGTTTCAGGGCCCTAGAATTTGTGTGTAAACTTGAAAATAGTGTGTATACTTATAAGTAATAGGTTTTGAGGCTTGTCACCACTCAGAATTTGAAACTCACATGTTGTGGCATGGTTACTTGTTTTTGAAGCAAAGTTGACAAACATGGTTTCAATGTGAAGTACAAGGGTTTGCAGGGGGATTAGCAGGCTGTAGACATGTTGCTTCTTGATTTTACATGCTTTTTTAGTCAGAAGCAACAATGTATGGGCTCAAGGAGAGTTGACATTGTGATTAAAGTCACTTTTCTAAAATGGAAGTGGTGACTTTCTTCCAAAAATGGAAATGAAATTTGGATAAAGGCTTCAATGCTTGGACAATGGCTCTACCAGTTATGTAAGAATTAAATTAATGAGTGATTAGCAAGTTTGAATCCTGCAAAGCAATATTTGTACAACATGCTTGAAGATTGGATCAAGTGTTATTCACAAAATGGCTTGTAATCCAAGTGACAAAACACCAACTTCATCTCTTCGATTCTCCCTACTCAAGAATGATCTCAAGGAGTTCTATGACATTTTGGAAAGCTTGCAATGTTCTATACAGCTCATCTTTGAATTTATTTTGAATATTTCCCTTGGAACTATGTGAAAAATTGCCATGAAGTTAGGTCAAAAATCTGCCTAACTAGGGCAAAATTTCACTGTCTTTTTTAGTTCATGAGCATGTGTTCACAAAATTATAATTTGAGATCCAAGCATTTTTAGGAGAAGTTGTGTGAAGAAAATTTGTAGATTTCATGGAGATCTACAACTTTCATGTTGGAAGTTTCTCTTGAATCATCTTGCATCATGGTTAAAATTTGGACCAAAGTTATAAAAAACATGAAATTTCCAACACTTAGAAAAATTTCTAAGTTTAGAAATTTTGACTTTTCAAAATGAAATCTTGACTTTTTGATTTATTGATGAATAAGTTTCACATTTTGACATTTTTTGATGAATTATGATCTTTGGCACTTGAATTTGACCAAAAAGTCAAAGTTTGACTTTTCAGTATACAGTTGATTTTTGATCAGTTGACTACAAAATTCATCTGTCAATCCAATAGACTTGCAATGTTTTGAATCATGTAATTATATCAAAATGATGCAATTGGACTCTTGAGATCATGCCTTAATTTTGACCATTTTGCCCTTTTGATGTTTTGATCAAATTTCTTGAGGAATGGTGGTCCCAACTTGATCAAATGATACATATGAGTCTAAGATGTTGATGTGGATAAAAAATTATGAAGTTTGACTGTAAATTGGCCATGGTTGACTTTTTTCCAAATACAACTGATTTTTAGGTCAGCTGTTCAATTGACTGAGCAAAATTGTGATCCGAGGCTTGAAACTTGACATGAGTAATCCTGGGGGTCCATAATGATCCATGAAAGCCATATGAAGCATTGATAGTTCAGAAATCCTTGTGCAAACTCAAACCCTAATTTTGGTCATCAATGCATAAGGAGGTGTCTTGAGCTGATCAAACCCTAGTGCAGTCTTGAGCCCAATGAGATCTTGTGAGAAAATTCTTGATAAGTGAGAGGGAAAATTTGGGGTACAACAGCTGCCCCTGTTCAATCTTCTTAAACCTGAAGGGTTAGATTGGCGGATTTTGCCATTCGTGACTCGAAGGTGGAAGATGATTGGACACTAGAGTGCCCAGAAATTTGCACTCGACGATGTGAAGATTGAGGGAATGGGCTTAAAGATGCCATTTCGAGAGGTGATAGAAAGTTGTAGGAGATGGGCGTAAAAGATGCCATTCAAAAGTGATAGTTTGTATTGTAATTTGTAAGCTGAAAGAATGAGTATCAGAATGGCGTCCGTGTTTGGAGCGTATCTTAACTATGTTTGGGAGATGATTTTGACTGATTATCAGAATGGCATCCATGTCTGGAGCGTATCCGAGCTGTATCTGGAAGAGGCTTTAACTGAGTATCAGAATGGCATCCGCATCTAGAGCGTATCTGTACTGTACCTAAAAGTTGAATCTGAATGAGTATCAGAATGACATTCGTGTCTAGAGCGTATCTGTACTGTATCCAAAGACTGAATCTGAATGAGTATCAGAATGGAATTCGTGTCTGGAGCGTATCTGTACTGTATCTAAAGGCTACTTTTGAATGAGTACCAGAATGGCATCCGTGTCTAGAGCGTATCTGTACTGTATCTGAAGACTGAATCTGAATGAGTATTAGAATGGCATCTGTGTCTGGAGCGTATCTGTACTATATCTGAAGGCTGCTTTTGAATGAGTACCAGAATGGAATCCGTGTCTGGAGCATATCTGTACTACATCTGAAAACTCTGAACATTTGTTAACGGTAGCTGTTAATCTTATCCTGAAAAGGGTAAAATGTTAGCTAAAATGCAGAGTTATGTTGCATGAAATGTATGATATAATGCCTTTGTTTTATCAATGTTGAAGATATATGGATTCAATGTATGCGTATGTGAGCTAATTTGCTGCACTACTGTTGGATTAGGGAAAATAAACCCTTGACTGCTGCTGAGGATATGTAAGTCTTCATGTCTTGAAGTCGAAATGTTGATGAATTTCTGTTTATCAAAACAAACTCTGTTGTAAGGGAAATGCCATGTGTTGCTTAAAAATGTTTGGAGAAATTGGATGATTTCGACAGGGGATTGTTAACTGGAAGCTTTGTTCCGCTGGGGATTAAACGACGTACAGCGGGGATTTCTTATGGAATAGCCTAGAGGTATTTCCCTATCCATTCAACCCATCAGTAATTGCCTTTTTTCATTTTGTTTATTTGTAAACAATAATTATGTTCAAATGCATATGTTCAACAATGGATCATTGGACGTTTTTGTAAACAAAATACAAGCGTAAAGAAAAAATAGATAGTTTTTGCACTTTTAAAAAGATATCTTTGTATTGACTTTGAGTAAGCATTTTTGTACAAGGAGACAAACATTCTAGTAAGAGAATGCCGTTGTAAAAAAAATGAAAATTTTGATACAAAGAAAAGATAGCTATGTGTAAAAATCCCACGGGGTTTCCATTCTGCTATAGCCTTCGTATCTCTGAGCACCTTGTGTATTTGTTGCCTTGTCCGAAGATAATTGAATTGATTAGAAACTCTGAGTTTGCCAATGGAAGCCAAAGGTTGTCCGTAAAGTGATCCAACAGGACATAGTCATACGCTTTAATTCCCTAACTATTTCCTGGACCTCCCTTTCGAGTTTTCAGTCCACCGGGAAACCCTTTTTTGCCCAAGTCACCCTTTCGGGTTTTCAACTTGCCGGGTGTACAAAATTTTTTGTATCCCTAATTTTAACCCGAACCCTTTTGGTTCGCCGGGATGCCCTTGTTTTGCCTAGGTATGTCAACCTAGCGGGTCTCTTATGCGTAGTATCTTTTGACTATGTTCGTGTTTGCAGGATACAGCAGGTCGTCACCATCCATGGTGGTCAAGATCATTGCCCCACCAGAGAAAATGCTTTTGATTACAAATGGTCCTTCATAGGTAGGAGTCCACTTGTGTAACACCCCTTCTAAATAACCCGAGAATATATTAATTAAATCAGAGTAACATGGAAAATAGGGATGCCACAATTCAAGATAAATATAAAAACCTCAAATCTACAGTTGTCATGCTTTACTGAAGGAATTATTAAAATAAATATTCGAATCAACATCATGTTCTACACAACAGAAATATCTCACAACCGGAATAACTTCATTTAATAAGTATTCCCAACATAAATTAAACAATAGAGTATAAAATAAAACTCGTCATTCAAACGTTTCCCCCAGTATTACAACCTATCAGAGCACGACACTGACACGCGGACTTAAAATAACATAACTCTAGAGCCATCCTCACCAACTCCTGAGCTGCTAACTTTAATCTGAAATCATTAAAGTAAGGGTGAGATTTCTCATAATTAACATGCATTATAAGTTTCTCAATCAAAATTATATCACAAGCATATTATTTCACCCATTTTAGCATAAACTCAGATTCAACACACAGTTCCAATCATACAAGTCATTATGCATAAATCAATAATCAACCCAAGAATTATAACACCGGAAGACATCCTAACATGTTACAATTACATGCAAACACAAATGCAGACACAATGCATGTGGTACCAACATGTGACCAAGTCACCCATCACTGATCCATCATAAATCGGATACAACAACCATCGATTTGTCCATCACACTCGGACATGAATCCAGCCGAAGCAATCATCGATTCATCCATAACACTCGAACACGAATCCAGCCTAACCACCCATCATAACCCGGGTATCGGTTAACGGCAATACAAGTCAAATTCCACACAATGGGAATTAACTTCACCAAAACAATGCATATGCATGCACATCACCAGCATTCAACATCAAATCAGTCTATGAAATACATCAATTTATCATAACCGAACCAAAACCAAAAGAAACATGATATCATTATTTATCATACACACATCAAACAGCATAAACATGCACTTCATTCACAAGGATCTGATACAATCTATTGTACCCCAAAATTTGCCCTCCCATAATCTTCAAAGTTTTGACCAGAATCATCCACAAATGGTTCAAGTCTACTCAAGGGCTACACAGACAACCATCCTCCTAAGCCAATCAAATTAGGGTTTTGGTTCTTGCAAGGAAGTTGAGATTTTCAAGGGCTCAATCAAGTCCCATATGCTCATAAACATTGTCAATCACCTACATGTCAAGTTTCAAGGCTCACAAGGTCAAGTTGCACAGTCAAAAACCCTAATTGCTCAACAGTCAACTGTAGGGGCAAAATGGTCATTTGGCAGTCAAAAGTCAAAATTTTTGGTCAACATCTCATTTTGAAGCCACAAACATCATTTGATCAATGCTTGATCATGATTCTCAAAAGGATGGCTCAAAAAGTCTCAAGATGCAAAAGTTTCTATTTTTGGACAGCTGAAAAGTCAATTGTAACTTGACCAAGGCATAACTTTTTCATGGTTCATCAGAAAAATTTCATCCAATTCTCAGCTTGAAGGGGAGGACATTTCCTACAACTCATATTCACATTCCAAGTCCAAGAAATGCTCTCACAAAAAGTTATCAATTTCAACATTATAGGTCATTTTCAAAAGTCAACAAAAAGGGACTTTAAGTCAAAGACCATAACTTGAGATTGGTAAATCAAAATGACATGGGACCAAAGACATTGGTTATAGGACTTCAAGACCTTTCCAAAATGTCCAAGAACATGATCAAAGCTTAAAAATTGAGCAAGATATGCATTGGAGAAGTTGGGAAATTTTTGTGAAATGGCCAAAATCAATTATCCTTGAAACTTCATTTTTGACAAAAGGGGCCCCACTTTTTCCAGTTGAATCAGCTTGGCCATGCTTCCCACGTGTCCCACATTTTATTTCAAAATTTAAAATTAATTTTTTCATTTTTATTTGATTTTATTGGATTTAATTCATTTTAAATCCTTTAAAATCAAATAAAAATCAAAAAGGTTAATTAAAGGACATATTTGGTTTTGATTAGCTTTGAATCACCATTATGCAACATCCCAAATTCGTACCAAGGCCTAATCAAGCAAGAATTCAAAATTGGCTCAAAAATGGAAGGTGTGTTAATGGAGGTTTATGGAAAATCTTAAAGCATGAATGCAAGGCATTATGGGCCATAATTCTTGTCAAAACATATTACATAATGCATATACAAGTGAACACAAGCAGAGACACGACCTAGGCTGCGCCCAAACTGATAGAACAAATTGGCATTTTTCACAAAAAACTTCAAAACTGATTTCATAGCTAGTGTGTGTTTCAAAGCAAAAGAACCATTCCATAAGCTTGCCAAGACTACCAGGAAGCTTTCCCAATCAAAATCACATCCCCTAACCTCAAGAACTGGTAGAACACAGTCGCCCTGTTCATAAGATTTTTTTGAATCGTATTTGAATTTACATGCCATATCAATGCATTTTCATTATTGTTTTACACTAACATGATCATACTGAAGCTTTTGGTGTCTTTTAATTGTCCTAACCATTCCTGTAGAGAAATATGCCATTGAAAATTTCTAGGGTTGCAGGAGCTGTGAATTGGGGTTTCTCTCATCTGAAAAAATTGGACCACGAGACCACTACCATTGAAATCAGGACCTTCCAATGAGTAGAAATTGACCATCGCGCCCTTTTTCTTTTTTACTATATGCTATTCGCTATTTTCTGCAGATGGTGTTTTGGGGGGGTTTAAAACCCCCGCTATCTCATTTTATTACAGGCACAAATGGAGACGAAGGCTAGCGTGGCTGATGGTCATTGGATGATTCATAATCCTGGCGCGCGTTTTGTTAAAATACCACTAGCGTTTGTTTCTCTCTCATAATAATTTTCGTCTATTATAATATCAAAGAGAGTCAGTGGCTCAGATGGTTAGTGCGTTTGCTTGCAGGCATTGGGACCTGGGTTCGAATCCCAGGTCCCCTCAAATTATTACTATTATTTTGTTTCACATAATTCTGTGCAGTGCTTCATCAAAGGACCACCATACAACTCCATCCCTTGGCACGCCACATGTCACCAGGGGTCAATCCAGTGGCTATTACCAGCCATCCACCATACGCATCAGTCAAACGTTCCTCACATGATCACTAAAAGTCAAATAGGCCTGGAGCTATTGGGCCAAAATTGCTTGCAAACACCTCCAATTTGGGGCAGAACCCCCCTCTTGTTTGTATTTCTTTCTCTTTTCTTTTTCTCTTTTTTTATTTGTTTTAATTTAATTGTTTTCTTTTAATTCATCAAAATAATTTTTACAATACAAAAATACAAAAAAATCAGAAAATTCCAAAATAAAATATATTTATTTATTTAATGCATTAATGTTTTTGTAAATAAAATTTAATAATCAATTTAGTTTTAATTTTAGGTTTTTAACTCTAATGCTTCTTTCTTAAATCATTAAAAAAATATAAAAATAGGTCTTTTAGCATTTTTTATTCTTTTTCTTAATAAATAATCTTTTTTCTTGTCACTATTAATTATTAATTATTTTTGTAAATAACTTATAATTAATCAATTAAGTAAATTAGGTTTAAATTTAAATATTTTCTTTAATAATTAAAAATAACTTAGAATTAGGGTTTTTATTTAATTTCTAATTTCAATTAATTTTGTTTATTCTCGTTAAATTCCATAAATACAAAAACATCAAAAATAAGTTCTTTTCTTTATTTAATTTAATTAAATTTAATAATTTCAATTCAATTCCTTAAAGGGTCCAACACCCTCGCACTCTCGATTCTTATTTCTTTTCGCATTTATTTTTATTTCTTTTGTGGATATAATGTAATTGCCCCAAAGCTTTGTAATAATAATTAGGATATTTACTTTCCGTACTTTTATTCAAAATCGGGTCTTGGTTTAATTTGGCGATGTAGACCCGCGCCTTGTAATAGCGTAGGACCTTTATTTCTCCACACTTTAAATTTCTGCACCTTTTAATTGCTAACTATCACATGAAAGAATGTATGCCCAAATAAAATCAAAGCGTAGAACACTCAATGCATGACAAGACAAATAATAACTGAAAATGACACACAATTCACACACCACTCTTAGGGTACGCCTCACTGTTGCCTTGCCCTTCGAAACGTGGTCGTCGAGTACAGGACGTCTTAGTAAGTCCTTATGTCCATGAACATGGCATAAGGGTAGCTTCTAAGGTGTCCTACTATTGCTCTGGTGATCACACTGTTGCCTTGCCCCTCGAAACGTGGTCGTCAAGTATAGGACGTCTTAGTAAGTCTTTATGTTCCATTGATCTAGTTGCCTCGAAACGGTTGCCTCGAAACAAGTTGCCTCGAAACGGTTGCCTCAGAATAAAAAGATCAATGGCATAAGGGTAGCTTCTAAGGTATCTTACTATTGCTCGGTGACCACACTGTCCCTAACCCTCGAATTGACCCGAACACCTCCAACGGTGGTGCTACCTACCTCTCAATGGTGGGATGGCACTATCTTAAGGACATTTACACAGACTAATTCCTTAGGGTAGATAGATGACTCGTAGATACTTGCTTTAATTCAAAACAAATCAAAAACTTCTTTTCACACTGGCACTTTGCAAAAAGCTTTCAAAAACAACTTTTCAAACACTCTTGAGGACTGATACAAGAGTCGAACTGAAACTTTAAACGAAACTTTTTCAAACCCACTCACCTTGAAAAGCAAACAAACATTTTTTGAAAACACAAATGAGCAAGTATCTAAGAGCCCGTGGATAACCACGGATAGAAAGGGTGCTAACACCTTCCCTTTCTATAAATCTACCTCCCGAACCGAGAACTAATCTCAATAAGGAATTTTTCTGTGCTTTTGTCCTTTCCATATTGGAGAAAATAAAAGACGGTGGCGACTCTTGCTTACCGCGACATTTCGCGAACCAGCGTTAAACAGTCAGTTCCAGATCCACCGATCACACAATCAATTATCATGGATACACCATTGCATATACACCAAATATGCATATAATAACAAACCGCATAATCGGAAAGTCAACATCAAATCAACGAAATATGATCACAACATAATTCCAAATAATGCCAAAACCAATATATCACATGATCACATCTCAATCATAATGGATAGCAGGCACAACACATAAGTATCAGTTCTCATTCACCAAATCAGAACAATTTACAAACAATTCTACATCATTCTCAAAATACCAAAGTTTACAAAAATCGGGAATTCGACTCTTTTTAAAATAATTTTCATAAAATAATATTTTTATTATTTTATAAGATAGCGTTTTAAATTTAAGAAATACTGCCGAAAATGGCACTCAAATCGGACTTACGGTTTGAAAGTTATGAATTTTCAAAGTTTAATATTTTTCAAAAAGTTACGTTTCTGGAAAATGTACTGGAACCCGGTTCCTACCTATACAGGAACCGGTTCCTGCGACCAATTTTGCAAGTTTTTGTATGTTCACACAGTGGAACCCGGTTCCTCCCCACTGGGAACCGGTTCTCACGACCTGCAGAGTCAAAATCTGCTATTTTGACAGCATTATCCATTCCAATCCCATCCAATTCATACCCATACGAATTATAACATTTAGGACACCAAAATGCAACCAATACACATCAATACAACATCATAAATCATGTTTCCATCATTCCTATTACTTATTCATCACATTAATGGTTCCAATTCCTATACTCTGACACAATTAGGGATAATCCCACAAACCTAGAATTCCAAAATCGAGATTCCTAACATGCTTAATCAATTCTATTGATCTCAAAATCTATAAGGCATATTAAATAATTGAAATCACCCCTTACCTCGCGATGATCCTTCGAATTCACGGCGTTTGGCTTTTTCCTCTCTTCTCTTCTCTTCTCCAATTTCACGTACAATGAGTTTTTCCAAAACCTTCTTTTCCTTTTTCCTTTTTATCCTTCTTTTTCTTTTCCTTTTATTATTTGCCAAATAATAATAATAAATTAGTAATTATTTTAGTAGAGCTTTTTACTTCACACACCTCTAATTCAACTTTACAC
Organism: Vicia faba; assembly: GCA_948472305.1. NCBI lineage: Eukaryota > Viridiplantae > Streptophyta > Magnoliopsida > Fabales > Fabaceae > Vicia > Vicia faba. The sequence goes on along the minus strand of OX451737.1, from coordinate 1,081,055,270 downwards.
CCCTCGGTCTTCCTTTTTAATTTCATAATTAATCCATCCATTTAATCCAAAATATTATTAATTAAGCCTTTAATTAATTTAATAATTAAATTCCTAATTATTTAACAATTGAATTAATTTGGGGTGTCACAACTCTCCCCTACTAAAAGAGTTTTCGTCCTCGAAAACATACCTTAGACGAACAGTTCGGGATACAAGTCCTTCATCTGGCTCTCCAGCTCCCAAGTGACATTTCCATCTGCTGGTCCTCCCCAAGCCACTCTTACCAACGCGATCTCCTTGCCTCGCAACTGTTTCAACTTCCGATCCTCAATCCTCGCAGGTACCGCTTCCACAGTCAAATTCTCGCGTACCTGTATATCGTCTACCCGAATCTCATGAGACGTATCAGCAATGTACTTCCTTAGCTGAGATACATGAAAAACATCATGCAAATTTGCAAGTGACGGCGGCAAAGCAATCTGATAAGCAACTTTCCCAACTCTCTTGGTAATCTGAAACGGACCAATAAAACATGGAGTCAACTTCTTTGACTTCAATGCTCGACCAATACCAGTCATCGGAGTAACTCGCATAAAAACATGTTCTCCTTCACTAAACTCAAGATCTTTCCTCCTCTTATCGTGATAACTTTTCTGACGACTCTGAGAAGTCCTCATCTTCTCCTGAATCATCTTAATATTTTCCGAAGTCTGTTGGACAATTTCTGGTCCAATCACAACACTCTCTCCAGATTCATACCAACACAATAGTGTCCGACACCTCCTACCATACAATGCCTCAAACGGAGCCATACCAATGCTCGAATGAAAACTATTGTTGTAGGTAAACTCAATTAATGGTAGATAACTATCCCAAGCTCCACCTTTCTCCAACACACAAGCTCTTAACAAATCTTCCAACGACTGAATCATTCTCTCCGTCTGACCATTTGTCTGGGGATGATAAGCGAAACTCAAACGCAACTTAGTACCCAAAGCTTCTTGCAATCCCGTCCAGAATTTAGATGTAAACCTCGGATCTTGATCCGACACAATACTAGAAGGAATACCGTGCAAACTCACATTCTTCTCAACATACAATTCTGCCAACCTTTTCATCGGATAATCCATTCTTATCGGAATAAAGTGAGCATATTTCGTCAACTGATCAACAATAACCCAGATAGAATCACAATTCTTCGATGTCCTTGGCAAACCAGACACAAAATCCATAGAGATTCCATCCCATTTCCATTCCGGAACAAACAACAGTTCCATCAATCCTGACGGTTTCTGATGCTCAATCTTCGACTTCTGACAAACCAAACAAGCATACACAAACTCAACAATTTCCTTTTTCATTCCCGGCCACCAAAACAACTTCTTCAAATCATGGTACATTTTAGTAGCACCAGGATGAATACTCAATCCACTACGATGTCCTTCTTCCAAAATACTCTTCCTAATCTCTGCAACATCCGGAACACACACCCTATTACCAAATCTCATAACACCATTCTCATCAATCCGGAACTCGCCTCCTTGACCTTGGTTGATCAATGTCAATTTATCAACTAACCCAACATCGGACTTCTGTCCATTCCGAATTTCTTCCAGAATACCACTAGTCAGTTTCAACATACCCAATTTCACACTATTCGGAGTAGTTTCACATACCAAACTTAAATCTCTGAACTGCTCAACCAAATCTAACTCACGGACCATTAACATCGACATATGCAAGGACTTCCTACTCAAGGCACCCACAACAACGTTTGCCTTACCAGGATGGTAATTCAAACCGAAATCATAATCCTTTAGAAATTCTAACCATCTCCTCTGCCTCATATTCAACTCTTTCTGATCAAAGAGATACCTCAGACTTTTGTGATCACTGAACACCTCAAACCGAGAACCATATAAATAATGCCTCCACAACTTCAAAACAAACACAACAGCTGCCAACTCCAAATCATGAGTCGGATAATTCCTTTCATGTACTTTCAATTGTCTAGAAGCATAAGCCACCACCTGCTTATCTTGCATCAACACACCACCTAATCCCTTTAATGATGCGTCACAATACACAACAAAAGACTTAGTCGGATTTGGCAAAATCAAGATCGGAGCACTTGTCAACCTCCTCTTCAGCTCTTGAAATCCTTTCTCACATTCAACATCCCAAACAAACATCTGACCCTTCCTGGTCAACTTAGTCAATGGTAACGCTAATTTGGAAAATCCTTCTATAAACTTCCTGTAATAACCTGCAAGACCCAGAAAACTACAAATATCATAAGCATTCTTCGGCGCTTCCCACTGAGATACTGCTTCTACCTTCGTAGGATCCACATCAATTCCATTCTTGGAAATTACATGGCCAAGAAAACTTACTTCGCTTAACCAGAATTCACACTTGGACAACTTCGCATAAAGCTTCTTCTCTTTCAACAATTCCAACACAACTCTGAGATGTTCTGCATGCTCTTCATCGCTCTTCGGATAAATTAGAATATCATCAATGAACACCACCACAAACTTATCAAGATACAGATGAAATATCCTGTTCATATACTCCATGAAAACACCCGGTGCATTAGTAACTCCAAACGGCATAACAAAATACTCGTAATGTCCATACCTCGTTCTAAATGCAGTTTTCTGAATTTCTTCCGACTTCACACGAATCTGATGATATCCAGATCTCAGATCAATCTTACTAAATACACAAGCTCCAACTAGTTGATCCATCAAATCATCGATCCTCGGCAAAGGATACCGATTCTTGATTGTAACTTTATTTAGCTGTCTGTAATCAACACATAATCTCATTGAACCTTCTTTCTTCTTAACCAACAACACCGAAGCATCCCACGGCGAAACACTCGGACGAATAAACTGCTTCTCAAACAAATTCTCAAGTTGACTCTTCAACTTTCTCAATCTAGAAGCAAACCTCTTATAGGCATCCTCGAATTCGAACTAGTTCTAGTAACAAAACCCATTAAGACTTCACCTTGCACTCTCACATTGTTCCACTTACTTCATCACGGAACACTTCATAAAAAATTACATCCAATAGGTCACATGCCTTTATCCTGCTCTCGCCGAGATCTAAATCTCTCGTTACGCAAATCATAACGCTTCTCTTCTTGCCGACTCAACTAATTTCACACACTGTAAAGCTGGCACAATAAGTACATCCCATCCAATGCGATCCCGACTACTATCAACAAGAGATTAAGGGTGATCAGTTCCTCAATTTGTCAATAGATAGTCAACAATCATGAGGTGGCATCAACAATCGTTACCAAACCACAACAGCATCTTCAATATTACCCTTCAAGCTACTTAAACATAACTATGCTTGAAGCATCAACTGCTCGGCAATACTTATATCTTACAATCGGCGGTATACTGAACCAACCTCTTGCACAAAACTTCAGAGAAGAAACTTCTCCCCCACTTATTTCACACGTACCTCTGCAGACAACGAAAAGGAAACAATCAAGTACCGACAGTGTTTCACACACATGTTGCATACCAAAAAGGGAGTAAACACATAAACAACCTGGCCGATAGACCGACCTGCTCTGATACCACTATTGTAACACCCCTTCTAAATAACCCGCGAATATATTAATTAAATCAGAGTAACATGGAAAACAGGGATGTCACAATTCAAGATAAATATAAAAACCTCAAATCTACAGTTGTCATGCTTTACTGAAGGAATTATTAAAATAAATATTCGAATCAACATCATGTTCTACACAGCGGAAATATCTCACAACCGGAATAACTTCATTTCATAAGTATTCCCAACATAAATTAAACAATAGAGTATAAAATAAAACTCGTCATTCAAACGTTTCCCCCAGTGTTACAACCTATCAGAGCACGGCACTGACACACGGACTTAAAATAACATAGCTCTAGAGCCATCCTCACCAACTCCTGAGCTGCTAACTTTAATCTGAAATCATTAAAGTAAGGGTGAGATTTCTCATAATTAACATGCATTATAAGTTTCTCAATCAACATTATATCACAAGCATATTATTTCACCCATTTTAGCATAAACTCAGGTTCAACATACAATTCCAATCATACAAGTCATTATGCATAAATCAATAATCAACCCAAGAATTGTAACACTAGAAGACATCCTAACATGTTACAATTCCATGCAAACACAAATGCAGATACAATTCATGTGGTACCAACACGTGACCAAGTCACCCATCACTGATCCATCATAAATCGGATACAACAACCATCGATTTATCCATCACACTCAGACATGAATCCAGCCGAAGCAATCATCGATTCATCCATAACACTCGAACACGAATCCAGCCTAACCACCCATCATAACCCGGGTATCGGTTAACGACAATACAAGTCAAATTCCACACAATGGGAATTAACTTCACCAAAACAATGCATATGCATGCACATCACCAGCATGCAACATCAAATCAGTCTATGAAATACATCAATTTATCATAACTGAACCAAAACCAAAAGAAACATGATATCATTATTTATCATACACACATCAAACAGCATAAACATGCACTTCATCCAAAGGACCTGATACAATCAATTATCATGGATACACCATTGCATATACACCAAATATGCACATAATAACAAACTGCATAATCGGAAAGTCAACATCAAATCAACGAAATATGATCACAACATAATTTCAAATAATGCCAAAACCAATATATCACATGATCACATCTCAATCATAATGGATAGCAGGCATAACACATAAGTATCAGTTCTCATTCACCAAATCAGAATAATTTACAAACAATTCTACATCATTCTCAAAATACCAAAGTTTACAAAAATCGGGAATTCGACTCTTTTTAAAATAATTTTCATAAAATAATATTTTTCTTATTTTATAATATAGCATTTTAAATTTAAGAAATACTGCCGAAAACGGCACTCAAATCGGACTTACGGTTTGAAAGTTATGAATTTTCAAAGTTTAATATTTTTCAAAAAGTTACGTTTCTGGAAAATGTACTGGAACCCGGTTCCTACCTATACAGAAACCGGTTCCTGCGACCAATTTTGCAAGTTTTTGTATGTTCACACAGTGGAACCCGGTTCCTCCCCACTGGGAACCGGTTCCCACGACCTGCAGAGTCAAAATCTGCTATTTTGACAGCATTATCCATTCCAATCCCATCCAATTCATACCCATACGAATTATAACATTTGGGACACCAAAATGCAACCAATACACATCAATACAACATCATAAATCATGTTTCCATCATTCCTATTACTTATTCATCACATTAATGGTTCCAATTCCTATACTCTGACACAATTAGGGATAATCCCACAAACCTAGAATTCCAAAATCGAGATTCCTAACATGCTTAATCAATTCTATTGATCTCAAAATCTATAAGGCATATTAAATAATTGAAATCACCCCTTACCTCGCGATGATCCTTCGAATTCACGGCGTTTGGCTTTTTCCCCTCTTCTCTTCTCTTCTCCAATTTCACGTACAATGAGTTTTTCCAAAACCTTCTTTTCCTTTTTCCTTTTTATCCTTCTTTTTCTTTTCCTTTTATTATTTGCCAAATAATAATAATAAATTAGTAATTATTTTAGTAGAGCTTTTTACTTCACACACCTCTAATTCAACTTTACACCCCCCGGTCTTCCTTTTTAATTTCATAATTAATCCATCCATTTAATCCAAAATATTATTAATTAAGCCTTTAATTAATTTAATAATTAAATTCCTAATTATTTAACAATTGAATTAATTTGGGGTGTCACAACTTGCCCCTAGGATCACCTTATGGCCGTATGATGCGTTTGATCACCAGATCTCCAACTTAATACACTTGGCGTCCGACCTTTTTGTTGAAAGCCTTGATCATCCGTTTTTGATACATTTGACCATGGAAAACAACAGTAAGTCTCTTCTCATCAATCAAGTTCAGTTGATCAAGTCGATTCTGGATCCAATCGTCTTCGTTCAGCCCTGCATCCTTCATAATCCTCAGAGAGGGGATCTGGACCTCGATAGGCAAGACACCTTCCATGCTGTAAACCAGAGAATAGGGTGTTACCCAGGTTCATGTGCGAGCCATGGTACGATACCCGTGGAGAGCGAATGGTAACATCTCATGCCAGTCTTTGTATGTGACTGTCATTTTCTGTATGATCTTTTTAATGTTTTTATTTACAGCTTCGACAACACCATTCATCTTTGGCCGATAGGGAGAAGAATTGTGATGCTGAATCTTGAATTGCTCGCACAATGCGGTGATCATAGTGTTGTTGAGATTTGTACCATTGTCAGTGATGATCCTTTTCGGGATACCGTACCGAAAAATGAGATTTTTCTTGATGAAACAGACAATAACATTCTTGGTAACGAAAGCGAAGGAAGCTTCCTCCACCCATTTTGTAAAATAGTCAATGTCCACTAGGATGAAGCGGTGTCCATTGGAGGCTGTCGGCTTGATTTCCCCAATCATATCAATTCCCCACATAGCAAAGGGCCAAGGAGCCGTCAAGACATTCAGAGGAATCGGAGGTACATGCACCTTGTCAGCATAAATATGGCATTTGTGGCAGGTTCGAGAGTGTTGATAGCAATCTGCTTCCATGGTAGACCAGTAATAGCCTGCCCGTAGGATTTTCTTTGCCATCATATGCCCACTGGAATGGGTTCCAAAAGTGCCTTCATGCAATTCAGCCATGATCCTTTCAGCTTCAACCTTATCTACGCACCGAAGTAACACAGAGTCATAATTGCGTTTGTACAGGATGCCATTACTAAGGAAAAATTTAGTAGAGAATCTCCTTAAGAACTTCTTATCATTGATTAAAGCTCCTTCTGGGTATTCTTGAGCCTCAAGATACTTCTTGACTTCGTGAAACCAAGGCTGGTCCACTACTTCTTGAGTATTAATCTCGTGACAGTGTGCTGGTTCCTCCATTCGTTCAATGGTGATTTGGGGAGCCTCGGTATCCCAATTAAGTTTAAACATAGATGTCATTGTGGCTAGAGCGTCTGCTAGCTGATTTTCTTCTCGCGGGAAATGCTCGAAGGTAATCTTCTCAAAATGTGGTAGCAATTTCAAAACATGTTCTTTGTAAGGGATAAAGTTTGGGTGTTTGGTGTCCCATTCCCCTTTGATCTGGCTGATAACCAAAGCTGAGTCTCCGAATACATCTAAGGATTTTATCCCCAAGTCTACGGAAGCTTTGAGACCGAAGATGCACGCTTCGTATTCCACCATGTTGTTTGTACAATTGAAGCAAAGTCTGGCAGTAAAGGGAGTATGACACCCTTTCGAAGATATGAGTACAACACCAATACCATTGCCGAGTTCATTGGATGCTCCATCAAAGAACAAGGTCCATCGGGATCTTTGTCCAGGTCCGTCATATGGCCTGAATTCTTCACAGTTGTCTAATGTCATGATGTCCTCATCCGGGAATTCAAACTTCATGGACTGGTAGTCTTCCACAGCTTGGTGAGCGAGGTGATCAGCTAGTACACTGCCCTTTATAGCTTTCTAGGTAGTATACTGTATGCCGTACTCTGTTAGGATCATCTTCCATCTCACTATTCTCCCAGAAAGAGCAGGCTTCTCGAAGATGTATTTTATCAGATCCATTTTAGATATCAACAAGGTAGTATGAGTCAACATATATTGTCTTAGCCGGCGAGCAGCCCATGCCAGAGCGTAACAAGTTTTCTCGAGCAGTGAATATCTGGTTTCACAGTCGGTAAACTTTTTGCTCAGGTAGTAAATAGCATGCTATTTTTGGCCAAACTAGTCATGCTTCCCCAATACACACCCCATTGAGTTTTCTAAAACAGTCAGATACATGATCAACGGTCTTCCCTCGACTGGTGGCATCAATACAGGAGGCTCTTGTAAGTATTCTTTGATTTTGTCAAAAGCAATTTGGAACTCGTCATTCCATTTGACTACCCGATCTTTCTTCAACAATTTGAAGATTGGTTCACAAGTAGCTGTCAGGTGAGAGATTAATCTGGCAATGTAGTTCAAACGTCCCAAGAACCCTCTGACTTCCTTCTCAGTACGAGGAGCAGGCATCTCTTGTATTGCTTTTATCTTGGAAGGGTCTACCTTAATACCTTTGTTGCTGACGATAAAGCCTAGGAGTTTACCAGACCGTACCCTAAATGTGTACTTGTTTGGATTCAACCTTAGTTTATACTTCTTCAGTCTCTCAAACAGTTTTTATAAGTGATCAAGTTGCTCTTTTTCTGTTTGAGATCTGGCTATCATGTTGTCCACATAGACCTCTATTTCGTGATGTATCATGTCGTGAAATAGAGCTACCATGGAGTTGATAGGTTGCCCCAACATTCTTTAGTCCGAATGACATCACCTTATTGCAGAAAGTGCCCTACTGCGCGACAAAGGTTGTTTTCTCCATGTCCTCAGGCGCCATTTTTATTTAGTTGTAACCTGAGAATCTGTCCATGAAGAAAAACACTTTGTGTTGTGCTGTATTGTCAACTAGAATATCAATGTGGGGGAGTGGAAAATCATCCTTAGGGCTTGCCCTATTCAAGTCTCTGTAGTCCACACACATTCGCACCTTGCCATCCTTTTTGGGCACTGGAATAACATTGGCAACCCATTGGGGATAAGAGGTGACAACCAAGAATCCAACATTAAATTGCTTCATGACCTCTGCTTTAATCTTTTCTGATATATCCGGCCTCATTCGATGAACCTTTTGCTTTACTGGCGGACAATCCTCTCTTGTAGGCAGACGATGTATCACAATATCTGCATCAAGTCCTGGCATGTCTTCATACGACCAGGCAAAGACTTCAACATAATCGTATAACAGCTGAATCAGACGCTCCTTGATTCTGGGTTCCAGATTGGCACCTACTTTGACCTCTTTCTTGTCTTCTTTGGTACCTAGGTTGATTGTATCCACAGGTTCCTCGTGAGGCTGAATGGTTCTCTCTTCTTGTTGTAGCAGTCTGGAAAGTTCCTCTGGTACTTCACAATCTTCCTCACCTTCGTCTTCGGCTTGGTAGATTATATTCTTAGAGTCACAAAAGGCCATAGCAGTATCGTTACCCATGGGATCCCGAATGGATGTATACCTGCATTGTGAGTGTGGGTGTGTGTAAGGGTATATCTATCTTTGAAAGAAAATAAAAGTGTAAAAGAAAAACAATGAGCATAAAAGTTTGTATGCAAAAACGTCCATGATTCATTGATGTCATATGAAAATGAGATAATAACCCTTACAAATGGACCATTGTGCCTAGGGTAAGACACAAGGTTTTAAGAGTGCAAATTGTTTCAATATTACAGATCCAACAAAATGTAAAGAAAAATTACTGTGGGATAAAAGTGATCGGGACAAATTCTCTAGCCTCCTAATTGCTGAGCCCTCCATTGACAGTTGGGAAGATCCAATCCTCTAAGTTGCAACCATATTCACCATTTTCTACCGTGTTGACTTCACAGTTGCTGATCTTCAAGGGTGGTCCTCCAGCACGAGCATGACGTACAACCTTTTAAGCACTTGAAGTGAAACCTAGGCCAAACTTGTCAGACTTATATGGGATATCTAGGAGTTGTCCCCAGATAGTGCACCCTCCTTCTTCTACTACTGTTTTGGCATCCTTCAGCAACGACATCCAGAGTGGGGGCCTTGTAATCTTGGGAACCTGAGACACAGCCTTGGTCACTGCCACATCTTGCGGGACCTCTTCAAAGTGTTGAAATGGGGTTTCAATAAATTCGCCATCTAATTCCACATATCTGAAGGAATTGAGATGGCTGATCATGTACTATTCCTCTCCTTGAACGGTGATAATCTTCCCTTGAACTGGATACTTTAGCATTTGGTGCAACGTAGAAGTAACAACGCCAGCATTGTGGATCCATGGTCGGCCTAGCAAGCAGGAGTATGAAGGGCGGATGTCCATTACATAAAAAGTTGAATTGAAAGTTTAGGTTCTAACTTTTATGGGGATATCCACTTCCCCATGTACCATCCTTTTTGAACCGTCAAAAGCCTTTACTACTATGTTGCTTGGATTTAATGTCAGTCCTTCGCAGTCAAGTCTATCAAGAGCTTTTTTAGGTAATACATTCAGATATGAGCCAGTGTCCACCAAAACATGAGCTAGAGTTGTGCCCCTACATTCCACTGAGACATGCAATTCCTCATTATGATTCCTTCCCCTCGGTGTTAGATCAGCATCCGAGAAACCTAGACCGTTATCTACAGTCAAGCTGGCTACGCAGTCTTGAAATTGATCGGTAGATGTCTCTTGGGGTACATGGGTTGTTTTCAGGAATTTTACCAAGGCTTTTGCATGTGCCTCGGAACATAGTAGTAATGCCAGCATGGAAATTTTAGAGGGAGTTTGCCCCAGTTGTTCAACTACATCGTAGTTGCTTCTCTTTATAATTTTTAGGATCTCCTCCATTTCTTTCTTGGATGTCTCAGGGATAGTCAATGACTGAGCCTTCGTCCGAACAGGCTCAATCAGAATACTTTTTCCTCGAGTCTTGGTTAACTCGGCAGCAGGAGTGTCAGTAGGAATGATTACAGGGGTTATAACGGCTTCGTCGATTGGATTATTGTTGGAGATAATTGTAGGACCGGGAACAACTTTTGGGGGAGCAACAACAGGAATGATTACGGGTCCAGAAACTACTTTTGGGGGAGCAATTTCTGGAGAAAAGATCCTACCACTTCGGGTAATTTTTCTAGTTCCTGCAATATTACTGATGTCGGATTTGACTTTCTCAGAGCTTGAATCTTCGGCGGCTGGCCCGTCCTGCTTGATACCGTGGTAGTAGACATCCCCTCCATAATTCCATGGTATGGTTTTGTCTGACGAGTATGGGACTAGTTCAGGCATTGTAATTATTAAAGGAGTTTCTTTCAGAACTGATGTAATTCTAACAGGTCTTTTGGTAGAGACCCTGGAAGAATTGGCGGAAATGGTAATGATAGAAACATCTCCAAAAGGAACAGGTGGAACAGAAGTCTTCTCGAATAAAATTTCTTTGTTATCTATTAGGCACTGAATGCCTGCTTTCAACAAAGGACAACTGGTTGGTAAGGACAAACAGAAATGGCAAACTTCATCACAGCCCTGGAACACACCGACATTCAACAAGTTCATTTTAATAGTCAGAAGTGGAGTCATAAGTTCGTCAACCAAAGTAACAAAGATTTCCTCTTCGATGGCATTGGTATCATGGCCATGTCTGGGCATAGGGGAAGAAATGACATTTGGATTTTTGGGCGCATCGAATTTAATCTCTTTTGCTTCAATGAGATCTTGTATTTTGTTCTTTAGAGCCCAACAATAATTAGTGTCGTGGCCGGGACTTTCAGAGTGGTATGCACAACGGGCATTGGGATGATAGTGAGGAGATGTTGTGTTGGGGTTTTTCGGAGCTTCTTTCAAGGTCACCAAATTGGATCTTAGCAGATGCAACAATACTTGAGACAGGGTCATGTTAATTCTGGTGAACTGCCTGCCTGGCCTTTCCATCCTTGGTTAATCATTTCTTTGCTGATCAGACGCAGGCTTAGGAATCATAACAGCCCCCGCCATTGGTCGGCGTCGGACCTATCTTGGTTTCTTTGCAGATATACAATATCCACCTCTTTCTTCCTGATGAAAGGCTTCCTTACAGCTGTAGAAGAAGATGTATCTTTCTGAATCTTTCCACTCTTTATACCGACTTCTACCCTTTCTCCTGTCAATATTAGTTCAGTAAAGCCTGCAGATGAACTTCCAATTAAATGGTTGAAGAAAGGACTAGACAAGGTTCCAAAGAACATGTCTACCAACTCTCTCTCAGATAGAGGAGGTTGAACTCTTCCAGCCAAGTCTCTCCATTTTTGCGCATAGTCCTTGAAACCCTCATTGGAAGTCATGGCCATACTCTGAAGTTGAGTACGGGTATGCGCTAGATCAACATTGTATTGGTATTGCTTGTAGAAAGCTGCGGCAAGATCTTCCCAATTATGGAAGTTGGCTCTTTCTAGTAGGTAAAACCGGTCAAGTTGAGTTCCAGATAGACTGTCTTGGAAGAAGTGCACCCATAAGTCTTTATCAACGGTATGGGGTTGGATTTTGCTCACATATGACCGGAGATGCATTTTAGGGCATGAGACTCCGTCATATTTGGCGAACACAGGTGCTTTGAATTTCAGAGGAATCACAATCTGCGACACTAAACCTAATTCCTCAAAGTCCAAGCCAGGCACCCTTTGGATTTCTATTTCACTCAGCCGCTCCTCGAGATATTTATACTTGTCATCAGCTGAAGGGTATTGTTCTTCAGAGTAGTCCTCTTCTTCCTCTTCCTCCTCCGATTCTGAAGGGACAACTATTTCCTTGCCTTTCCCCTCCTAATTGTCTTTTTCACCGGATGTTGTTGCAAAGTCTAAGGTCATTCTTATCTTCCCATGAAATCTTCTTCCCATGTTTAAGACTCCGGTTACCTTCTTTGTTTTCTTTTTCCTCTCTTCATCCAACAAAGTCTTCTATTCTTCTTATCCCTTGGCTAGGGTCAAGAGCAACTGTTGAAACTGTGTATTCTGAGCTTGAAGGTCTTTCACTGTTTGCTCGAGATCCATCTTACTAAAATAAACAGTATAGAGATGAGGAGACTTGTTGCAAAAAACCTGCTTATGTTATGATGAATGGTATATGCATATGCAATGTTTTCAAGGATTTTAAAGATTAAAAATTTGTTTTAGACAAAAAGGAAACACACGTTATATTAATAAGTTAAAGCTTGAGTACAATAATGCCTTCTTGGGCAAAACAAATACAAGCAACTCTAAGATAAAAAGGTAGTGCGCATCCTCTTCGGTGAAATGTAGGCATTCAGAGTCTGCTCCTCATGAAGTAGCCTAGTGAGTTCTAAAACCTTCTTCTCGCTTGCGTAGAATTGAGCTTCGAAAGTATCTCGCTCACCTTTGAGTTGTATCCAATCCCTTTGTAAGTCTTCAAGAGATGCGGGCATGTCGGGATGTAGGGTAGTGTATGGAACATCTCCCTCCATGACAGGCTCAATGATTACCGGGAGAATGGAGGGGTAAGGCATCATAAGACTCTGAGCGCGAGTTCGTACCCATTTGAGGTAAGGCTCAAGAGGGATGGAATTTTTATGCCCCAAAGTCTTTCTATCCACCTTGTTCATCCTCCAAGCTCGGATAAATCTCTGGCGAAGACCTTGATCGTCGTTGTCGTAGTCAAATACCAAACCTTGAATCAGCATCTCGTGCGGCCCATCCCTTCGGGCGTAACCAAACTGTCTTAAGGCTAAACATGGGTTGTAGGTGACACCTCCCCTAATGCCAAGTAAATTGACATTAGGGAATTCTCCACAACGGTCGACAATGATAACATTCTCTTTGGATCGGGAGCACTAATGAATGTCTGAATGTTTGAGCATCATCAACCTTTGTGACCACCTTGAACCTTGCTCATTTTTTAATACATATTGGGGAAGATGCGAAATAAACCATCTTGACAAGAGAGGAGTGCAACACATAAGGACACCTCTTTTCCTCATTGTGCGAGTGTGAAAAGAGTTTAGGATATCTCCTAGCAATGTAGGCACCGGGTTGCGGGATATGAAGATTTTGACGGTGTTGATATCTATGAGTTAGTCAGGATTTGGAAACAAAACCATCCCATAGATGTGGAGAGCCACAATTTCCTCAAAGGGTTGCAAGTCCAAGGAATTCTAACATCTTTAGGCTTTCTCAAACAGGAACTTTGCTAAGAAACCTTTGACACCACTCCTTGTTTCCCAATGAGTTGTTATATCAGATGAGTGCAAGTGTAGAGCTTGAGCAATCTCTTCTGGCTTTGGATCTCTTTCCGTACCGTTGAAAGGTAGTTGGTTGAGAATGGGAATCCTCAAGAGTTGGGAGAATTCTTCCAAAGTAGGCATAAGTTGATAGTCGGGAAATGTGAAGCAATGGTGTAAAGGATCAAAGAACTGAAAGAGCACCTTCATCATATCCTCATCTGTGTTAGAGGTGACCAAGTTGAGTAGGCGACGGTGTCTATCGGTGAATGGAGAGTTTTCAGGAATCCTTAAAGCTAGCTCCTTAAGTTGTGGAGGGATCCTTACAAGATTGACTTGAATAGTTTTCCTGCGAAGTGAATCCATATCCTACAAAACAAGAGCAAAGATGAATCCCAAAATCCTTGAAATGGTTAGTGGATGTATATGATGTTCATGATGTTATGTACAAGTATGCATATACAAACAAAGCAAACAAATATTTAGTCTTAGGCTTGCACGGGGTTTTATAGGTAAGTATCCTCTTGAAGTTTAGTTGGCTCAAACCTGTCCTAGTAATAGTAACCGGGTTCTAAGGAGCTCAATATCACTGGTTTGTTTCCTTGGACATTGTTTCAGCACAAACCTCTTTAATGGTGACTGAAATATCCTAAGAAACCAAACCTCAATGAGTATAGTATCGAGTATCTACCAACTTCGAACGGCACCAAAGCCAGTTATCTCACTACATCCTAAAGGCCAAGTTGGTCAAGTAAAGATTCTAAAAGTTCATTAGTGCTTTATGACATCACTCAGCGGCCCCATTTCTCTTTGATTAACTCAAAGACTACCGGTACCCACAAATATGTCGCACTAACGTAGCTATTATTTAGACCATATTGGTATACCCTGCACAGTTTCCACAATATATTGCTTCTTACCTATAATGTATCCCAAATTCGGGTAGAGGATTCAAACCCAAACAAAGAACCATAATGTAAAGCATACAAGTCAAACAATGTAAGCAAATAAATGTGATATATCCCTAAGGTAACCCCACTTTTAAAAATTTCCCCAGCAAAGTCGCCAGTTCTGTGATATGGTGGGAGAACTGACTTGGGTGTTTTGCGTTTTATCGCAAATATTGCGGTTAGCAAGAGTCGCCACCGACTTTTCTTTTATCCAAAAGGAAAGGTGAAAAAGCACAGGAAAGACCTTTGAGAATGTTTCTTGAGTTCGGAGGGTAGATTATGAAAAGGGAAGGTATTAGTACCCTTTTCATCCATGGTTTTCCACGGGCTCTTAGTTACTTGCTAGATCACTTGCTTTTGTTTGAAAATTGTGCTTTGTGTGGTTTTTTAAAAGTATTTTGTAAAGAGGCCATTGTTTAGGAAATCTTTGTAATGATTCTCGTTCGTAAGAATGTATACAAAGATGTTGATCTTTTGAAAATGTTTTCAATTTTGTAAGATGTTTAGAAATGTGTAGGTGTTTGTTTTTTTTAAAAATAGCAAGGATGTGTGTTTTGAAATGGAGCAAGTAATTTGAAGCAATCTACTTACTCAAATGTCTTTCTTGTTTATCTTCTCTTCCTTTGACATTGTTGTCTTACCATTGATTTGGTAAGCAACCCTATCTTTAGATTTAAACGGGACGAGTGTGGGTCATCGTATAGCCATGATTAGCAATTTTGCAAGGTATCTTAGCATTCTTTTTGAGGGACTAAGATCATTTTGTAAGGCAACTTTGAATAGCGTCATCGAGGGACTATGATCTTGTATTTGTTTGTTTTTGCTAAGATACCTTACATGCGTAATATGGCTATTTTGTATAAGGCAACCAAGTGGATTTTACCCTAGGGGTGTTTGTGTGCAAGTGTGTCATTTTCATGTTTGTTTTTGTCTTGAATTAGAGTTTTCTATTTGATTGCTTTTATCTTCCCATACAAACCCTAATTACTAGCATGTTATGTAAAAGCGATAAATTGTGAAATTTAAAGTTACTACGCTATTACAACATTTGTGGGAGGGGGTATACAATTTATGAATGGGGATTACCGTAATATAAACCTAATTAATCTATTACAAACAAATTGAATATTGTCCAAATAATTGAAGAAATATATAAAGTACAAATGCAAATTGAAAGAAATGACTTTTGTGTTTGGATTTTTTTTATGAAAGAGGTTTTAATCTAAACCTAATTAGAGAAAAAATAATTAAATTAAATTAACTTAAGTTAATTAAGAAAAGAAATTAATTAAGAAAGGATTTTAATTAAGAAAAGATTTTTGAACAAAACCCTGATTCTATTTAGTTGATTAAAAGGAAATAAGTTTAAAGAAAAAAAAGTATTTTTTGTATTTGTCATGAAAATAATGTATATGGTGTTATGAAATATTTTTGGTCTTTTTTATATTGAAATAAATATATTTAGACAAATAGTAATCTAGTTTTAATTTAATTTACAAGGAAATTAGTAAAAGATAAATAAAGTATAATGAATAAAAATATTTTTTTATGTGGAAAAATAATTAAATTATGTCAAAATATAAATCTATTATTTTTATGCTTTTTTATGCTTTTTGGTATTTTTAGAAAATATATTTAAAAGAAAAAGGAATAAATAAATAAATAAAAATAAAATGGGCAAAGGGATGTCACAAGTAAACAGGGGAGTATGCTAGCAAAAAATAAAAAAATGCCAGAACCAAAGGGCCCAGCGCCTGCAAAAAAAGTGTTAGGAAATCAGAAAAATGGAAAAATGCAAAAGGGGGGTTCACATTGGTTCGAACCCTCGCCCTTTAGGTAAGCAATGAATTAACACGCGCGCGCTTGCCTCTGGGGTGGCTGTTTCATCTGGTCATATAATCAAAGCATAAATATATATTAGAAACTTCTTTCTGAAGGCAACTTCGTCTTCAACCTCGCGCCTAGCCGGACCACCTGTATCTTCCTCATTTCTCCACAAAAATGGAAAGTTCAAACATGAAAGTTGTGGTGTTTCTTCCCACGAATTCAACCATATAACTTATGTAAGCTAAATGTCAAAGATAAAAACTAATTTTGCTGGCCCTAAATTGAAACCTAATTTTCTCAGAAATTTCAAATCCAAAATTCTCTATACACAGTCAATATAAATGGAAACTATGAACATGGTTAGCTTTAGAGAAAGGATATCTACATTTTGTTTTCACAAATCAGGTTCAAGTGATGCTTGTATGAAGAGATAGAAGTTTGAAAATTTACCTCTTGAAGCTGGAGACATGAATGGAGTTTGAGCAACTTTTGAGAAGGCCTGAGGATCTGTTTAGCTTGCCTGGACCTCCTTGAGTGTATTCCAACTCTTACTTTGCCTTGAAAGTCCCTGAATCTCTCTACTCAAGTCAACCTGCAAGATTGATATTTGAAAATGGTGGATAGTGATGGAGGAGTTACAGTCTTGAAATAGGGGTCTGGATTGCTTTGGTATGATGTATAGAAGGTGTCTTAGTGATTAGTTTTCAAAACGCATGAGTGGAAATGAAGATCATGAGTTTTGGTTCAAAACTGTGTGTTAATGGTGTTCTTGAACAGGTTTTTAGTTTTTGAGAGTTTGAGATAGTTTCAGGGCCCTAGCTTTCGTGTGTCAACTTGCAAATAGTGTGTATACTTATAAGCAAGAGGTTTCGAGGCTTGTCACCACTCAGAATTTGAAACTCACATGTTGTGGCTTGGTTACTTGTTCTTGAAACAAAGTTGACAAACATGGTTTCAATGTGAAGTACAAGGGTTTGCAGGGGGATTAGAAGGCTGTAGACATGTTGCTTCTTGCTTTTACATGCTTTTTTAGTCAGAAGCAACAACCTATGGGCTCAAGGAGAGTTGACATTGTGATTAAAGTCACTTTTCTAAAATGGAAGTGGTGACTTTCTTCCAAAAATGGAAATGCAATTTGGATAATGGATTCAATGCTTGGACAATGGCTCTACCAGTTGTGTAAGAATTAAATTAATGATTGATTAGCAAGTTTGAAGCCTGAAAATCAAGATTTGTACATCATGCTTGAAGATTGGATCAAGTGTTCTTCACAAAATGGCTTGTAATCCAAGTGACAAAACACCAACTTCATCTCTTTGATTCTCCCTACTCAAGAATGATCTCAAGGATTTCTTGGAAATTTTGGAAAGCTTGTAATGTGCTCTACAACTCATATTTGAATTGCTTTTGAATACTTCCCTTGTAACTATGTGAAAAATTGCCATGAAGTTAGGTCAAAAATCTGCCTAACTAGGGCAAAATTTCACTAAGTCTTTTTTAGTTCATGAGCATGTGTTCACAAAATTACAACTTGAGACCCAAGCATTTTTAGGAGAAGTTGTGTGAATAAAAGTTGTATATTTCATGGATATCTACAACTTTCATGTTGGGAGTTTCTCTTGAATCATCTTGCATCATGGTTAAAATTTGGATCAAAGTTATAAAAAAACATGAAATTTCCAACACTTAGAAAAATTTCTAAGTTTAGAAATGTTGACTTTTCAAAATGAAATCTTGAATTTTTGATTTCTTGATGAATAAGTTTCACATTTTGACATGTTTTGATGAATTATGATCTTTGGCACTTGAATTTGACCAAAAAGTCAAAATTTGACTTTTCAGTATACAGTTGATTTTTGATCAGTTGACTGCAAAATTCATCTGTCAATCCAATGGACTTGCAATGTTTTGAATCATGTCATTAGGTCAAAATGATGCAATTGGAATCTTGAGATCATTCCTTAAACCAATTTATCATTTGCTAGGTCAAAAATCAGAAATTGCCCTTTCTCAGTCCAAACTCTAATTTTGACCATTTTGCCCTTTTGATGTTTTGATCAAATTTCTTGAGGAATGGTGGTCCAAACTTGATCAAATGATACATATGAGTCTAAGATGTTGATGTGGATAAAAAATTATGAAGTTTGACTGTAAATTGGCCATGGTTGACTTTTTTTTTCCAAGGATTGAAACTTGACATGAACAATCCTGGGGGTCCATAATGATCCATGAAAGCCATATGAAGCATTTATAGTTCAAAAATCCTTGTGAAAACTCAAACCCTAATTTTGGTCATCAGTGCATAAGGAGGTGTCTTGAGCTGATCAAACCCTAGTGCAGTCTTGAGCCCAATGAGATCTTGTGAGAAAATTCTTGATAAGTGAGAGGGAAAATTTGGGGTACAACACTTAACATGAGGGAAGTTCCTGCCTTGTACAGCCAATCATGTAGCAAATGTTTGCCTTATAGGCGTGAAGAAAATTCCTGCCTTGTGCAGGCAGGCATGCAGGCCATTTATCCCAATGGGGCATGTGTGAAAGAAACCAAAAGTGCTTAAAATGAAGGAGGCCCAGAGATACTCCAAACGAAAGAAGCCAGAGGTGCTTCAAATGAAGGAATCCAAAAGGAGCTCCCCTTCTTTCTGAATCGAAGGGAGCCATTTCAAAGGAAAATAAAGCTCAATCGAAGATTTGCGAACCAAAGCTTAATCGAAGGGTGTTAAACGCCCAATCAAAGACTAGTGAGTCAAGCTTGTATCAAAGGTTTTTAAGGGCTCAGTCGAAACTTGCTGTTATGCCAATCGAAGGCACTGTTTAACTGCCAATCAAAGGACATATTTGAACTGTCAATCGAAAGGCACTTTGCTAATATTCAAAAATGTCCTCCTTCTTTAACCAAGTGTTTGTAACCACCATGTGAGGGAAAAATCTTGGGAAAATAATGGGAGGGAAAATTTTGGGGTACAACAGCTGCCCATGTTCAATCTTCTTAAACCTGAGGATGTAGATTGGCTTGTCTGCCTTTCGTGATCTAAAGGTGGAAGATGATTGAACACTAGAGTGCCCAGAAATTTGCACTCGTCTGAAGTGATACTGTTGGTGAATAATATCGGGAATAGGCTTACAGATGCCATTTGGAAAAGATGACGGAAGATCGTCGGAGATGGGCTTAAAGATGCCATCCAGAAAAATGTTTACTTCATGAGATATTCCTTTGTGGGGATCCCTATTCCTGTTGTTGAGGAGGATTCCGCTGAGAAATGTTGGTCTTTGTTCGGGAAATAGAGTTTAGGAGCTTCAATTGTCCATCACTCTACTGGGGAGTATCTCTTGATTGAAGAGACGGAAGTGAACTGCTATCTGGTCAGGATCCAGGCTTCATAGTGACTTACTGAGGACAATAAGGCTGACTGCCATCTGGTCATATTACAGGCTTCTCAACAATTTACTGGGGGAACGTGAAATTAACTGCTATCTGCTCGGACTCCAGGCTTTGCAGTTTCTTTAACTGGAATAGAAATCAGAAAAATCTTAGTATCAATTTAACTGAACCAGACAAAAGTCTTGGATCATCTTCAACTGGAATAAAAATCAGAGAGATCTTAGTATTGATCTAATTGAACCAGAGAAGGTCTTGAGTTGTCTTTGACCAGAATGGAAATCAGAAAAATATTAATATCGATTTAACTGAACCAGACAAAAGTCTTGGATCATCTTCAACTGGAATAGAAATAAGAGAGATCTTAGTATCGATCTAACTGAACCAGAGAAGGTCTTGAATTAACTTTGACTGGAATGGAAATTAGAAAAATATTAGTATCGATTTAACTGAACCAGACAAAAGTCTTAGATTATCTCAAACTGGAATAGAAATCAGAGAGATCTTAGTATCGATCTAACTGAAATAGAGAAGGTCTTGAATTAACTCTGACTGGAATGGAAATTAGAAAAATCTTAGTATCGACTTAACTGAACCAGACAAAAGTCTTGGATCATCTTCAATTGGAATAGAAATCAGAGAGATCTTAGTATTAATCTAACTGAACCAGATAAGGTCTTGAATTAATTTTGACTGGAATGGAAATCAGAAAAATCTTAGTATCGATTTAACTGAACTAGACAAAAGTCTTGGACCATCTTCAACTGGAATAGAAATGAGAGAGATCTTAGTATCGATCTAACTGAACCAGAGAAGGTCTTGAATTAACTTTGATTGGAATGGAAATCCGAAAAACCTTAGCATCGATTTAACCGAACCAGACAAAAGTCTTGGATTATTTTCAACTGGAATAGAAATCAGAGAGATCTTAGTATCGATCTATCTGAACCAGAGAATGTCTTGAATTAACTTTGACTGGAATGGAAATCATAAAAATCTTGGTACCGATTTAACTAAACCAGCCAAAAGTCTTGGATCATCTTCAACTGGAATAGAAATCAGAGAGATCTTAGTATCAATCTAAATGAACCAGAGAAGGTCTTTTGAGAATATCTTTCTGAGGAAAATGCTGAAATAGCCCTTCATCTGACGTAGCTTTTGAAAGGACTACCAGGTCACGTAATTAGTCAATGGTGTTTGTTAATTTGATCTTTCCTGAAAACGGTAAAGAGTTAGTCGTATGCAATGTCATGATGTATGAAATGCATTGTGATGATGTTCTTAAAATAAATGAGATTATGCTATATGTGATGTGTATGCGCATGCCATGATGTATGAATATGGGATGCTGTTGCGATATTTCTTAGTCTGGGAAAGTAAATCCCTGACTACTGCTAAAGAGTATTGGGAAGCTGAATCCTTCGTTTCCACTGGAGATGATGAATGGAGATGATTTTGTTAGAACATAGTTTGATTCTACAACCCTTGATTAGAGTTTTGGTGATAACAAAATACAAAGAATAAATTATTTCAAAGATATATACAAAGAAAAATTATGCTCCTTAAAATTATGTTTTTTATGCAGAGGTTCTTATGGAATCAACATCAGAATGGAATCAGCATCAGAAGATCAACAACCTGTGCTATACACTAAAGCTACCAGATTATACGCTGAAGCTTGATGACCAGAATCTGCACCTAAACAAATACACTCTGACTCTGATCAAAGACATCTTTACCAAGTCATCAACACTCTGAAGTGTTATCAGCAGATACAGCAAAGAAGACTCTGAAGCGTTACTGGTTATTCAAGAGAAAATTAAATGCTAACGACTTTCTTCAGACAAAGATCTTCTACAAAAGGAAAGTGCATTATTATCATTAAAACCTGCTTTATGGACAACATATCCTTGCTTGCCTATATAAACAGGCCTGCTTGTGAAAAGAAGCACGTATGTACGCACTCAAAATTTTCCAAGCTATCCAAACCACGCATATTCAAAGCTTTAGCAAATTCATTTTATTCCAAGCTTATTTTGTGTAATTATCACAGTTGTGATATACAGTTTTGTAAGAAAACAATAACACACACTTGTTCAATTCATTTGTAAAAGAAGTTCCTTGAGATTAACCGGATTATGGTTGTACTCAAGAAGACTTTAACAGTTGTTAAAGTAGCTGTTGTAATCCTTTGAGAATAGTGGATTAAGACCTCATTGGAGAGAGGCGAAATCACCTTGACGGGTGGACTGGAGTAGTTTGAGATCAAACGAACCAGGATAAAAATACTGTGTTGTTAAGCCTTTTGATTTAAGCTTTACAATTCAAGCCCCCCTTCTTGTGTTTTTCACATCTTCAATTGGCATCAGAGCGCCTGGTTCTGAGCTTTAACACTTAACCGTGTCAGTACAAGATCCAACGTCAGAAAAACACAATGGCAGGACCAAGTCAAAACATCAGCAATGACAACAATGAAGAAAGGGACAGATTCAGTGGCAAAACTCTAGTATTTGATTGAGAAAACTTTGACTACTGGAAAGACAGAATTGAGAGTTTCTTTCTGGCCCATGATGCTGATCTATAGGACATGGTGACTGATGGATACATGCACCCAGTAGATGGACGTGGTCAGAAGATTGACAGGAAAATGATGCCTGATCAGCAAAAGCGTGAGTTCAGAAATCATCACAAGGCCAGAATAATTCTTCTCAGTGCCATCTCATATTCAGAATATGAGAAAATATCAAACAGAGAAAATGCCAAGAATATGTTTGATTCTCTGAGAATGACGCATGAAGGCAACATTCAAGTCAAAGAAACCAAAGCCCTTGTGCTCATTCAGAAGTATGAGACATTCAAGATGGAAGATAATGAATCAATAAAAGCTATGTTTTCAAGATTTCAAATTCTTGTTGCTGGTCCAAAAGTTCTTGACAAAGGATATTCCACTGCTGATCACGTCAAGAAGATCATCAGAAGCTTCCCAAAACAGTGGAGGCCAATGGTCACAGCGTTTAAGCTAGCCAAGGATCTCAACAAAATCTCTCTGGAGGAACTTGTCAACTCCCTCAGAAGTCACGAGATAGAGCTAGAAGCAGATGAACCTCAAAAGCAAGTGTGATACGGTGGGAGAACTGACTTGAGGTTTGCGTTTTGTATTTGCACTTGTTCGGTTTAGCAAGAGTCGCCACCGACTTTTTATTTTATCCTAAGGGAAAGGTTAAAAAGCACAGGAAAAACCTTTTGAGATGTTTCGTGGGTTCGGGAGGTAGATTATGAAAAGGGAAGGTATTAGCACCCTTTTCATCCATGGTTATCCATGGGCTCTTAGTTACTTGTTTTAGATCACTTGCCTTGATTTTCAATTGCTTGAAATTGTGGTGTGTGTGTGTGTTTTGAAAATGTTTTGAAAAAGAGGCCTTGTCTAGGCAACCATTGTAATGACTCGTGTTTGAATATATACAAAGGTGTGTATCTTTTCAAAAAGATGTTTCAAATGTTTTTGAAAGTTTGTTTTGAAAGTGTTTGTGGAGTGTGGTTTTGAAAAATAGGCAAGTGTGTTTTGCAAGTTTGTCAAGTAACTAAGAGTTGTCTACCCCTAAATTTACTCAAAGGTTTTTCTCATGTTTTAACCCTTTTAACAATTTTGTTCCACCATTGTACTTGGTGGACAATCTTGCGTTAGGATGTTAACGGGACAGGCGCGGGTCATCGTATGGACCATGAATGCAATGGTGCCAAGTGTCTTTGGCAATTTTGCTTGAAGGGACTATGATCATTTTGATAGGCAACTTTCGAAAGCGTCATCGAGGGACTATGATCATTTGAATTGTTTTGTTTTGCCAAAGATACTCAACGTGCAAGCATGGCCCATTTTGGAAGGCAACAAGCGGGATTACCCTAAGGGTGCAAGTGTGAATGGTGTATTGATTTCATGTATTTGTCTTGTATTAGGTTATCTAGCGTTTTATTTTATTTACATACAAACCCTAAGTCTAACCATGGTATATTTGAAAGCGATAAATTGCGAGAATTTAAAGTCTACGCTATTACAAATAAGTATCCGGGAGTGGGGGTACAAATATTTACAAATGGGGATGAGACTTAATAGGAGAGTAGTGTCCAAATAAATTTACAACCAAATCGAATCAATCGCAAATGTAATATGTAGTGTACAAAGATAAGCAAATGTAAATGTATCAATGTATTTGTGTAAGTGTATGATTTATTTACAAGTGATAAAAAATGTGAATTTGATGAAAAACTTAAGTATTGTTTATTTATTTTGTATTCTTGTTAAATATGTACAAACAAAATATTTTAAGAAAAGAAAAGGAAATGTTTTAAGAATTCTATTTTTTTTATGTATTAATATTAATGTATATAAAATGTTTTTGTATTTTTGTTAAATATGGACAAATAAAAGATTTTAATAAAAGAAAAGAAAATAGTTTTTAGAAATTCTATTTTTTAATGTATTAATGTTAATGTATATAAAATGTTTTGATGTTAATGTGTATAAAATGTTTTAGTTAAAAAAGAATATTCAACCTTAAAAAAAGAAGTCTATTTTTTTATGTATTTTATAATTATTCTAACTAAAAGTAGTTAAGAAAATTTTATATAGAAAAGGTTAAGGTATTATTTGTTTACAAAGAAAAGAATTAAATTATGAAAGAAAAAATGAAAAGTTTGGTTAAAAAAAAACAAAAGAAACTCACATGGGCCTTAAGTTGAACAACTGGCCCATAATGAAATTATGAGGAGAACAGGAAGAGGGGGGTATCAATTTTGAAACAGGCTTAGGCGCTGATGGGGCGAACCGGCCCATTATGTTTTACACGTTTTTTATGAGGGTTTCAATAGTTTTGTGTCATTTGGGATTAGGGTTTGAATACAGAGGCGCCGTTCATCACTTTGCTTCGTTCCTCTTCATCTTCTTGAACCATGCTTATCTGAACAAAACTTCCGCCCATGGCCGCCGGGCGCCTCCGTCAGCTCCTTCTTCTCCATGGTCACGTAGGCGATGGTTTACAAGGTATTGATTTTCGTTCTGTATGTTTTACGCCTTTGCATGTTTTTACTTATTTCTGATTCTTTTATGTTGCTTGATGTTTGTACGAGATGTGGAAAAGAAAAGAAAAAGGGGTTTATACCTTTGGAGAGGAGGTGAGGAGGACGGCGGCGTCCAAGGGCGGCCGGAGACGGAGGGAGCAGTGACGTTAGCTCCGGTATTCCTGGTACTTTTGTATTACGCCTCTGTATGATTTTGATTCTTTTCCTCTTCTTCTGTTTGCCCTTTGCTTCTATTGCCTAGCTTTTGAAAAATATTGATGTTGTTGCACCCTATGATGAAGCAATTCTGAGGGTTTAGATTGCTTGAGTCTAAGTTGCCTTGAATGCTTGATACGTTTGCCTCTCTGATATGCTTCTGAGTGATGGCCTTGATGATGTTTATGATTCAGAATATTGTTTTCCTACCCCTATGATGAGCCCAACTCTGAGGGCTTTATGATTTTGAATGTTATTCTAATTTTTGAGTTGCCTCTGAGATGCTTTGGTTGGAATTTGCTGGATTGATACTGGTTTAGGCTTTGAAGTTACATGCCTTGGCTTCAGTTTGAGGCTTGGCTTCTGTTACACTTGCTTTTTGTGTGTTTATTGCTGGCTTATGTGTTTTGTTACAGTTTAAGGCTATGGCTTCATGTTTGGTTCAAGGCTTATGCAGGTTGGGTTTGAAGAAGGTTTATGTTACAGTAGGCTTTAGGCTTGACAGGTTGAAAGGCTTGGACAGGTTGTTTGGTATGGCTTTGATGCAGGTTGGTCTTGAAGCATTAACAGGTTTGCAAGACTTTTTATGGCTTGGAGCTTTGAGGCTTGGCCTGTTTTGATACAGTTTGGAGGCTTGACAGGTTATGTGTTTTTTCTTTGTGTTGGAGGCAGGACTGTCTGTTTCAATGTTACAGTTTGGAGAGCTTTTTTTCTTTTTGTTATTTCTGCCTCTTCTTTTGTACTGTGTTGATATGTTTGTTTTATATCTATTCTTCAAGCCTAAGCCTTCTTCTTTTTTCTCTTTTTCTCTCTCCACACATTTAAAAAGCATTTTTATTGCTTTAGAAATGTACTATTTCTGAAAAGTTACTGGCCTAGGAAAATGATGAAATTGGATGTTGCTTGTAGGTTAGCCTTTCCTCTGCATACTTTCCATACTTCCTGCATATTGTGTACTTCTTGATATCTTTCTATATCTTCTTTGGACAACTTTTTGTCTCTTGACACCTTTGGACAGTTTTGGACAGTTTTGCTGTCCAGTTTGGACTTTGGTTAGGCATGTGTTGCAATTCTGGACAGTTTAGTTTGCTATTCAGTTTTCCTTTTATCCTTGGTTTGGAATTTTGGATTTATGCAGTATGTTTGACAAACTTTGGATTTGTGCAATTTGTAACTTTGTGCATTTCATACTTCATTTGCAAGCATTATTTCCATCCCTCTTTGTGAACCAAGAGAAATCTTGTGATTTGCAGAGAGGGCAAACTGATTCCGTCCAGTTGCTTTTAATGATGATCTTTTTAACTGTCTGCCTTTTATTTCATTTCATCTGCTTTTGACTTTTTCTTTTTCTTTGTTTTGCAGATAAAAATCAATGGAGCAAAAGAGCATCAGTAGAAGAATGAAGATTTAGGAAATTTAGGATTCAATTTTATTTCAATTTTAATCATTGTAACCATTATTATTATAAATACTTGTAAATAGTTACTGTATTTAAATAACAATTGTACAAATAATTAAAATGAATAAAAGTCTTTTTGTTGATGTTCCTTTTAATTCTTCTTCAATTATTTATTTAATTATTCATAATTCTTAAATTATAATAAATGGAAATAAATCCCAATTATTCTAACTTAGAATAAATAAATAATCAATAAACGTCCGTCATTCCGAATAATCGAAGCATTGCACAGCTAAACAACAAATGTCCACATGTCCTTTTTTCACTGATTAAATCCAAACACTGCAAATTCTCAATCCAAATGCCTCAGTCCAAATCTCAGAGTAAACTGAAAAGAACTATAGAATTAATTCTTTCTGAGAAATACGCGCACAAAACCCTAGTTCTTGATTAAATGTCAGAGAAGCTCCTGTCTGATCAAACCTGAGCCAAACTCAAACAAACCCTTAGCAATCTGCTTGAACTGCTTTAAAATCAATGAAAAACCCTAAATTGGATAGACTGATAAGAAAAAGTCTGTTTGACTGATTCTTACGCCATTCTGAAAAGTCAGGGCAAACCCGAAGCTTTGATTTTTTATGGAAAAATAAGAGGGCAAATTTTGGGGTACAACAATTGCCCCTGTTCAATCTTCTTGAACTTGAAGAGTTAGATTGGCAAGTTTGCCGTTTGCGAGTCGAAGGTAAAAGGAGATTGGACACTAGAGTGCCAAAAAATTTGCACTCGGTGATGTGATGGTAGAGGGAATGGGCTTACAGATGCCATTTGATGATGGGCTTAAAGATGCCATCTGGAAGTGTGACAGAGTCTTGTCGGGGGATGGGCTTAGAGATGCCATCTGGGAATTGCTGGTAGGAGGATGGGCTTAAAGATGCCATCTGGAAATGTCTGGAGGAGGATGGGCTTATAGGTGCCATCTGAAGGTGATTGTTGAACTGTATGTCATTGGTGAGTGGACGAGTATCAGAAAGGCATCCATGTTTTGGAACATCTCTGAACTGGGGTTCTGAACAAGCAATAGATTGACATCCATGTTTGGAGAATCCGTAAACTGTTTTCAGGAGTTGGAGTTGAATAATCAATAGAGTAGCATCCGTTGTTGGGAGGCGTCCGTAAGCTGTTTTCAAAAGTTGAGAAGAATCTGAACAAGCGATAGGTCAACATCCGTTACTTGGAGAACCCGTGAACTGTTTTCAGAAGTCTTGATGTTGAATAAGCAATAGAGAATCATCCGTTGTTGGGAAGCGTCCGTAAACTGTTTTCAAAAGTTGCATCTGAACAAGCGATAAATTAACATCCGTTGTTGGGAAGAATCCGTAAACTGTTTTCAAAAGTCTTGAAGTGGAGAAGGAACCGGTGTAGGGTTTCCTGACGATGAGTCCATGTAAAACTGCATCTGGATGAATCTGGAATAAGTGTCAAAATGTCGCTGTGTCTGGGTCACATCTGAACTATATCTGGGTGAAGCTGGAATAAGTATCAGAATGTCGCCATGTCTGGGTCACATCTGAACTATTTCTAGAAAGAATCTCGGAAGATGATGATCTTTGTCTGTCGACTGATCTTACCTGAAAAGGTAAAGAGTTAGTTGTATGCAATGTCATGATGCATGATGTAATGTATGTTATATGAATGTGATGAATGCGCATGTAAGCTGATGAGCTGTCTTGCTGAGGATAGATGAATCCTGGATGGCTGGAGACAAAAGAATCTTGACTGCTGCTGGGGAAAATAATTCCTTGGCTGCTGCGGGGAAGGGCAAAAATCCTTTGATCGTTGAGGATAAGAAGTCCTGGGACCACTGTCGGGAAATCCGGAGCTTGGGTTGTATGCCAATCTACTGGGGAATTCCTGTCTTGAGGAGATCTTCACTGGAGAATATTCGAATATTCTGTGAGGAACTGAAAATGAGAGTCTTCACTCTGCCTGGGGATTGATAGTTGGAAGTTTTAGCTCCGCTGGGGATATTGAAACTTGACTCTGAGGGGAATTAGATTCTGTAAGGCTCTCTGGTTGGGGATTACAAGAATCTTTTGAGTTTGAGAAGGAACCGGTGTAGGGTTTCCTGATGATGAGCCCGTGTAAAACTGCATCTTGGATTTTGAGATCTGTATGAGTAGCAGAATGACTTCCGTGTCTGGAGTCTATCTGAAACTGTAACTAGGATCTGAATGAGTGACAGAATGGCTACCGTGTCTGGAGCGTATCTGAAACTGTATCTTGGAGTTGAGATCTGTATGAGTAGCAGAATGACTTCCATGTCTGGAGTGTATCTGAAACTGTAACTAGGATCTGAATGAGTGACAGAATGGCTACCGTGTTTGGAGCGTATCTAAAACTGTATCTTGGAGTTGAGATCTGTATAAATAGCAGAATGACTTCCGTGTCTGGAGTGTATCTGAAACTGTAACTAGGATCTGAATGAGTGACAGAATGGCTACCGTGTTTGGAGCATATCTGAAACTGTATCTTCCAACAGGTGATGAAGGAATTGTTGAACACTTTTGACATTCGAATGCCCCAAGTGGTGATGAAGAAGACTCTTTATGTAGATAATTTCCTGGCTTGTTACAGGTGTTGATCTTCAATCTCTCCATGTAGATGATTTCCTGGCTTGTTACAGGTGTTAATCCACAATCAGTCGTCCACAGATATTTTCCTGGCTTGCTACAGGTATTAATCCGGAACTTAAGAAAGGTGACAGAATGGCAACCGTGTCTGGAGCATATCTGGACCGTATCTTCCAACAGGTGATGAAGGAATTGTTGAACACTTTTAACATTCTAATGCCCCAAGTGGTGATGAAGGAGACTTGCCCCAAGTTCACTGAACTTTTGAGAGATTTGTTGAAATCTTGACTGGACTGCCCCAGGTTAACTGAACTTTGAAAGATCTGTTGAAGCCTTGACTGGACTGCCCCAGGTTAACTGGATAGTGACATGCCATGCCCCTTGTTGATAGGAGACCTGTCGTTGGAAGTGTCATCCTTTTGAAGTGATTTTCGTTCACTGAGAGAGTTTTCGTTCCTCCGAACATTCGCTGTATGAATTTCTTCGCTGTCAAACCAATAGCCAAATGCAAACAGTGATATTCAAGCAATGCAAAGTTTTATGTTTGTCTCGAAGTTTTGAAAAATGAATTTTTTAGCAGAAAACTTTTTATAAGACAAATCAACACAAGATTTTAGAGCAAAGCCTTACAGGAGTCAGGATACCTTTTGTAACATTATGCTTTCGAACTAACCCATGCTTCAATTAGGACTTTTGAAGGGTTGTAACGTGGCTTGGTTCACGGTTTAAGAAACAAAGGATAAAGGCTCAAAGTATATTTGTACCCACCCGCTCTTCGTGATGTTCTTCAACCCTAAGCTCAGTTAATTGTGCGTCGCACTCTATTCGAGTTTGGACTGACTTTTGGGTGATGGCTCACCAATTGAATTTTGGAAGACAATCATCATCTCCTTTTTTCTTTGCAACATTTTTCATGTTGTTGAGGATTTGTAATGACCTCTCTATTTTGATTTTGATTTGTTATCCCTAACTTTTGCCTGACTGTCTCTGTTTTCGAGATCACAGTCAGCGGGATGCCCCAGCTTTCTTAAGCCTCCTTTACAGGTTTTGGCTCAGTGGGCTTTTCTTTTTTTGAGAGATTGACTGCTTATGTGATAGGGAACCACCCTTGTATTTTGATTCCAGAGGAAAGTTTTTCTCTCTTTTTGATGTCGTTCGTTGTATTATGAACTGAGAGTTTTGCGACTTCAATGCGCACCTTTTTGAATTAACTGAGAGACTACCCTGCCCCAGGTTTATATCAAAGGTTTTGATTGTTTAGAACAGAAAACTCCTACTTCTTTGGCTCGAAGGGGTTGACTAGGGATTATCTTCCTTATAACTCCAGTGTTTGGGAATTGAAAGAAATGCCTGTACATCATCAGCAAGGTCTGTTCAAAAGCATACTGCATGAGATTATGGTATTGTTTCGTCATCCTCCCTCTAAAGGCTTGCAGCTTTTTATCAAGACTCAAATATCATAAAGAAAGCATAAGAGTAGTGAAAACGAATGGATGAATTCAAGACAAACATATGCAATGCATTAATGAAACAAAGTTTGACATTAATAGTTAATTGTTTGAATAACAAAAGAAATTACAACTTTAAATTCAAATGAAGCAAAAGTCTCTCAGTTTGAGCTTTGTCACTTCAGGTGGAGAAACCCTTAACGGAAGTTTTTCATCTCGCCGTCTGGCATGAACCTCATTACTCCAATGTCAATCAGATCTTGAATCTTGTTCTTTAAGGCCCAACAGTCGTTGGTGTCATGTCCCGGGCTGTAGGAGTGGTATACACAAAATGCATCGGGATGATAGTTAGGAGCGGAGGTATTGGGCTTCCGAATAGGATCCCTCAAAGCAGTCAGATTAACCTCCAACAAGCGCTCCAGAATCAGAGATGACGGTATGTCAGTCTCAGTAAACTGTCTTCCCGACGTCTCTTGCTTACGCCGATTACCACGTTGATGCTGACGAGGTTGCTGTTGGGCTTGTGACCCTGAAGAAAGCAGAGGAGCCTTCCCCTTGTCTTCTTGTCCGGAGGGGGGTTGAGTGGTGACTTGTTCTTCAACCTCAGATGTTTGCCCCACTTGGTTTTCCCGAAGCAGTTCGCTGATGAGAACTCTGAGTTCCTCTTGTCTTTGAGACAAGTCCTGGATGAGAGCCATCTGTCCCACCAGCTGTCCCATCATTTGGATCCTCAAAGTTGCCAAATCAAACTGCAGCTCCCTCAGCTGATCACTCCTGGCATTGTTTGAATTCTCCTGGACCAAGCCCTTTGTGAGGAGAGCTTTCATTTCTTGTTGCCCCAGAGACAGGTTCAAGAACATTTCCTGCAGCTGAGCAGTCTGGTCCTGGATATCCTTGACAGTCCTTTCTAGAGCCATCTCTTACTGAAATAAACAGTAGGAGAGTAAGGAAACCTGAAAAAGGAAAAATCATTAAGATGCAATGCATGATATGTGGATGCATGCTTTCAAGGATCTCTTGGGGTAAACACAAGAGAATGTTAGAGGTTGAACTTCGATCTTTGATTGGAGAACTTTGCACCAGTGGATGTCTTTCCACGAGAATCAAGCTCACCATGTCGAGTGGGTCATAGCCCCTGATTCAAGTTTGTTGCACTTGATCTTTGATTGGAGAACTTTGCACCGGTGGATGTCTTTCCACGAGAATCAAGCTCACCATGTCAAGTGGGTCATAGCCCCTGATTCAAGTTGTTGCACTTGATCTTTGATGGCATTCGTTAGAGGAGAAACCTCTTGCCCTTTGGTAGACGTCTGGTTCAACGTAACGCTGCATCAAAAGAACCCTCGAGATCCTTGAAATGGTTATTAAAAATGCCATGATGTCATGATGTTATGTACATGCATGCAAAAGCAAGTAAGTGCATATACAGGTAATCATATTCACACAAAGCAAACAAGTCCTTAGGTTTAGGCTTGCACAGGGTTTGTAGGTAAGTACCCTCTTGAAGTTAGTTGGCTCATCCTGTCCTAGAGTAGAAACCGGGTTCTAAAGAGCTCAATATCATTTGATTGTTTTCTGTGTTCATTGTTTTGGTTTAGCCACTTAACTGGCGACCAAAATATTCCAAGAAAACAACCCTCAATGAGTGTAGTATCGAGTATCTTCCAACTTCGGAATGCACCAAAGTCGGTCATCTCACTACCCTTAAGAAGGCTGAGATGGTCAATTAAGGTTCTAAGAGTTCGTTATTGCTTCACGACATCACTCAGCGGCCCCGTACTCTCCTTGATTGAACTCAAGGGTTACCGGTACTCACAAATATGTCACACTAACATAGCTTACTGCTTCAACCGTGTCGGTATACCCCGCACAGTTCCCTCACAGTTTTTTTTTGCTATTTACCTAAAAAGGTGCCCCCAAATCCCGGTGTAGGATTTACAACAAACCCAAACAAGGACCCAAAAAGTAAAGAAATCAAGGCAATCAAAGCAAGAATGTAAAGGTGATCTAAACCCTAAGGTAACCCCACTTTTGAATTTATTCCCCAGCAGAGTCGCCACTTCTGTGATACGGTGGGAGAACTGACTTGAGGTTTGCGTTTTGTATTCGCACTTGTTCGGTTTAGCAAGAGTCGCCACCGACTTTTTATTTTATCCTAAGGGAAAGGTTAAAAAGCACAGGGAAAAACTTTTGAGATGTTTCGTGGGTTCGGGGGGTAGATTATGAAAAGGGAAGGTATTAACACCCTTTTCATCCATGGTTATCCATGGGCTCTTAGTTACTTGTTTTAGATCACTTGCCTTGATTTTCAATTGCTTGAAATTGTGGTGTGTGTGTGTGTGTTTTGAAAATGTTTTGAAAAAGAGGCCTTGTCTAGGCAACCATTGTAATGACTCGTGTTTGAGTATATACAAAGGTATGTATCTTTTCGAAAAGATGTTTCAAATGTTTTTGAAAGTTTATTTTGAAAGTGTTTGTGGAGTGTGGTTTTGAAAAATAGGCAAGTGTGTTTTGCAAGTTTGTCAAGTAACTAAGAGTTGTCTATCCCTAAATTTACTCAAAGGTTTTTCTCATGTTTTAACCCTTTTAACAATTTTGTTCCACCATTGTACTTGGTGGACAATCTTGCGTTAGGATGTTAACGGGACAGGCGCGGGTCATCGTATGGACCATGAATGCAATGGTGCCAAGTGTCTTTGGAAATTTTGTTTGAAGGGACTATGAGCATTTTGATAGGCAACTTTCGAAAGCGTCATCGAGGGACTATGATCATTTGAATTGTTTTGTTTTGCCAAAGATACTCAACGTGCAAGCATGGCCCATTTTGGAAGGCAACAAGCGGGATTACCCTAAGGGTAAAAGTGTGAATGGTGTATTGATTTCATGTATTTGTCTTGTATTAGGTTATCTAGCGTTTTATTTTATTTACATACAAACCCTAAGTCTAACCATGGTATATTTGAAAGCGATAAATTGCGAGAATTTAAAGTCTACGCTATTACAAATAAGTATCCGGGAGTGGGGGTACAAATATTTACAAATGGGGATGAGACTTAATAGGAGAGTAGTGTCCAAATAAATTTAAAACCAAATCGAATCAATCGCAAATGTAATATGTAGTGTACAAAGATAAGCAAATGTAAATGTATCAATGTATTTGTGTAAGTGTATGATTTATTTACAAGTGATAAAAAATGTGAATTTGATGAAAAACTTAAGTATTGTTTATTTATTTTGTATTCTTGTTAAATATGTACAAACAAAATATTTTAAGAAAAGAAAAGGAAATGTTTTAAGAATTCTATTTTTTTTATGTATTAATATTAATGTATATAAAATGTTTTTGTATTTTTGTTAAATATGGACAAATAAAAGATTTTAATAAAAGAAAAGAAAATAGTTTTAAGAAATTCTATTTTTTAATGTATTAATGTTAATGTATATAAAATGTTTTGATGTTAATGTGTATAAAATGTTTTAGTTAAAAAAGAATATTCAACCTTAAAAAAAGAAGTCTATTTTTTTTATGTATTTTATAATTATACTAACTAAAAGTAGTTAAGAAAATTTTATATATAAAAGGTTAAGGTATTATTTGTTTACAAAGAAAAGAATTAAATTATGAAAGAAAAAATGAAAAGTTTGGTTAAAAAAAAACAAAAGAAACTCACATGGGCCTTAAGTTGAACAACTGGCCCATAATGAAATTATGAGGAGAACAGGAAGAGGGGGGGTATCAATTTTGAAACAGGCTTAGGCGCTGATGGGGCGAACCGGCCCATTATGTTTTACACGTTTTTTGTGAGGGTTTCAATAGTTTTGTGTCATTTGGGATTAGGGTTTGAATACAGAGGCGCCGTTCATCACTTTGCTTCGTTCCTCTTCATCTTCTTGAACCATGCTTATCTGAACAAAACTTCCGCCCATGGCCACCGGGCGCCTCCGTCAGCTCCTTCTTCTCCATGGTCACGTAGGCGATGGTTTACAAGGTATTGATTTTCGTTCTGTATGTTTTACGCCTTTGCATGTTTTTACTTATTTCTGATTCTTTTATGTTGCTTGATGTTTGTACGAGATGTGGAAAAGAAAAGAAAAAGGGGTTTATACCTTTGGAGAGGAGGTGAGGAGGAAGGTGGCGTCCAAGGGCGGCCGGAGACGGAGGGAGCAGTGAAGTTAGCTCCGGTATTCCTGGTACTTTTGTATTTCGCCTCTATATGATTTTGATTCTTTTCCTCTTCTTCTGTTCGCCCTTTGCTTCTGTTGCCTAGCTTTTGAAAAATATTGATGTTGTTGCACCCTATGATGAAACAATTCTGAGGGTTTATATTGCTTGAGTCTAAGTTGCCTTGAATGCTTGATACGTTTGCCTCTCTGATATGCTTCTGAGTGATGGCCTTGATGATGTCTATGATTCAGAATATTGTTGTCCTACCCCTATGATGAGCCCAACTCTGAGGGCTTTATGATTTTTAATGTTATTCTGATTTTTGAGTTGCCTCTGAGATGCTTTGGTTGGACTTTGCTGGATTAATACTGGTTTAGGCTTTGAAGTTACAGGCCTTGGCTTTAGTTTGAGGCTTGGCTTCTGTTACACTTGCTTTTTGTGTGTTTATTGCTGGCTTATGTGTTTTGTTACAGTTTAAGGCTATGGCTTCATGTTTGGTTCAAGGCTTATGCAGGTTGGGTTTGAAGCAGGTTTATGTTACAGTAGGCTTTAGGCTTGACAGGTTGAAAGGCTTGGACAGGTTGTTTGGTATGGCTTTGATGCAGGTTCGTCTTGAAGCATTAACAGGTTTGCAAGACTTTGTATGGCTTGGAGCTTTGAGGCTTGGCCTGTTTTGATACAGTTTGGAGGCTTGACAAGTTATGTGTTTTTCCTTTGTGTTGGAGGCAGGACTGTCTGTTTCAATGTTACAGTTTGGAGAGCTTTTTTTCTTTTTGTTATTTCTGCCTCTTCTTTTGTACTGTGTTGATATGTTTGTTTTATATCTATTCTTCAAGCCTAAGCCTTCTTCTTTTTTCTCTTTTTCTCTCTCCACACATTTAAAAAGCATTTTTATTGCTTTAGAAATGTACTATTTCTGAAAAGGTACTGGCCTAGGAAAATGATGAAATTGGATGTTACTTGTATGTTAGCCTTTCCTCTGCATACTTTCTATACTTCCTGCATATTGTGTACTTCTTGATATCTTTCTATATCTTCTTTGGACAGCTCTTTGTCTCTTGACACCTTTGGACAGTTTTGGACAGTTTTGCTGTCCAATTTGGACTTTGGTTAGGCATGTGTTGCAATTCTGGACAGTTTAGTTTGCTATTCAATTTGCCTTTTATCCTTGGTTTGGAATTTTGGATTTATGCAGTATGTTTGACAAACTTTGGATTTGTGCAATTTGTAACTTTGTGCATTTCATACTTCATTTGCAAGCATTATTTCCATCCCTCTTTGTGAACCAAGAGAAATCTTGTGATTTGTAGAGAGGGCAAACTGATTCCGGTCAGTTGCTTTTAATGATGATCTTTTTAACTGTCTGCCTTTTATTTCATTTCATCTGCTTTTGACTTTTTCTTTTTCTTTGTTTTGCAGATAAAAATCAATGGAGCAAAAGAGCATCAGTAGAAGAATGAAGATTTAGGAAATTTAGGATTCAATTTTATTTCAATTTTAATCATTGTAACCATTATTATTATAAATACTTGTAAATAGTTACTGTATTTAAATAACAATTGTACAAATAATTAAAATGAATAAAAGTCTTTTTGTTGATGTTCCTTTTAATTCTTCTTCAATTATTTATTTAATTATTCATAATTCTTAAATTATAATAAATGGAAATAAATCCCAATTATTCTAACTTAGAATAAATAAATAATCAATAAACGTCCGTCGTTCCGAATAATCGAAGCATTGCACAACTAAACAACAAATGTCCACATGTCCTTTTTTCACTGATTAAATCCAAACACTGCAAATTCTCAATCCAAATGCCTCAGTCCAAATCTCAGAGTAAACTGAAAAGAACTATAGAATTAATTCTTTCTGAGAAATACGCGCACAAAACCCTAGTTCTTGATTAAATGTCAGAGAAGCGCCTGTCTGATCAAACCTGAGCCAAACTCAAACAAACCCTTAGCAATCTGCTTGAACTGCTTTAAAATCAATGAAAAACCCTAAATTGGATAGACTGATAAGAAAAAGTCTGTTTGACTGATTCTTACGCCATTCTGAAAAGTCAGGGCAAACCCGAAGCTGTGATTTTTTGTGGAACAATAAGAGGGCAAATTTTGGGGTACAACAGCAAGGTAAGCCATTAGCTTTAAAATCTAAAAGAAAATATGACTCCAAAGTCTTGCAGGCTGTGGAAGAAA
Organism: Vicia faba; assembly: GCA_948472305.1. Taxonomy (NCBI): domain Eukaryota; kingdom Viridiplantae; phylum Streptophyta; class Magnoliopsida; order Fabales; family Fabaceae; genus Vicia; species Vicia faba. Next base: position 1,081,018,164 of record OX451737.1, on the reverse strand, counting down.
CCTCTGATGGATCCTCATCAGAAGAAGATGAACTGTCTTTTCTCTCCAGAAGGGTGAACCGACTGTGGAAGCAGAGGCAAAGGAAGTTCAGGAATCCCAGAAGATTAGAAAATCAGAATGAATCTTCCTCCAGATACAGAAGGTCAGAATCCTCCTCTGGACACAAAAGATCTGAAAGCTCTTCAGGATACAGAAATCCAAACAACAAAGACATCATCTGCTATGAGTGTAACGAGTAAGGGCACTACAAAAGTGATTGCCCAAAGCTTCAGAAGGAGAAGCCCAAAAAGAAGTTTAGCAAGGAAAAGAAGAAAAGTCTCATGGCTACATGGGATGATTCTGATACATCTGAAGCTGACTCAAAATCAGATGATGAAAGAGCAAACATAGCTCTCATGGAAAACGTCTCTGAAGATAGTGAAGCGCCTGGTTCAGACTCATAATCAGATACAGAAGAGGTATTCAGTGACTTTACTATCAACTTTACTAAGGCTGAACTAGCTGAAAGCCTTAATGAAATTTTGGAAAGGTATCAGCAGATCAGAGTCAAATTCAGAAACCTGAAAAGGAATCTTACTTCTGACTCTGATAAAACTGAGAGTCTCAAATTGGAGAATTCTGAGTTAAAAGATAAAATTTCAAAACTAGAAAACCAATTGCAAAACTCTCAGAAGGAAACAATCCCTGAAACTCCCAGCAATGCTGATGAGATCATCAAAGATTATGATCACAACTTTCAGAAGTTTCTGGCTAAAAACATAGACAGAAGCAAAATGGCTTCAATGATCTATGGGGTTAGCAGAAATGGCAGAAAAGGGATAGGATATCAAGGTAAGGTTCCTACACCAAAAAATGCCATGGATTTAGTTATAAAGTGTACTCCACTTGATTCACACTTTATATATGGGCACACACATGACATAAAATATACAAGTAGTGATTACTCTGTCAAACCAAAATTCAACCAGAGTTTTGGTAAAACTAACAAATCAGGACCCAAGAAAATGTGGGTACCTAAGGATAAAATAATACATGTGGCAGATATCTTTAGCAGCAAAGCAAAGACACCAGTCATGGTACCTGGACTCTGGCTGCTCACGACACATGACGGGAAGAAGGCATATGTTCCAATGCCTGGAGGCCACGTAGGCTTTGGAGGTAATCAGAGGGGAAATATTATTGGCTCTGGAACAGTAGGTAATGTAAATCTTCCCTCTATTAGTAATGTTTTATTAGTTGATGGATTAATACATAACCTATTGTCCATAAGTCAATTAAGTGATAACGGTTATGATATAATCTTCAATCAAAATTCATGCAAAGCTGTTAGTCAGAAAGATGGGACTATCCTATTTAATGGAAAGAGGAAAAACAACATTTATAAAATCAAACTTTATGAACTGAAAAGTCAAAATGAAAAATGTCTTCTGTCTGTTAAAAACGAGCAATGGATCTGGCACAGAAGATTGGGACATGTTGGTATGAGAAGAATATCTCAGATTAACAAACTCAATCTGATCAGAGGACTTCCTAACTTGAAGTTCAATTCAGATGCTTTGTGTGAAGCATGTCAGAAAGGAAAGTTTGCAAAACCTGCTTTCAAATCCAAAAATGTTGTTTCCACCTCTAAGACATTAGAACTTTTGCACATTGACTTATTTGGACCAGTAAATACTGCCTCAGTCAGTGGCAAGAAGTATGGGTTGGTAATCGTAGATGACTATAGCAGATGGACATGGGTAAAGTTCTTAAGGCACAAGGACGAGTCACACTCTGTGTTTGTTACCTCTGCAACCAAGTTCAGAATGAAAAGGATCTTAGAATCGTCAAAGTCAGAAGTGATCATGGTGGAGAATTTAAAAATAAAGATTTTGAATTATTCTTTAATGAAAAAGGCATTCTGCATGATTTCTCTTGTCCTAGAACTCCCCAGCAAAATGGAGTTATAGAACAAAAAAACAGAACATTGTAAGAAATGGCCAGAACCATGATCAACGAGACTAACATTGCTAAGATCTTTCGGGCAGAAGCATTAAACACAGCGTGTTACATTCATAATAGAATCTCCATAAGATCTATTCTGGAAAAGACTCCATATGAATTGTGGAAGAACAGAAATCCCAACATTTCTTACTTTCACCCATTTGGATGTACATGTTTTATTTTGAAAACAAAAAATTATTTGAACAAGTTTGACTCTAAAGCACAAAAGTGTATCATGTTAGGATACTCTGAACGCTCAAGAGGGTATAGAGTATACAATACAGAAACACATATTGTTGAAGAGTCAATCAGTGTTCGGTTTGATGATAAGCTTGACTCTCAAAAGTCAAAGCAGAATGAATTCCTTGCAGGTATGGAAGTTGAACTCACAGGTACTGAAGACAACTCAGAGGATCTCAACAGAGACACTCCCTCAACATCAGTAAGAGTCACTGCAAGCAACCCAACACCTTATGTTAATCAACTCTAGAAAAGACCATCCAGAAGCAGCATTGATCACCCAAAAGAAACAATCTTAGGAAGGAAGGAAGATCCAATCAGAACAAGATCTACCTTCAGAAACTATGAAGAATCCCTCATGGGACTGGTTTCTCTGATTGAACCAACAACAATTGATGAAGCACTTCTGGACAATGACTGGATTCTGGAAATGCAGAAGGAGCTAAATCAGTTCACAAGAAATGACGTATGAGATCTGGTTCCCAAACCAAAAGGATTCAACGTCATAGGTACAAAATGGGTGTTCAGAAACAAACTAAACGAACAAGGTGAAGTCATCAGAAACAAAGCACGACTGGTAGCACAAGGTTATAGTCAGCAATAGGGGATAGACTATACAGAAACCTTTGCTCCAGTCGCCAGGTTAGAATCTACCAGACTTTTAATTTCATTTGCTGTTAATAAAGGCATCACTCTGTATCAGATGGATGTCAAGAGTGCATTCTTAAATGGCTATATAGAAGAAGAGGTGTATGTGCACCAACCCCCTGGTTTTGAAAGTTCCAAAAATCTAGAATATGTTTTCAAACTAAAGAAGTCACTCTATGGTCTGAAACAAGCTCCCAGAGCTTGGTATGAAAGACTAAGTAACTTCCTATTAGAAAAGGAATTCACCAGAGGGAAAGTGGACACAACCTTGTTCAGTAAGACAGTTAAGAATGACATTTTAGCATGTTAGATTTATGTTGATGACATTATATTTGGATCCACTAAACCCTCTCTGGGAAGAGAGTTTGCTAAATGTATGCAGGCAAAATTTGAGATGAGCCTAATGGGGGAACTAAAGTTCTTTCTAGGCATTCAGATTAATCAAACTCCAGAAGGAACCTACATTCATCAGAGCAAATATGTCAGAGAACTTCTGAAGAAATTCGATCTCTCAGAATGTAAGCCCTCAAGGATTCCAATGCATCCCACGTGCATTCTGGAAAAAGAAGAGGTAAGTAAAAAGGTAGAACAAAAGGTCTACAAAGTTATGATTGGTTCTCTTCTCTACCTGACGGCTTCAAGGCCTGACATTCTATTCAGTTTTTGCATTTGTGCTAGATTCCAATCAGATCCTAGAGAATCTCACTTAACAACAGTTAAGCGAATTTTCAAGTATCTGAAAGGTACTACTAATCTGGGTTTGTTTTATAGAAAATCAAGTGATTACAGCTTAGTAGGATACTGTGATGCTGATTTTGCTGGAGACCGAGTAGAACGTAAAAGCACTTCTGGAAGCTGCCAGTTTCTGAGAGAAAATCTGATCTCATGGTCCAACAAAAGATAATCCACAATAGCTCTATCAACAGCAGAAGCTGAATATATAGCAGCAACTGGATGTAGCACGCAAATGCTCTGGATGAAAAGTCAACTTGAGGACTTCAATATATTTGAGAGTAACATCCCTATCCTCTGTGACAACACTTCTGCTATTTGTCTCAGTAAAAATCCTATTTTGCATTCTAGGGCTAAGCATATAGAAATAAAACATCATTTTATTAGGGACTATATTCAGAAAGGGATTCTCAATTTAAAATTCATTGACACAGACCATCAATGGGCTGATGTCTTTACAAAACCTCTTTCTGAAGATAGGTTTAACTTCATTCTGAAACATCTCAGCATAAAGCTTTGCCCATAATAAAACAGTTTTATTTACATATCTTAACCTTCAGAATTTTGGTTATTTTCTGTGAACTGCTGATCAACCTGCCTTCAGATTTTTAGAAGTCCAGATTATATCAGAATCTATCCATGAAGATCTGAGCGCTTCAAGGATAGAAGTGTGCTATTCACGTAAGCAAACGGTTGTCATCCATTCATCAGCTACCTTTTGAGGCTGAAAACGCGTTCACTTTTCTGAAAGGTCAAAAGCACTGATTAGATGCATTGAGACACATGTCATGGGTAACCGTTCCAATATCTTTCTGAATCCCCCAAAATCAGCTGTCATTAATGCTTATAATCATTACAATTCATTTCTCTCTCTCTCTTGCCGTTTACGTTTTCAAAATCTATTTAAACACATTTCTCATTCTTTAAACTCTTTCACTTTCACTTTCTCTACAATCTAATTTTTTTCAGTCTGCATCTTTTTCAAAACACTCTCATTTTCTTCTCAAATTTTTCTGTGTGAACATGGCTTCCTCAAGAAACCCAACTTCCAGTACTCAGAGAACATAATTAACAGAACAATATGAAGAACCATTCAGAACTCTCCTCACTCCCATTAAAAACCTAGAAGTACTCTCAGAATTAATTGTGGACTTTAACAGTCTTCAAGAAAACGGGTTCAATATTTCTGAAGAAGTAAAGGCTCAAGGATGGAACAGGTATTTTGACCGTCTGGTAGGTCCAACATTCCCAATCCTTGTGAAGGAATTTTTGATTCATGCTTCATCATCCAACCATCAAGTTACTTCGTATATAATGGGGAATAAGATAGTCATAACTGAAGACCTTATTGCAAGATTGATAAGTTACAGTGGTGGTGGCATAAGATGCATAGACATGGCTGAGAGATGTGCTGATGTCGCTTTAATTGCTAGAGAAATCTTCACTCTAGGTCTTCCCTCCAGCAAGATAAGGGATCTGAAATACCATCACAGAATATGGGCTAAGATTATTCTGGGATGCATAAACCACAGGAAGCCAACCAGCTCTCCTGACTACATCAACATTGATCAGCAGTTTCTGATCTACTTCATCTCCCAGAAGATTAAGGTGAATCTGGCTCATTTACTGTTCAATCATCTGAGGACTAGTGTTAAGGAGACTAGAGAAGAGGAGCGCACTAAAAGGGACTGGATACCTGTCATACCCCAAATTTTGACCTAAGATACCACCTCCCATCTGCATTATTACATAGCAAGTGTTCACAAGCGATTCGACCTATTTTTGCCAATTCTCGAGTCAGGTTTCAAAAATTCATAACTTCTTCAAATTTTGACAATTTTTTAGTGGTTCTTTTACATATGATTCTCCTTTGCAACAACTACAACTTTTCTTTACAAGTCAAGAGATGATTATGCTTTGAAAATCCACCAAAAAATAGAAACATTAGAAATCATTGTGAATTTAGTGAAATTTAACTGGTTTTGCCTGACTTTATTAAATCATGTATTTTTGCACTTTTACTCGTCATTATTTTTATTCTTATTTTCATAAAAAAAAAATAAAAAAAAACATATTTAGCTCATATCAGTTTTACTTTATATAAAAAAATTATTATTGTTTTGTTAGTTTCATTTAATTTTATACTTTTATTGATAATTCGGAAAATCTCAAAATACCTATAAGTTCTTTTACTTTTTTTGCATTTTTTAGAGTATGTAAGTCTATTTTGTTCATAGTTGTAGTTTTACTTATTTAATTCGAAAATATGAAAATATATGGTTTAATTTTATTTTTATTCCCTCTATTATTAATTTTGATTATAATTCCATTTGAAATGTTTTTAGGTTGAATTATTAATAGAATTAAAACCAATTTTAATATCTCTTTTCTTTCACTTTTATATTTTCAGTTTAGCTTTTACTAACATTTTATTGTATTATTTGTGTCATTACTATTATTATTAGTATTATAATTATTATGCTATGTCCATATAAGTCTGAATATGCTGCAAAAATCTGTCCTTATGCTGAAAAAAACCTGCCCAAGTAATGCCAAGAAAAACAGTCAAATAACCTCTGCTGCCCTGTTATAAGACAAGCATATCAGTCCAGAAATTGCATCATATAACACACACCAAAACTTGTATCAAAAAGCCATAAATCAGATCATCATATTTGTTCAAAAGCCATTCTAAATTCCCTCCTAAAACTCTATCATCAGTCTATATAACATTTCATACACAACAAGAGGGAGAAAATTACTGATAAAAAGAAGGGCATTAGGAGATATTTTTCACATAGAAAACTAATAATATACAGTAAAAAATACAAGAATAATAAAGAACCTGAAGTTCTTCTAGTGTCACCGTCGGAATTACTCCAACCGCGTAAGTATTTTTACTTTTCCTTTAGCTTTATGGGTACGATTATGTTCTACTGATTTTTACTGAGTAATACCCTCCTGATTATTGCATGAATATGTTCCTGTTTAATTTGAGCTTTGTTTGATCTAAGGGTTTTATTGTTTTTTTCCCTTCATTGTGTTCTTGACTGAAAATAAGAGAGGAAAACCGCTAAGTTGTTGTTTGTTTTATGAGAATAAAATTTAGAGAAGAGAAGAGATTCACAAAAACAAAATATTAACAAGACAATTATTCTGAGAAGAATTACACACAAAAAATATAAAGGATTTCATAGAGATAAGTATACCAAAGTTCTGTCCATTTCAAAAATTTCAGAGTTTCACAGCAACTCCTCCCTACCATAAGCAACCTTCATTCCTTTCCTCAATTCTCTACATAAATTCACCATACTAACAAACACCATAATATCACACAAAAATACTTCTTGCAAACTTTACTCAACATACCCTTTAATCTCCATAAAACCTTTAGTGTTGAATATTTCCAAAGCTGTAATTTTCCAGACACACTCCAACTCAACCTCACTGCTCATAAAGAAATGAATCAACCAATAATATTTAGCAACAGAACCACGCTTCTCCGCCGCATTCTAATCCTCGTCAACACGCTCTTTCTTCACACTAATTTCTTGTGACTTCCAAAACCCATATCCGTTATGATCATCTTCATCTTCTTCCATACAACCCAATAAATTTTCAACCCTTTCTTCAGATAGTTCTGTACCCCAACCCGGCATCACATAACTCTCACCGTCTGCCTCTTCTTCCGCCGTTACCGTATCCGCTTCCGTAAACCCCAACCAACATGGATCTCAAGAAACCGCTTCATCAACGAGAACGGCAAAAGAACTTGAACCGTTTGATTTCCTGGAAAGGGAAGAAGAGACAGAAGTTTGAGGAACGCTTTATTAGTAGGGACCAAAGGAATAATGATGCAGTTAGAGAATAAGTAGAGGATTGGATTTAGAGAGAATTTGTGATTAGGGAAGAGAGAGTATTGATTTTGTGTTTTACAGTTAAAAATAGACAACAAGGTTTTATTGATAATAACAATTGTTCTATTTGTTTTTTTCCCCCATACCACAGCCGCCAGCGACGCCTTCCCTTGTTACATTAGGGTTACAACTTTTCATTGTTCTTTTTTTTTGAAACCGGGTCAGCCATTGGGCCTTTTGGCCCAATCCCACTATCAATATCCCCTTATCTATTAATAAAAAGTATAGTTACAATGAATAAATAATTTAGCTTAGTGGCAAGGCCTGTATTCTGCAATCAAGGAGGCACGAGTTCAATCCCATGCTAGACATTTTTATTTTCGTTTTCAGCTCTCTAGCCTTATTTTCCAATGATATTAACTTAGCTTATATTAGATATGGTTTAATAATTTAGAATTAATTTACTTTAGATTAAATTTAGTAACTTTTAGAATTCTAATTTTAAATCTTAGAGCTTTAACTTAGTCTAGATGTAATTTAGAAATTTCATGATCTTAGTTTTTAATTTTTGTTTAGAATTAATTTAGTAATTTATCTTCTTTAGAAAATTGGTTATCTTCTCTTTATTTTTATTTTTCAATCGTCTTAATCTTTTCGAATTAAATATTTCATTGCCTTTCTTGTTATTAATTTGTTCGTTTAAATTTATTTTCTTGCGAATTCTTGATTACTTATATTGTGATGTTCATCTTATTTTTGATTTGTTTGCTTCTACTCCAAGGGAAAGAATTAAATTTGTTGACTTCATGTCATCAAATATATCTTACACGATCGTGCGAATTCCTTCATTCATTTTGTTTTATTATTTTTTTTATTTTAAACTTAAGATAATTTTCCTAAAAAAACTCAATTTTCAAACTCACGCCTTTTATGCCAAAACTTCGACACTAGGTCGTCGTATCTTCAAAATATTTTCCAAACAAACCATTTTAACCAAAAAACAATTTTAACAAAAAAAAACAGATATTTCAAAAGGTTCCTATAGAATACTATAGATGCATTGGGTGCTAATACCTTCCCATTGTATAACCAACCCCCGAACTCTAGACCTCTTTTCAAAACGCCTTGTATTTTCATTACTTTTAAAAGTATTATTTTACATTGCATACTTTAGGGTTTTATTTCGCTCTTTTCCCTTTTCCCTTGGAAATAATAAAGCGCGGTGGCGACTCTTGCTTTTGTGAGACGAATTAATTAATAATTTGATCTCCGATTTACCCCGCTACATTTTTCATCGCTACAGAATTGGCGACTCTGCTGGGGAAAGATTGACCTCTTACTGGTCCATCCCTAAGTGGGTTAAGCCTAGCTTGTTTATCTGATTTATTATTATTTGATTTGTTTGATTATATGTTTATATTGGGGTTTTTGGGTTTTTTGCAAAGGACGAATCCTATACCCGGATTAAGTTACACTTAAGAATAGGACAGGCGGTATAGTCATGTTAACTTTGAGGGAGTAATCCCAAAGAAGGAGGCATGAGATCCCCCACTCAGTGGAAGGCCCTTTTGAACGTAATATTTGTTTACCGAGTAATCAGGAAGACATTATTATTTTCGACCTGGGAGCCAGAGAAGTTGAGAACCGTAGAACCCTAACCTATCTTGGCCTTTTAGGTGTAGCGCGGAGATTATAACAGAGTAATCCGGAAGTAATTGTTATGTGATGCTACGCTCGGATGAGTTTCTCTTGAGAATATTGCTAATTATTGAGTAATCAAGACGTTGGTAATATCTGAAGGAGGAATGTAGACTCCGGGAACTCTTAGAACCTTGTCTTGCAGGTGTGATTAAACCGTTAGTACATACCTTGGGGTGGGCTTTACCCTTGACTCCATGCTCGAAGCGTAGAACCTTTGAACCCCATATTTGTGAACTTGTGTGTAACTGTTGCATTATCATTCATCCATGCATCCATCAACATTTAAAAAAAAAATTGTTTTTCAAGGAACTTAAGAATGATTTTTGCAGACATCTCAGGTATTGTTATTATGGAGTTTGGAAGAAGAAACACTCGAAGTTTTAGTTTTAAGGAGCCCGAGATTGAAGAACTGAAGAGTTTGATTCCTAAGATCGAGAACCCGACAGAATTTCAGAAGAAATATGGGTCCCTCATACCTCTCATGAAGCGCAAGATGAAGGAAGGCATCCTTAATACGTTGGTCCAATTCTACGATCCTTTGTATCGATGCTTCACCTTTCTGGATTACCAGTTAATGCCCACCTTAGAAGAGTACTCCTACATACTTGGTTTACCGATCATCGACTGTGTTCCTTCTTCTGGCTTAGAAGAGGAACCCAAATCTCACGAGATAGCAACCATCACCCACTTGAAGAAGTCAGAGATAGAGGAGAACATGACTACCAAAGGGGGAATCCGAGGCTTATCTGCGCAGTTTTTGTTGAAGAAAGCTCGTTATTTCGCTGAGATAAAAGATACTATTGCCTTTGAAGACGTTTTTGCTTTACTCGCTTATGGCCTTTTCTTGTTTCCTAATGTTGATAAGTTTGTGGATATCAACGCCATCAGAATTTTCTTGATTGGAAATCCGGTCCCTACGCTGCTAGGAGATACCTACTACTCCATACATATTCGAAACTCTTATCAAGGAGGGATGATTATTTGTTGTGCACCGTTGCTATATCAGTGGTATGTTTCTCATCTACCTAGGTCTGATGTTTTATGGAATCTCGAGAAGGAGTCGCGATGGGCGCCAAAAATTATGGCTCTCACTCATTTCGACATTGATTGGTATAATCGAGTTTACTATGACATGAAGATCATCGATAGCTGTGGTGCTTTTCCTAACGTGCCTCTTCTTGGTACGAAAGGAGGAATTAACTGTAATCCTGTTCTCGCGCACCGTCAGTTTGGATACCCGATGAGGGACAAGCCGAACAACATTCATGTGAGTGGTTTCTTTCTATAAGAAGGAGAAGATCACCAGGCAGCTAAGAGGGAGATCGAAGGAGCTTGGCGCCACATCCATAGGAAAGGGAGAGACATGTTAGGATAGAGAGGTGCCGTTTCTTTGGAGCCTTACCTACAATGGGTCCGTGCTAGGGCCTGTGCTCTCAAGATGCCCTAAAAACCTGAGAAACCTTTATTCCCTACTTTTGCATCGTCATTTGTTGATGTTCCTATCGAGAATATGGGAGAATACCTAGGAAATCTGGCTAGGATGAAGTCCGAGAGAGATGCTTGGAAAGAAAAGTATAATATGTCGGAATATGAGAATCGGGTCCTGACTCGACAGCTAAAGGAAAAGGAGGATTTGCTATTTATTCAAGACGGCTGGTTCATTGATCATGATGAGAATCTTCGTCAAAAGGACGCTTTATTGAAGAAATATGCTAGTGAAAGGAAAAGAAAGAAGGAAGATTCGGTAAGCGTTGCTCTCGTTCCTAATCCACAAAAGGAAATCATTGATCGACTGGTAGTTGAGAAGAAAAAGATGGAAGACTTTTATGAATAGAAGGTCAGGAAGATCCAGTTACAGTTGGCTTTTGGTCCTTCATCTGATGATTCTGAGTGATCTTTGGTTCTTAGTTTTGTTTTACTATTATCATTTTGTAAAACTCTGTAAAGGGCTTCATGTTCGGAAGTTGTAATTTACTGCTTTTATTATGGGCTTCATGTTCCAAAGTTGTAATTTATTGCTTTTTATTATTGGGTTGTCGTCCCAAGGTTGTAATTTATTGTTTTGTTTTTCCAAAGTTATAAGTTGTAATTTATCGCTTTTGATTAATGAAATGAGTTTTTGTTGTTCCAAATTCCTTTACCATTGATGTGTGCAAAATTATTGGAGGTCCTTGAAAAACTATCAAAATGAACGATCATTTGCATCGCATATCATGCATCATCCAACATTCCACTTCACATGTTTTCTAGAGTCTTATCTTTGTTTCTTTTTCCACTCCGGTAGATTGTCAAGCTGTCTCATCGATACGATACCCGAGCCAACCGTCAGAGGAAGATGGAAGATCTAGAACAGGAAAACCACGAGCTTCGTGAGGAGGTCGCTACCCTTCGTGTCGGTATGGAGAAACTAACTGCGCTGGTGGAAAGTTTGATGGCTGCTCAGAATCAGCCATCGACTGCAGCTGCTGAGATTCAGACTTCAACTACTGTGGTTTCTGAGATTGTCACCGTTCCAACATCTGTGACTCAAATCAACTCTCTGCTTCAACATCAGATACCAAAAGGTTTTCCGTGGGGGATGCCTTATAAATTTGCGCCAGAAGGGTATCAGCCTATCGTACAGCCTTTGGTTCAACCTACTGCGTCTTTTCCTCAACCAGAGACAACTACTATGCCGCCTGTAATCCCGTCTGTGGCACCTTTCCCTCAACCAGTGATGACAATTGTCGCTCCTGTGGTTCATTCTATGCCATACATGAATGAACCTACTTATCATGCCGAGCCTGCTGAAAGTCTGGGTCTTTTCGATAGGATGGAAGAATTTCAAGACCAGTTTCAAGAGATGCAGAGGGAGATCAGAGCGTTAAAGGGGAAAGATTTGTTTGGAAAGAATGCTCATGACCTGTGTTTAGTTCCAAATGTAAAGATTCCAGCCAAATTCAAGGTGCCGGACTTTGAAAGGTATAAAGGTGATTCGTGTCCGCAGAGTCATTTAACTATGTATGTAAGAAAGATGTCTACATATTCTGATGATCATAACTTGTTAATTCACTACTTTCAAGACAGTTTGACTGGTGCCACTCTAAAGTGGTATATGGGTTTGGACAACACTCAGATCCGTAATTTCAACGATCTTAGTGAAGCTTTTGTTCGCCAGTATAAGTACAACGTCAACATGGCGCCGAACAGAGATCAACTCCGGGCGATATCCCAGAAAGACAGGGAGTCCTTTAAAGAATATGCCTAGAGGTGGCGCGAGATTGCTGCTCAGATTTATCCCCCTCTTGAGGAGAAAGAAATGACAAAGATATTCCTGAAGACTCTAGGTTCCTTTTATTATGAAAGAATGATTGCCAGCGCACCCAGTGATTTCACCGAGATGGTAGGTATGGGCATGCGGTTGGAAGAAGGGATTCGTGAGGGACGTTTGGTTAAGGAAGGAAGTCCGTCTAGCAGTATCAAGAAGTTTGGAAGTGTTTTCCCTAAAAGGAAAGAACAAGATGTCAGTGTAATTTTCCCTGGGAGACCAAGGAGAGGCTATTCACATGTTGCGGCAGTCACTCCAGCTATCCACCCAACATTGGTGACCCCAACTCATCAAACCCCACCAATTCAACAACGGCCATTTCAACAGAAGCCTCGACAACAGGCTTATCAATTTAATAACCAGAATCGTTCACCAAGGAAACTGCAATTTGATGCCATTCCCATGACTTACACTGAATTGTTCCCTGCTCTGATCAGAAAGAACCTCATAATGACGAAGCCTCCTCCTGTCGCACCGAATAGTACTTCTCCGTGGTATAAGGCAGACCAGTTCTGTGAATATCATTAAGGGTCGCCAGGGCACAACATTGAAAATTGCTTTTCTCTAAAGGCGGATGTGCAGATATTGATTAAGAACGGTATCTTGTCTTTCAAGGATGTTAACCCGAATGAGAGATAATCCTTTGCCTCGACATGGGGCAGCATCAGTGAATATGGTGGAAGGTTGTCCGAGAAAGTTTCGAGTTTTTCAAGTTGAACACATAAGAGATTTGTTGATCAGGTTACCAGAGCTTAAGAAGACTTGCCTTTTTTAGGCATCATCATGATTATGATGTTTGTGAATTTTGTTCAAGAGAAGTTGATTGCCCTATTGTGAAGGAGGACATTCAAAAATTGTTAGACCAAAGGGTTATCACTATTACACATGACAGAGATCCGGTGGATGAAGTGAATGTTATAATACCACAATTCAACTTGCCTGAACCAGTAGAGATCGTTTATGACAGTCAGACTGCACCTGTTGCTCCTTTGATCATTTATCCACCTGGTCCTGTTCCTTACAACTCAGACCAAGCTATACTGTATAAGTATAATGCCACAATGATTGAGAATGGGGTAGAAGTCCCTATACCAACAATGCTATCTTTTGTTAACATCGCTGATGTGAGCAGAGTTACGAGAAGCGAACGTGTCTTTGCAGCAGTACCTTTAAGGAGACCAGAAGTTCAAGTCAGGAGGCCCATACCGGCAGAAATTCCAGCGAGAAATGTTGAACCCAGGGTTGAGGTAGGCTGATCCAATGAACCTATCCCACACCCCGATGATGATGAGATTCTGAAGCTCATCAAGAGAAGTGAATACAAGATTATGGACCAACTATTGCAAACTCCTTCAAAGATTTCTTTGCTTGCTTTACTGAGAGATTCTGGTGCCCATAGAAAAGCTTTGATGAAGGTCTTGGACCAGGCATTCGTGGATCATGATGTGACGGTTGACCAATTTGATGGAATTGTGGGAAATATTACTTCGTGTAACAATCTTGGTTTCAGTGATGAAGAGCTTCCGGAGGAGGGAAGGAACCATAATATGGCTTTGCATATCTCAATAAGTTGTGGAAATGATACTTTATCAAGTGTGTTGGTAGATACAGGTTCTTCGTTGAATGTAATGCCCAAAACTACATTATCTTGACTCTCATATCAAGGTGCTCCCATGAGATCTAGTGGAGTAATTGTCAAAGCGTTTGATGGTTCTAGGAAGACTGTCATTGGTGAAGTGGATCTTCCTATAATAATTGGTCCTCATACTTTTCAGATCACTTTTCAAGTAATGGATATTCGTGCCGCCTACAGTTGCCTATTGGGTCGTCCATGGATACATGATGCAGGGGCAGTCACTTCCACGCTCCATCAAAGATTGAAGTTTGTAAAGCATGGAAAGTTGGTAATGATTGGTGGAGAGCAGGCTATGGTGGTAAGCCATTTGTCATCTTTCTCTTTTATTGATGCTGATGAGGATGTTGGAACCCAATTCCAAGCTCTATCTGTTGCTAATAATGAAGTGAAGAAGCAAGGGACATCTATTTCTTCTTTTGAGGATGCGCGACGAGTGGTTGAAAGTGGTTCGGCTGAAGGTTGGGGCCAGATGTTGACTTTGCCTGAGAACAAGTCTGGAGAAGGTCTTGGTTTTCGTCCCGTGTCTACAAGAGTCAAGCAGGAAACAATTATCCGTCCGATACAAGAGGTTTTCTAAAGCGCAGGTTTTATCCATCCGACTCCTCCTGAAGTTGATGCTATAATAGGAGACGATTCTGAAGAGGATTTACCCGATTTTGTAACGCATGGAGTGGTTCTCCAGAACTGGATTGCTGTTGATGTTCCTGTTGTGATGCACATTTCTGAGTAATGTTTTGTTTTATTTTTGAAAAATTTTTTCTCTCTGCCCAAGGCGGAAAGTATTTGTGTCGGGCTATGTTGAAAATAAATCCTTTTGCTCTGCCCAAGGCAAAAGAGAAGATGTCTGGGCTCTTTGTTTCAAGTATTGCCCCTCATGAATAAAAATGTTATTTTGTCCACTACTGTTTTATTTTTCACTTTTTCTGGGAAATAGTAATGAAAATTAATTGGTAGTAATAGGAAAATATAATAACTTTTCGTTTTATTTGTACAAATCGATTTCTAAAATAAAGCATAATCATATGTGCAGATTAATCCATGACTTAACCATTGAAAACAATGATCCTATACCCCCTCCCAACTTTGAATTCCCTGTGTTCGGAGCCGAGGAAGAAGATAGCGAAGAAGTTCCTGATGAAATTTCCCGTTTGCTTGAGCACGATGAAAAGACTATTCAGCCGTTTGAAGAGCCTATAGAGATGATCAATTTGGGTGATGAAGAAGATAAAAAGGAAGTTAAGGTTGGAGCATTGTTTATCCCAGAGGTCAAAGAGAAAATGTTGGATCTTCTCAGAGAGTATGTTGACGTGTTTGCTTGGTCCTACCAAGACATGCCAGGTTTGGATAACAATATTGTGGAGCATCGTTTGCCGTTGAGACCTGAATGTCTGCCGATTAAGCAGAAGTTGAGAAGGACTCGTCCCGATATGGCTGACAAGATCAAAGAAGAAGTTGAAAAGCAAATTAATGCAGGTTTCCTTGTTACATCGGTCTATCCTCAATGGTTAGCCAATATAGTGCCTGTTGCTAAGAAGGATGGCAAAGTTCGGATGTGTGTAGACTATAGAGATCTGAATAGAGCTAGCCCAAAGGATGATTTTCCTTTACCACACATTGACGTATTGGTCGACAGTACCGCAAAGTTTAAAGTCTTTTCTTTCATGGATGGTTTCTCCGGTTACAATCAAATCAAGATGGCGCCAAAAGATATGGAGAAGACAACTTTCATTACACCTTGGGGAACATTTTGTTATCGGGTAATGCCGTTTGGTTTGAAGAATGCTGGTGCAACATACCAAAGGGCCATGACTGCTTTGTTCCATGATATGATGCATAAAGAGATAGAAGTGTATGTAGATGACATGATTTCCAAATCACAAACTGAAGAAGATCATTTGGAACATTTATTGAAGTTATTCCAGCATTTGAGAAAGAATAAACTCCGTCTGAATCCCAACAAGTGCACTTTTGGTGTTCGTTCTGGAAGACTTCTGGGTTTCATTGTCAGTCAGAAAGGTATTGAGGTAGATCCTGATAAAGTCAAAGCTATTCGGGAAATGCCTGCACCCAAGACGGAAAAACAAGTAAGAGGATTCCTTGGGAGACTGAACTATATTTCTAGATTTATATCTCATATGACGGCTACCTGTGGGCCGATTTTCAAGCTTCTCCGAAAGAACCAAGGATGTGTGTGGACAGAAGATTGTCAGAGAGCTTTTGATAGCATCAAAGAATATTTACTTGAACCTCCCATATTGATTCCTCTAGTGGAAGGAAAACCTTTGATTATGTACCTGACTATATTGGAAGATTCCATGGGATGTGTGCTTGGTCAACAAGATGAGACTGGAAGAAAGGAACATGCCATATATTACCTGAGTAAGAAATTCACAGACTGTGAGTCTCGATATTCAATGCTAGAGAAAACTGAAGGGGTGAAAAACACAAGAAGGGGGGGTTGAATTGTAAAACTGGAATCTTAAAGCAATTGACAAGATATTTTTATCCTGGTTCGTTTGATCTCAAACTACTCCAGTCCACCCGTCAAGGTGATTTCGCCTCTCTCCAACGAGGTCTTAATTCACTATATTCAACTGAATACAAATCTGCTTTAACAACTGCTAAAGCCTTCTTGATTCAAACCACAATCCGGTTTGTCAAGGCAACACTTTCTTACAAAGGTATAAAACAAATGTGTGTGAATGTTTTCTACAAAACTTTATCACAACTGTGATGTATACACAAATTAAGCTTAGAAACTTAGATTGCTAAACACTAATGGAGTATCAGAGTTTGTTGGTTTAGCAGAACTGGTAGATGAAGATTATTGTTCAGCTTTGTGCGTGTAGAGAATTGGAGAGCATTAGCCATTATAATCTTCGAAGCCTTGTTTATATAGCACTTGAGAAGATGAACGTTGAATGCAATATTCTTGATTCAATGCTAATAACAAGCTTTCCTTTTTGAGCAGATCTTGTCTAGAATGATGCTGTTGGAATTAATTAGCGTTTAATGCACAGTACCGTTGCTTCTTCAATGCACGTTCTGGCTTGGCTCATTCTGATTCTGCTTCGCTGCTGATGAACTTATTGTTTCTGTATCAGAGTGTTTACGCGGAATTCTGTTCATCAAGCTTCAGCAAGTACGTGAGTTGATCATCTGATCTTGACGTTCTGATTTAGCAACTTCTGATGCTGGTGTATCAAATCAAATTCTGATGCTGAAGAAGTGATCTTGCTTATTTTAATCAGCATATCTGCAAGTCAGAGTATAGTAATTTTAGGCAGCATATAGTTCAAACATGAAACATATAAATACTATATCTTTTCACTTTGTTATCATCAAAACTTAAATATAGGGTACTAGATTCAAACATTGTTCTAACAATCTCCCCCTTTTTGATGATGACAAAAACTAGATATTTTAAATGAAAAAATAACGTGAAAAGGTATCTGGGAAATGTTTCAGAGTTAAGAAGTAAAGAGAGATCAGAGTTTAAGAGATACTCCCCCTGAGTTTGTTACTTCCCTTTGATATGCGTGTTCTTCAGGATCAGATCTTTTTCTATCTTTGAGCATCAGATTATAGGTCTTTGACTTATCAGAGAGCAGAGCTTCAGAGCTTTTCCTGTCAGAGCTTTGCTTCGGATCAGAGTGTTAGGTCGATCAGAACTTCATATTTGATCAGAGCAACATGAGCTTCTATATTTTGATCAGAGCTTCTAGCTTCTAGTGTTCAGGGGCTTCCTTGTGCCTGTAGACTTAAAAACAAAACAGAAAAACATTTCAAGTAATAGAGTTAGAATGTTTGAGAATTTCTGTCTAGTTAGCCGTTATTGATTTTAAATATCATTCTTGTTCTCCCCCTTTTTGTCAGCAATCAAAAAGTGTTGGTGATGTGCTAAAACAATTTATATATCAGAAAAACAAGTTATATTAAAATAGTTCAGAATCAGAGCAAAATAGCATTACAAAAACATAGTCAAAACAGTACATCAGAAAATGAAGAAAACATAGAGAATGTTATGCATGAAAAAAAATTTTAAGGTTGTGGGGGCATGCGTGAGAACAGGCTTTCCAGCATTGCTTGAATCTTTTCAGAAGTTTCATTCTGCTTCTGAACCATGGTGACAACAGTGTCAATTTTGCTGTCCTGTACATCCATTCTTGCTTTCATCTTCTGATCATTCTCTTCCATCCGCTGCTGTAGACGTAAGTCATTCAGCCTTAATTCTTCCAGAGCCTGCCTGTCCAAGGCAGCTTGAGAACTTTCAGAAGGAGGAAGCTTCTCAGAACTTTCAGCTACATCTTCTGCTGGATTTTCTTCCTGAAGGGTCTTGTCTTCTTCTGATGGTTGCACCTGATATTGTTCAGAGGTTTCTTTCTTCTGATTACCTGCAGAAATGCTGGAGGATGCCATTGTTCTCACTAAAAAGCTTTGAGAATGGTTTGAGAGAAAAGGTTTGAAGGAGATAAACTCAGAAATATGCAGAGAATATTTGAATGATTATGAGAAAGCGTAAAGAATAAAAGTGAAGGATTAATGTGTTTAAATAGAATTTTCAAAAATTATTTTGAAAAATTAAACGTTTTTAAGAGAGAGAAAAAAAATAATGATTGCCATTAACAAGCGTGATTACTTTTCATTAAATGCTTGCTGATTTTGGGGGATTTGAGAAAGATACTTAAAAACGGTTACCAGACATGTGTCTCAATGCACCCAATCAGCGCTTTGCCTTCTCAGAAGCGTGCACGCGTTCTGCTTCAGGGATTTGCTGATGATTGGATGACACTTGTTTGATGTAGTGATCAGCACGTCTGTATTTGAGATTAGACTCTCAGATCTTTAGACTTGCATCTGATACAATCTGCATGTTCTATTTTTCTGAAAGAAGATTGATCAGAAGTTCACAGTAATATAATTACATTCTGAAGATAAATACATGGAATTAAAACATTTTCATTCTGGGCATACTTTCATGCTGAGATGTTTCAGAATGAAATTGAACCTATCTTCTGAAAGGGGTTTAGTAAAGATATCAGCCCATTGATGGTCTGTATCTATAAATTTCAAGTTTAAAATGCCTCTCTGAATATAGTCCCTAATGAAATGATGTTTTATTTCTATATGCTTAGCTCTAGAATGTAAAATAGGATTCTTACTTAAGCAAATAGCAGAAGTATTATCACAAAGAATAGGAATGTTACTCTCAAAAATCTGGAAGTCTTCAAGCTGACTTTTCATCCAGAGCATTTGTGTGCTACATCCTGCTGCTGCTATGTACTCAGCTTCTGCTGTTGACAGAGCAATTGTTGATTGCCTTTTGCTGGACCACGAGATCAGATTTTCTCCCAGAAACTGGCAGCTTCCAGAAGTACTTTTACGTTCCACTTTGTCTCCAGCAAAATCAGCATCATAGTAGCCTACTAAGCTGTAATCACTAGATTTTCTATAAAACAAACCCAGATTAGTAGTACCTTTCAGATACTTGAAAATTCGCTTAACTGCTGTTAAGTGAGATTCTCTAGGATCTGATTGGAATCTAGCACAAATACATACGCTGAATAAGATATCAGGTCTTGAAGCTGTCAGATAAAGGAGAGAACCAATCATACCTCTGTAGACCTTCTGTTCTACACTTTTGCTTACCTCTTCTCTTTCCAGAATGCACGTGGGATGCATTGGAATCTTTGATGGCTTACATTCTGAGAGGTCAAATTTCTTCAGAAGATCTCTGATGTATTTGCTCTGATGAATGTAAGTTCCCTCTGGAGTTTGATTGATCTGAATTCCTAGAAAGAATTTCAGTTCCCCCATGAGGCTCATCTCAAATTCTGCCTGCATACACTTAGCAAATTTTCTTCCAAGAGAAGGATTAGTAGAACCAAAAATAATATCATCAACATAAATTTGACAGACTAAAATGTCACTCTTAACTGTTTTACAGAATAGAGTAGTGTCCACTTTCCCTCTGGTGAATTCATTTTCAAGCAGAAAGTTACTTAGCCTTTCATACCAAGCTCTGGGAGCTTGTTTCAGACCATACAGTGACTTTTTCAGTTTGAAAACATGTTCTGGATGTTTTGTATTTTCAAAACCTGGGGGTTGGTGAACATAAACTTCTTCTTCTATATAACCATTTAAGAAGGCACTTTTGACATCCATCTGATACAGAGTGATGCCTCTATTAACAGCAAATGAAATTAAAAGTCTGATAGATTCTAACCTGGCGACTGGGGCAAAGGTTTCTGTATAGTCTATCCCCTCTTGCTGACTATAACCTTGTGCAACCAGTCGTGCCTTGTTTCTGACGACTTCACCTTGTTCATTTAGCTTGTTTCTGAACACTTATCTTGTTCCAATGACGTTGAATCCTTTTGGTCTGGGAACGAGATCCCATAAGTCATTTCTGGTGAATTGATTCAGCTCTTCTTGCATTGCCAGAATCCAGTCGTTGTCCAGAAGTGCTTCATCAATAGAAGAAGGTTCAATCAGAGACACAAGTCCCATAAGAGTTTCTTCAGAGTTTCTGAAGCTTGCTCTTGTTCTGATTGGATCTTCCTTTCTTCCTAGGATAGTCTCTTCTGGGTGATCCAAACTGCTTCTGGGTAATCTCTTCTGAGGTTGATCAGCAGCAGTTGTAGGATTTCTAGCATTGCTTCTTTCAGACGTTGAAGGAATGTCTGTGTTGAGAGCTTCTGATGACTTGTCTTCAGAACCTGCAAATTCAATTTCTATACCTGCAAGATTTTCATTCTGCTTTGACTTTTCAGAGTCAAGCTTGTCATCAAAACGAACACTGATTGATTCTTCCACACTCTGTGTTTCTGTATTGTATACTCTGTACCCTCTTGAGCGTTCAGAGTATCCTAACATAATACACTTCTGTGCCTTAGAATCAAACTTGTTCAAATAATTCTTTGTATTTAACATAAAGCAAGTACATCCAAATGGATGAAAATACAAAATGTTGGGCTTTCTGTTCTTCCACAGTTCATATGGAGTCTTTTCCAGAATAGGTCTTATTGAGATTCTATTCTGAATGTAGCACGCTGTGTTTATTGCCTCTGCCCAGAAAGTCTTAGCAACGTTTGTCTCATTGATCATGGTTCTGGCCATTTCTTGCAATGTTCTGTTCTTTCGTTCTACAGCTCCATTTTGTTGGGGAGTTCTAGGACAAGAGAAATCATGCAGAATGCCTTTGTCATTAAAGAATGACTCAAAGTCTTTATTTTCAAATTCTCCACCATGATCACTTCTGACTTTAAGGATTCTAAGATCTTTTTCATTCTGAACTTGGTTACAGAAGGTAACAAACACAGAGTGTGACTCGTCCTTGTGTCTTAAGAACTTTACCCATGTCCATCTGCTATAGTCATCTACGATTACTAACCCATACTTCTTACCACTGACTGAAGCAGTTTTAACTGGTCCAAATAAGTCAATGTGCAGAAGTTCTAATGGCTTAGAGGTAGAAACAACATTTTTGGATTTAAAAGAAGGTTTTGCAAATTTGCCTTTCTGACATGCTTCACACAGAGCATCTGAATTGAACTTCAAATTTGGAAGTCCTCTGACCAGATTGAGTTTGTTAATCTGAGATATTCTTCTCATACTAACATGCCCCAATCTTCTGTGCCAGATCCACTGCTCGTTGTTAACAGACAGAAGACATTTTACGTTCTGACTCTTTAGTTCAGAAAGTTTGATTTTGTAAATGTTGTTTTTCCTCTTTCCATTAAACAGGATAGTCCCATCTTTCTGACTAACAGCTTTACATGATTTTTGATTAAAGATTATATCATAACCGTTATCACTTAATTGACTTATGGATAACAGATTATGCATCAATCCATCTACTAGCAGAACATTATTAATGGAGGGAAGATTTCCGTTACCTACAGTTCCAGAGCCAATAATCTTTCCCCTCTGATTTCCTCCAAAGCCAACGTGGCCTCCAGGCTTAAGTTCCAGGCTTTGGAACATATGCCTTCTTCCCGTCATGTGTCGTGAGCAGCCAGAGTCCAGGTACCATGACTGGTGTTTCTGACTTGCTGCTAAAGATATCTGCAACATGTATTATTTTATCCTTAGGTACCCAGATCTTCTTGGGTCCTGATTTGTTAGTTTTACCAAAACTCTGGTTGAATTTTGGTTTCACAGAGTGCTTATTACTAGTATATTTGATGTCATGTGTGTGACCATACACAAAGTGTGAATTTAGAGGAGTGTGTTTAATGGTTAAATCCATGACATTTTTAGGTGTAGGAACCTTACCTAGGTATCCTATTCCTTTCCTGCCGTTTCTGCTAACTCCATAGATCATTGAAGCCATTCTGCTTCTATCTATGCTTTTAGCAAGGAACTTCTGGAAACTATGATCATACTCCTTGATGATCTCATCAGCGTTGCTGGGAGTTTCAGAAATTGGTTCCTTCTGAGAGTTTTGTAAAGAGTTTTCTAATTTTAAAATTTTATCTCTCAGCTCAGAGTTTTCCAATTTGAGACTCTCAGACTTATTAGAGTCAGATTCAAGATTCCTTTTCAGGTCTCTGAATTTAGCTCTAATCTGCTGATAACGTTCCAGAATTTCATTGAGGCTTTCAGCAAGTTCAGCCTTTGTAAAATTAACAGCGAAGTTAGGGAATACCTCTTCTGTGTCTGATTCTGAGTCTGATTCAGAAGCTTCACTGTCATCTGGAATGTTAGCCATGAGCGCTATGTTTGCCCTTTCATCATCTGATTCTGAGTCAGCTTCAGACGAGTCAGAGTCATCCCATGTGGCCATGAGACTTTTCTTCTTCTCTCTTCCAAACTTCTTTTTGGGCTTTTCCCTCTGAAGCTTTGGGCAGTCACTCTTGTAGTGTCCTTGCTCATTTCACTCGTAGCAGATGATGTCTTTTGTGTTTGGCTTCTTGCTACCGGAGGAGCCTTCAGATCTTCTGTATCCAGAGGAAGAATCTGTCCTTCTGTATCTGGAAGAAGACTCGTTCTGATCAGATCTTCTGTGATTCCTGAACTTCCTTTGTCTTTGCTTCCACAGTTGATTTACTCTTCTGGAGAGAAGGGAAAGTTCGTCTTCTTCTGATGAGGATCCATCAGATGTTTCTTCAACTGCCTGCAAAACTTTAGATTCAGATTTTCTGTTAGATTTTAAAGCTAAAGGCTTACCTTGCTTCTGAGGCTCGTCAGCTTCTAGCTCTATCTCATGACTTCTGAGGGAGCTTATAAGTTCCTCCAGAGTGATTTTGTTGAGATCCTTCGCTAGCTTCAGAGCAGTAACCATAGGCCTCCACTGCTTGGGTAAACTTCTGATTATCTTCTTGACATGGTCAGCAGTAGAGTATCCTTTGTCCAGAACTTTGAGACCAGCTACCAGAATCTGGAATCTAGAGAACATAGTTTCAATGGATTCAGATTCTTCCATTTTGAACGCCTCATACTTCTGAATGAGCGCCATAGCTTTTGTTTCTTTGACTTGAACGTTGCCCTCATGCGTCATTCTGAGAGAATCAAAGATGTTCTTAGCTGTGTCTCTGTTGGAGATCTTTTCATACTCAGTATAGGAGATGGCACTGAGGAGGATGGTTCTGGCCTTATGGTGATTCTTGAAGTCACGCTTTTGTTGATCAGTCATTGATTTTCTTTCAATCTTCTGACCAGTTGCATTCACAGGGTGCGTGTATCCATCTGTCACCATATCCCACAGATCAGCATCATGTGCTAGAAAGAAGCTTTCAATTCTGTCTTTCCAGTAATCAAAGTTTTCTCCATCAAAGACTGGAGGTTTGCCGCTGAATCTGTCTCTGTCCTCATTGTTGTCATTGCTGAAATGAGAGTTGTTTCCTGCCATTGTGTTTTTCTGACGCTGGATCTTGTACTGACACGGTTAAGTGTTTTAGCTCAGAACCAGGCGCTCTGATGCCAATTGAAGGGGTGAAAAACACAAGAAGGGGGGGTTGAATTGTAAAACTGGAATCTTAAAGCAATTGACAAGATATTTTTATCCTGGTTCGTTTGATCTCAAACTACTCCAGTCCACCCGTCAAGGTGATTTCGCCTCTCTCCAACGAGGTCTTAATTCACTATATTCAACTGAATACAAATCTGCTTTAACAACTGCTAAAGCCTTCTTGATTCAAACCACAATCCGGTTTGTCAAGGCAACACTTTCTTACAAAGGTATAAAACAAATGTGTGTGAATGTTTTCTACAAAACTTTATCACAACTGTGATGTATACACAAATTAAGCTTAGAAACTTAGATTGCTAAACACTAATGGAGTATCAGAGTTTGTTGGTTTAGCAGAACTGGTAGATGAAGATTATTGTTCAGCTTTGTGCGTGTAGAGAATTGGAGAGCATTAGCCATTATAATCTTCGAAGCCTTGTTTATATAGCACTTGAGAAGATGAACGTTGAATGCAATATTCTTGATTCAATGCTAATAACAAGCTTTCCTTTTTGAGCAGATCTTGTCTAGAATGATGCTGTTGGAATTAATTAGCGTTTAATGCACAGTACCGTTGCTTCTTCAATGCACGTTCTGGCTTGGCTCATTCTGATTCTGCTTCGCTGCTGATGAACTTATTGTTTCTGTATCAGAGTGTTTACGCGCAGTTCTGTTCATCAAGCTTCAGCAAGTACGTGAGTTGATCATCTGATCTTGACGTTCTGATTTAGCAACTTCTGATGCTGGTGTATCAAATCAAATTCTGATGCTGAAGAAGTGATCTTGCTTATTTTAATCAGCATATCTGCAAGTCAGTGTATAGTAATTTTAGGCAGCATATAGTTCAAACATGAAACATATAAATACTATATCTTTTCACTTTGTTATCATCAAAACTTAAATATAGGGTACTAGATTCAAACATTGTTCTAACAAAAACCTGTTGTGCTTTAGCTTGGGCGGCTCTCCGTCTGCGCCAGTATATGATTAACCACACCACTTGGTTGATCTCCAAAATGGATCCGATCAAGTATATCTTTGAGAAGCCCGCCTTATCTGGAAGAATAGCCTGTTGGCAGATGTTGTTATCTGAATATGACATTGAGTATCACACTCAGAAAGCAATCAAATGGAGTATTTTAGCCGATCATTTGGCTCACCAACCAATTGAAGATTATCAGTCCATCAAGTTTGACTTCCCAGATGAAGATGTTATGTACTTGAAAGCTAAAGATTGTGAAGAGCCGTTACCTGAAGAAGGACCTGATCCCGAATCCCGTTGGGGTTTGATATTTGACGGAGCTGTGAATTCTTATGGAAATGGAATTGGGGCAATCATCGTCACTCCCCGAGGTACTCATATCCCGTTCACGGCGAGATTGAAGTTCGACTGTACGAATAACATGGCTGAATATGAGGCATGTATTATGGGTCTCGAAGAAGCAGTGGATCTAAGGATTAAGATTCTTGATATTTACGGAGACTCGACATTGGTAATTAATCAAATCAAAGGAGAATGGGAGACTCGTCATCCTGGTTTGATCCCTTACAGAGATTATGCTAGAAGATTGTTAACTTTCTTCAACAAAGTGGAATTATATCATATCCCTAGAGATGAAAACCAAATGGCTGATGCTTTAGCTACTTTGTATTTAATGTTTCAAGTGAATGGTTGGAATGATGTGCCTACAATCAGAGTTATGTGCCTCGATAGACCTGCTCATGTGTTCTCAATAGAAGAGGTCACCGACGACAAACCATGGTTCTATGACATTAAACGTGTTCTTCAAACTCAAGAGTACCCGCCTGGGACATCCAATAAAGATAGGAAGACGTTCAGGAGATTAGCACGCAGTTTCTTCCTCAATGAAGAAGTGTTATATAAGAGGAATTACGACATGGTCCTACTCAGGTGCGTAGACAGACATGAAGCAGATATGTTGATGCAAGAAGTACATGAAGGATCCTTTGGTACCCATGCCAACAGACATGCAATGGCTAAAAATATGTTGAGAGCTGGTTACTATTGGATGACAATGGAATCTGATTGCTGCAAATATGTGAAGAAATGTCATAAATGCCAGATTTATGCGGACAAGATACATGTGCCACCGACCCTCCTCAATGTTATCTCTTCACCTTGGCCTTTCTCTATGTGGGGCATCGATATGATTGGAATGATTGAACCCAAAGCTTCAAATGGTCATCGTTTCATCTTGGTAGCGATCAATTATTTTACTAAATGGGTGGAAGCAGCATCTTATGCTAATGTAACCAGACAGGTGGTAGTCAGATTTATCAAGAATCAGATCATTTGTCGATACGACATACCGAGCAAGATCATCACTGATAATGGTTCGAATTTGAATAACAAGATGATGAGAGAGCTTTGTGAAGAGTTCAAGATCGAACATCATAATTCTTCTCCTTACAGGCCGAAGATGAATGGGGAAGTTGAAGTTGCTAACAAGAACATCAAAAAGTGTGTCCAGAAGATGGTGGTAACTTATAAAGATTGGCATGAAATGCTTCCGTTTGCTTTACATGGATACCGTACTTCAGTTCAAACTTCAACAGGTGCAACCCCATTTCCCCTAGTTTATGGTATGGAAGCAGTACTCCCCGTGGAGGTTGAGATTCCGTCTATGAGAGTGTTGATGGAAGCTAAACTTTCTGAGGCTGAATGGTGTCAAAGTAGATATGATCAGTTGAATTTAATTGAAGAAAAGAGATTGACAGCGTTGTGTCACGGTCAACTATATCAGCAGAGAATGAAGAAGGCTTTTGATAAGAAGGTTCGACCATGCGAGTTCAGAGAAGGTGACCTCGTGCTCAAGAAGATATTATCTTTCCAACCCGATTCTAGGGGCAAGTGGGCTCCGAATTATGAAGGACCGTATGTCGTTAAGAAGGTTTTCTTCGGAGGTGCCATAATTCTCGCAAATATGGACGGTGAAGAGCTCTCGCGCTCCGTGAATGATGATGCAGTCAAGAAGTATTACGCCTAGTTTTGAGTTGACAGTTTGCTAAGTTGAAAACCCGAAGGGGCGGCTTAGGCAGGCTTTTGGTCAGACCAGTCTAGGCATTTGAGCACATTTCAGAATTCGAAGTTGTTAGGGAGAATAGTGATCATTGTTTTTGTGTAACCTTTTTTTCTTTCATGAACTATTTCCCAAACTTTTGTAAACCGTTGGAGTCGCGTTGTTAGCGAACTACCATCTTATTAATGAAATTTGAGCATTTACCTTTTGTGGGCAAAATTTTAATTTTACGGCAATATTAGAAACAAAGTTATTTAAAGTATTCTTATTTTAAAAATGTGTCGTGAATAATGAAAGGAATATTAACAGTTGTTCCGAGGATGGTCAAGCCATGAAATGTAAAACAATACAGTAATTTATCCTTGCATGATGAACATGTTTTGTTTCAAAATCGTCACGAGGTGTTGGTTGTGTAAACTTTTATTTCTAGTGGTACTAAGTTTGGTGACTCCCCAGCTTTTCCAGTTAAGCGTTGTTTTGGTTATCTTTATTTGAGCAGATTTCTGTAGTGTGGTACGCTTTGTCTCATGCCAGTGGTCTATTGGTGTTAGAAGATTGGATTTGAATACTTTTCTCCCCAGAAGATTTGAGCCTTGTAGCGTGATACGCTCTAACGTTGCTTTTTGGTTCCAGTTCCAGTTATTTTCCGTCTTTTTAAGATTGGCCGAGTATCTATTATTTCGTGATCTCTCATCATCTTCAAGATATTCCGTCTGCCTGTTTCGTCAACATAACATTCATTCATTCATTTACACTTATATCACGCATGCATATTCACATTTGTCGTTGATTTTGGGTCGTATACCTTGTTTATGTTTATTAAGACAATGTACATTTTCTTTCCAGGTAAATTGTTAGCTTAGGCAGAAAATGTGCTTCCTTTCTAAATTCCCCAATTGAGCTAATCCTCGTGGATGATTTTTTTGATTTAGCCTTCCTTGTCCATTTCTGGATAGGATAAATCCCCAATCAAGTTATTTTCTCATTGGGTGGAGTCTTGTTTGACTGTTTTTTCTCTCTGGTTTATTCCTGGAGGGAGTTGTTGTCTCTTGCATAGGCTATCTCATGGTTTTCTCCAAGCTAGGCAACCTAGACGAATGGTGCATTTATTTTGCGCATTTAAGTATTTGATCTCCTCGGGAAGGATCTATTCATGGTTCCCTTTGACGAAGATTTTATTCTCTGGCAGTGTTATCGCAATTTTCTTCTGAATTATCTTTTGGAAAACGGCAAGCGGCAGTCTCTTCATGAGCAACTTGTACGTTATTATCTTTTGGAAAACGGCAAGTGGCAGTCTCTTCCTGAGCAACTTGTACGTTATTATTTTTTGGATAACGACAAGCGGCGGTCTCTTCATGAGCAACTTGTGCGTTATCTTTTTTGCGGAAAACGACAAGCGGCAGTCTCTTCATGAGCAACTTGTACGTTATTATTTTTTGGAAAATGACAAGCGGCGGTCTCTTCATGAGCAACTTGTGCGTTATCTTCTTTGCGGAAAACGACAAGCGGCAGTCTCTTCATGAGCAACTTGTACGTTATTATTTTTTGGAAAACGACAAGCGGCGGTCTCTTCATGAGCAACTTGTACGTTATTATTTTTGGAAAACGGCAAGTGGCGGTCTCTTCATGAGAAACTTGTGCGTTATCTTTTTTGCGGAAAACGGCAAGCGGCAGTCTCTTCATGAGCAACTTGTACGTTATTATTTTTTGGAAAACGACAAGCGGCGGTCTCTTCATGATCAACTAGTGCGTTATCTTTTTTGCGGAAAACGACAAGCGGCAGTCTCTTCATGAGCAACTTGTACGTTATTATTTTTTGGAAAACGACAAGCGGAGGTCTCTTCATGAGCAACTTGTGCATTATCTTCTTTGTGGAAAACGACAAGCGGCAGTCTCTTCATGAGCAACTTGTACGTTATTATTTTTTGGAAAACGAAAAGCGGCAGTCTCTTCATGAGCAACTTGTACGTTATTATTTTTTTGGAAGACAACAAGTGGCAGCTTCTTTATTTGAGCAACTTGTATGTCATAGTATTTTTGGAAGACAGCAAGTGGCAGCTTCTTTATTTGAGAAGCTTGTATGTCATAGTATTTTTGGAAGACAACAAGTGGCGGCTTCTTTATTTGAGCAGCTTGTATGTTATTGGTTATTTTTGGAAGACAGCAAGTGGAAGCTTCTTTATTTGAGCAGCTTGTATGTCATAGTATTTTTGGAAGACAGCAAATGGCAACTTCTTTATTTGAGCAACTTGTGTATCTACAACCATATTATTATTTCAGCATTAATTGGTATCTCTCCGGAAATCTCGCAGAGAAGTTTGTTTTGAATCTTTACCTTCAGAAGTCAGTAATCCATTATCAGCAAATTTGGTACATCTTTTGTCTATCTTTGACCTTGAGTTATGAACTCACTGTTATTTTGGGTCAATAATCTGTTTTTTGGCCTATGCAAGATGCCTTCTTTGTTAGGTTCAGAGGTCGTATTCTCTCAAATTTTTATTCGCCGTCAAGAGTCTATCATTTGAAGTCGATGGCTCATTTCCCCAGTAGTGTATAATCTATGTTCCTGTGTTTTGTTGGTGTTTGGTTTCTCCAGCATTATCTCGTCTTATACAATATCATTCTCTGTGAATTTAAATACTACATTCATATCACAAATATAATGGCGGTATCTTAGGGAAAAAATTGCGTATTATGTATTTAAGTACCTTCAATCTCGTCGAGATGAAGATTTTAATCTTCATATCTCCGGATAGAAGAAACTTAAATAGGGGCAGCTATCATACCCCAAATTTTGACCTAAGATACCACCTCCCATCTGCATTATTACATAGCAAGCATTCACAAGCGATTCGACCTATTTTTGCCAATTCTCGAGTCAGGTTTCAAAAATTCATAACTTCTTCAAATTTCGACAATTTTTTAGTGGTTCTTTTACATATGATTCTCCTTTGCAACAACTACAACTTTTCTTTACAAGTCAAGAGATGATTATGCTTTGAAAATCAACCAAAAAATAGAAACATTAGAAATCATTGTGAATTTAGTGAAATTTAACTGGTTTTGCCTGACTTTATTAAATCATGTATTTTTGCACTTTTACTCGTCATTCTTTTTATTCTTATTTTCATAAAAAGAAAATCCAAAAAAAAATCATATTTAGCTCATATCAGTTTTACTTTATATAAAAAAATTATTATAGTTTTGTAAGTTTCATTTAATTTTATACTTTTATTGATAATTCGGAAAATCTCAAAATACCTATAAGTTCTTTTACTTTTTTTGCATTTTTTAGAGTACGTAAGTCTATTTTGTTCATAGTTGTAGTTTTACTTATTTAATTCGAAAATATGAAAATATATGGTTTAATTTTATTTTTATTCCCTCTATTATTAATTTTGATTATAATTCCATTTGAAATGTTTTTAGGTTGAATTATTAATAGAATTAAAACCAATTTTAATATCTCTTTTCTTTCACTTTTATATTTTCAGTTTAGTTTTTACTAACATTTTATTGTATTATTTGTGTCATTACTATTATTATTAGTATTATAATTATTATGCTATGTCCATATAAGTCTGAATATGCTGCAAAAATCTGTCCTTATGCTGCAAAAAACCTGCCCAAGTAATGCCAAGAAAAACAGTCAAATAACCTCTGCTGCCCTGTTATAAGACAAGCATATCAGTTCAGAAATTGCATCAAATAACACACACCAAAACCTGTATCAAAAAGCCATAAATCAGATCATCATATTTGTTCAAAAGCCATTCAAAATTCCCTCCTAAAACTCTATCACCTGTCTATATAACATTTCATACACAACAAGAGGGAGAAGATTACTGATAAAAAGAAGGGCATTAGAAGATATTTTTCACATAGAAAACTAATAATATACAGTAAAAAATACAAGAATAATAAAGAACCTGAAGTTCTGCTAGTGTCACCGTCGTAATTACTCCAACCGCGTAAGTATTTTTACTTTTCCTTTAGCTTTATGGGTACGATTATGTTCTACTGATTTTTACTGAGTAATACCCTCCTGATTATTGCATGAATCCGTTCCTGTTTAATTTGAGCTTTGTTTTATCTAAGGGTTTTATTGTTTTTTTTCCTTCATTGTGTTCTTGACTGAAAATAAGAGAGGAAAACCGCTAAGTTGTTGTTTGTTTATGAGAATAAAATTTAGAGAAGAGAAGAGATTCACAAAAACAAAATATTAACAAGACAATTATTCTGAGAAGAATTACACACAAAAAATATAAAGGATTTCATAGAGATAAGTATACCAAAGTTCTGTCCATTTCAAAAATTCAGAGTTTCACAACAACTCCTCCCTACCATAAGCAACCTTCGGTCCTTTCCTCAATTCTCTACATAAATTCACCATACTAACAAACACCACAATATCTTACAAAAATACTTCTTGCAAACTTTACTCAACATACCCTTTAATCTCCATAAAACCTTTAGTGTTGAATATCTCCAAAGCTGTAATTTTCCAGACACACTCCAACTCAACCTCACTGCTCATAAAGAAATGCATCAACCATAATATTTAGCAACAGAACCACGCTTCTCCACCGCATTCTAATCCTCGTCAACACGCTATTTCTTCACACTAATTTCTTGTGACCGCCAAAACCCATATCCGTAATGATCATCTTCATCTTCTTCCATACAACCCAATAAATTTTCAACCCTTTCTTCAGATAGTTCTGTACCCCAACCCGACATCACATAACTCTCACCGTCTGCCTCTTCTTCCGCTGTTACCGTATCCGCTTCCGTAAACCCCAACCAACATGGATCTCAAGAAACCGCTTCACCGACGAGAATGGAAAAAGAACTTGAACCGTTTGATTTCCTGGAAAGGGAAGAAGAGACAGAAGTTTGAGGAACGCTT
Source organism: Vicia faba (assembly GCA_948472305.1). NCBI lineage: Eukaryota > Viridiplantae > Streptophyta > Magnoliopsida > Fabales > Fabaceae > Vicia > Vicia faba. The sequence goes on along the minus strand of OX451737.1, from coordinate 1,080,986,158 downwards.
TATTAGTAGGGACCAAAGGAATAACGATGCGGTTAGAGAATAAGTAGAGGATTGGATTTAGAGAGAATTTGTGATTAGGGAAGAGAGAGTATTGATTTTGTGTTTTACAGTTAAATATAGACAACAGGGTTTTATTGATAATAACAATTGTTCTATTTGTTTCTTTCCCCCATACCACAGCTGCCAGCAGCGCCTTCCCTTGTTACATTAGGGTTACAACTTTTCATTGATCTTTTTTTTGAAACCGGGTCAGCCATTGGGCCTTTTGTCCCAATCCCACTATCAATATCCCCTTATCTATTAATAAAAAGTAAAGTTACAATGAATAAATAATTTAGCTTAGTGGCAAGGCCTGTATTCTGCAATTAAGGAGGCACGAGTTCAATCCCATGCTAGACATTTTTATTTTCGTTTTCAGCTCTCTAGACTTATTTTCCAATGATATTAATTTAGCTTATATTAGATATGGTTTAATAATTTAGAATTAATTTACTTTAGATTAAATTTAGTAACTTTTAGAATTCTAATTTTAAATCTTAGAGCTTTAACTTAGTCTGGATGTAATTTAGAAATTTCATGATCTTAGTTTTTAATTTTTGTTTAAAATTAATTTAGTAATTTATCTTCTTTAGAAAATTGGTTATCTTCTCTTTATTTTTATTTTTCAATCGTCTTAATCTTTTTGAATTAAATATTTCATTGCCTTTCTTGTTATTAATTTGTTCGTTTAAATTTATTTTCTTGCGAATTCTTGATTACTTATGTTGTGATGTTCATCTTATTTTTGATTTGTTTGCTTCTACTCCAAGGGAAAGAATTAAATTTGTTGACTTCATGTCATCAAATATATCTTACACCATCGTGCGAATTCCTTCATTCATTTTGTTTTACTATTTTTTTTAATTTTAAACTTAAGATAATTTTCCTAAAAAAACACAATTTTCAAACTCACGCCTTTTATGCCAAAACTTCGACACTAGGTCGTCGTATCTTCAAAATATTTTCCAAACAAACCATTTTAACCAAACAAACAATTTTAACAAAAAAAAAACAGATATTTCAAAAGGTTCCTATAGAATACTATAGATGCATTGGGTGCTAATACCTTCCCATTGTATAACCAACCCCCGAACTCTAGACCTCTTTTCAAAACGCCTTGTATTTTCATTACTTTTAAAAGTATTATTTTACATTGCATACTTTAGGGTTTTTATTCGCTCTTTTCCCCTTTCCCTTGGAAATAATAAAGCGCGGTGGCGACTCTTGATTTTGTGAGACGAATTAATTAATAATTCGATCTCCGATTTAGGCCGCTACATTTTTCATCGCTACAATACCCCTTGGAAGGCTCATATTAGATATTCTGACAGAGAATAAGCTGATAGATCATCTAACAGAAGCATAGGAAATCAACACTTTAGAAGAAACTGTTGGAAAGCATTTGAATGCAAAGAATCTGAAGAAGATGAAGATTATTGATAACATTAAGAAGGAACCCAATGTTACTTCTTTTTCAACAATCACCAGTAGAAGAATCCATCTGGATGACTTTCCCATGTTCTCAGAAATTGATTCCAAGCCTGAAATAATAGTCAAATATCTGGATGCATGCAAGGCAGATGGTACAGCACCAGATTTAAACATCCAGGATCTGCAGCAGAAGGCTCCAGAAGTTGTGCTGAAGAAGAACAAGAAAAGGAAGGCAACAACATAAGGATCATCCCAACGGACTCCCAAAGCAGCTAAAAAGAGAGGTAATCCTTCTTCTGTAACTATTTTAGATTCAGTATCTGTATCAACATCTGTACCAATCCCTACCCAATCAGAAATTCCTACCCCACAAACATTTGATGATTTTGACATTGAATTTGACCCCTCAGAAACTTTAACTCTTAGAGGATATCACTCCCTACCTATCAATCCAAATATTGAAACAACTCAACCAGAACTTGCAAAAGTTCTATCAGATATTGAAACCTTTGCCAACATATTTCTGCTCCCATACCAGTAAATCCAAACTCGGAAACCATTTCAGAAGCACCTCAACTAGAAATTCCACTCTCTCCTTAACCAGAAATACCACTACCTCCATCTCCTCAACCAGAAATTCATCCTACTTCTCCACAACCTGAGCTATTACAACCAAAAGTTCAAACTTCTGAGGTCCAACCTTCTGAATCCAGTGAACCAGAACCTCATCACGTTCAATCCAACCAAACTGTTGATTCTGATCCCATTCCCATTCTGGAATCACTGAACCTCTGGCCATCCGCATGGCCCTGACCATTCTGGATATTCCCCAAATTCCCTCTTCACTAGAATCAACTCCACCAAACTCCCCAACTAGTCCAATAATCATCCCAGACTCTCCCACTCCCTCACCAAAGAACAATCCATATGACAATGCCAAAATTGTCATTGATTTAACTGTTTTTGAACGCCTTGCTGCCATAACCCACAAAACAGCCATTCCAAAACCAAAACCCTCTGAACCTACACCAAATGTTAGTACCAGTTTATTGATATTTGAAATAGAAATGCAGAAGTGGATAACTTCCCTGAAGCAAGCTAGTCTTGAGCTGATTGATCCTGCTGCATCAGACTATCTTTGGACAAGTTTCAGAAAATGGGTATGTTCTGAAACTCATAAGATGCAAGAACAACGCCACGAACAAGTTCAACAGAACTTCAGTAATCTGCTAAAAGTAATTGAAGATCAAATTCTGAGCCAGCTGCTCAAGGAAGAAGTTCTCCCTCTGGACAATGCTCCCTGGTCAGAACATCGTCCAGCAGACAAAGTTCAACCAAAGTCAAAAGATCTCATTCTGACTGATACTCCAGAGCAGATGATTCCTGCAGAAGAACTGGGTCAAAAAGATGACATTGCAGAATGCTCTGAGAAGCATCCAGTTACTGAAGATTCTCAAGCTTCCTCCTATGAAAGGCAGACTCTGGAAGATCTGAAGAGATTTGATATTTTAATGCAGGAAAGGAAAGATAAACAAGATGACAAAATTTCAGAAATCAAGAGCATGTTAACCAAGCAAGAGGAAACCAACATCCAGATCAAGGGCTTGTTGGAAGCTTTGTTCACGCGTCTTCCTCCTCCCTCTTAGATTTTCCTCTGTTTTAAAATTTGTTTATTTGTAAAATTTGTTCTGAACTTATCGTTGATTCTGATTTTTATATATAAACTCCTTTTGGCTCTGATTATATGTTCTTTTTGATAACTGACAAAAAGGGGGAGAAAGAATAAGATATTTTCAATAACGGATCACTGAGACATAAGTCTCAAACATTCTGATCTACTTAATTTCTCTCTTCTGAAAATCTTGAACAAGTACAAAACTCTGATGAAAGATACAGTAAGATTCTGATGCTCAAAGACTCATGGAATTAAAGGGAAGTAATCAACTCAGGGGGAGTTTTTCTTCTTAATTCTATACTTTTTATTCTTTATTCTTTATTGAAAAATCTGGTTTTTGTCATCATCAAAAAGGGGGAGATTGTTAGAACATAGTTTGATTCTACAACCCTTGATTAGAGTTTTGATGATAAAAAAATACAAAGAATAAATTATTTCAAAGATATATACAAATAACAATTATGCTCCTTAAAATTATGTTTTGTATATGCAGAGGTTCTGATGGAATCAACATCAGAATGGAATCAGCATCAGAAGATCAGCAACCTGTGCTACACGCTGAAGCTACCAGATTATACGCTGAAGCTTGATGACCAGAATCTGCGCCTAAACAAATACACTCTGACTCTGATCAAAGACATGTTTACCAAGTCATCAACACTCTGAAGCGTTATCAGCAGATACAACAAAGAAGACTCTGAAGCGTTACTGGTTATTCAAGACAAAATTAAATGCTAACGGCTTTCTTCAGACAAAGATCTTCTACAAAAGGAAAGTGCATTATTATCATTAAAACCTGCTTTATGGACAACGTATCCTTGCTTGCCTATATAAACAGGCCTGCTTGTGAAAAGAAGCACGTACGTACGCACTCAAAATTTGCCAAGCTATCCAAACCACGCATATTCAAAGCTTTAGCAAATTCATTTTATTCCAAGCTTATTTTGTGTAATTATCATAGTTGTGATATACAATTTTGTAAGAAAACAACAACACACACTTGTTCAATTCATTTGTAAAATAAGTTCCTTGAGATTAACCGGATTGTGGTTGTACTCAAGAAGACTTTAGCAGTTGTTAAAGTAGCTGTTGTAATCCTTTGAGAATAGTGGATTAAGACCTCGTTGGAGAGAGGCGAAATCACCTTACGGGTGGACTGGAGTAGTTTGAGATCAAACGAACCAGGATAAAAATACAGTGTTGTTAAGCCTTTTGATTTAAGCTTTACAATTCAACCCCCTTCTTGTGTTTTTCACATCTTCAGATTTACCGGGATTTTCCTTTTCTCTCGAGGATATTCTGTCGGGGATCTTTAACTCCTGCTTGAGAATGACTCTTTAGGGAGAGGATGATTTATTGGAAGATTTTACCGATGTAGATAAATAAAATCTATTGGGGGATGAACTTCCGCAGCTAGAGAAATAAACTCTACCGGGGATGTGGATTTATAAATTGTTTGAGATTTGTAAAACTCAGTTGGGGAACATGGATTTCAGCTCTCTGAGGGAACTTTGCTGGAGGAGGTCATTCCTGCTTGGGGAAGAAGAGGTCAAAACTTTGGTTGTTTTCACTCTGCGGGGACATAGACATCACTAGGACGTATGCTGAGGATGTGGCAGTGACTTCGCATCAGGACATCTCTGCCCCTGTACCTGCTGGAGAAAGTACCTGCAGAGACTTTGTGGATGGATCTATGTCGTGATTGTACTTGAAGATATGTTGAAATAAGTGTCAGAATGACACCCATCTCTGGATCGTATCTGAACTGTACTTGAAATATGTGTTGAATAAGTGTCAGAATGACGTCCGTCTCTAGATCATATCTGAACTGTTTTTAGAAGATGGTCTGAATAAGTATCAGGAATAAATCCGTCTCTGGATCGTACCTGAACTGTTTATAAATGAAAATCCACTTCATTTAGAATGTTTCCGCCGGGGAAGGGAAACTCTGTAATCCGCTTGGGGAATCCCGAGAAGCTTGGCGACTTCATTGGGGAATTTTCATTGGAGCAGTAATTTGGAGATTTTTATCTGTTGATGGTATGAGAACACCTGACATCAATAGGCTACATGCTAAGAACATGGCAGTGACCTTGTAGTAGAATGCCCCTGTCTTGATACCTCTTGTAGAATATACCAACCGAGGATTTTGTAGATGGTTTGACTGTTATCCCAACTCTTGGAGTCCTTGGTGAATGCAGATCAGGGTAATAAACCTTCTACTGATAGACAAGTGACGAGATGAAGGAATGTATCCGTACGTTTTAATCCCTAACTTTTGCCTGGTCCGTCTTTTCAGATTTTCAGTCCATCGGGATACCCTTTTTTGCCCAAGCTGCCTTTTCAGGTTTTTGACTTGCTAGGTGTACAAATTTTTCATATGTATATCCCTAATTTTTTCCCGAACCTCTTTGGTTCGCCGGGATGCCCTTATTTTTGCCTAGGCCAATCAACCTAGCGGGTCTTTGTTCATGCGTAGTATTTTCGGACTATGTCCATGTTCACCGGGTACGGAGAATTGTCATTGTCTTTAGTAGTAAGTGTTGCCACACTGCCAGAAGATGTTTGTAAGATCGTACAAGATTCGTTGCTGGAATTCATGTCCAATGAAGGATGCTGAGTTCATATTCGATAACGATTGTCTTCAAGCTTTTGAAACCCTTAAGGCCGCACTTATTTTTGCACCAATCATGCAACCGCCCGATTGGAGGTTACCTTTCGAAATCATGTGCGATGCAAGTGATTACGCTGTCGGCGCAGTTCTTGGACAAAGAAAAGATAAGAAACTTCACGCAATTTACTACGCCAGCAGAACGCTAGACTCAGCTCAAATGAACTACGCCACCACTGAAAAAGAACTCTTAGCCGTGGTCTTCGCACTCGACAAATTCTGTTCTTACCTTGTAGGAGCGAAAATCACCATTTACACAGACCATGCTGCTATCCGATATTTACTTGCCAAGAAAGATGCAAAACCCAGACTCCTCCGATGGATTTTACTCTTACAAGAATTCGACTTAGAAATTAAAGATAAGAAAGGAACCGAAAACGTCGTAGCGGATCATTTATCCCGTTTAGAAGGTATAAAACCCGAACAAGTGCCAATTAACGACGATTTTCCGTATGAACATCTGATAGCACAAATGATAAGCGACCTAGATCAATTGAATTTAAATAAACCAGAAGCTAAAGAAGTTATGGAAGCCATCGACATGACCATAGGATTGCCTTGGTATGCTGACATCGTTAACTATTTAGCTGTCGGAGCACTTCCACCTGATTTAACTTACCAACAGAAAAAGAAATTTTTCCATGATCTCAAGAGTTACTATTGGGACGAACCACTTTTATTTAAACGAGGACCCGATGGAATTTTCCGCCGGTGTATACCTGACGAAGAAATAGCAAACGTCATTTCCCATTGCCATTCATCTCCTTGTGGCGGACATACTAGCACCTTTAAAACGTGTGCCAAAATTCTCCAAGCCGGCTTTTTCTGGCCTAACCTGTGGAAGGATGTCCACGTCGCCGTTAAAAACTGTGACCGATGCCAACGCACCGGTAATATCTCAAGACGCGACGAAATGCCTCAGAAAGGAATACTTGAAGTGGAAATCTTTGACGTTTGGGGAATAGATTTTATGGGACCTTTCCCATCTTCTTTTGGAAACAAGTTTATACTCGTCGCTGTCGACTACGTTTCAAAATGGATCGAGGCAATAGCTTCTCCCACAAATGACACACGAGTAGTGATAAAGCTTTTCAAGAATATAATTTTCCCGCGTTTTGGTGTTCCCCGACTTGTTATCAGTGACGGTGGATCTCATTTTGTTTCGAAGATATTTGATAAATTACTATCTAAATATGGAGTGAACCACCGCGTAGCAACACCCTATCATCCGCAAACTAGCGGACAAGTCGAAGTTTCGAATAGAGAGATTAAACAAATATTAGAAAAAACCGTCGCGATATCTCGAAAAGATTGGTCATCCAAGCTTAACGACGCCTTATGGGCTTATAGGACGGCTTATAAGACTCCTATCGGAACTACACCTTTCAAACTTGTTTACGGAAAATCGTGCCATCTCCCGGTAGAATTAGAGCATAAAGCTTATTGGGCGATAAAGACACTCAATATCAATTACACTGCTGCTGGCGAGAAACGAATCCTCGATTTACATGAACTGGAAGAATTAAGACTAGACGCTTACGAAAACGCTAAAATATACAAAGAACGAACTAAAAAATGGCACGATCAACGCTTATCACGGAAAGAATTTAATGTGGGAGATGTCGTACTTTTATTTAACTCTAGACTTAGACTCTTCCCTGGAAAACTTAAATCTAGATGGTCCGGTCCTTTCGACATTACAAGAGTTTTGCCCAGCGGAGCGGTAGAAATCACGGATAGAAATAATGCCCCGTTTATTGTAAACGGGCAGCGGTTAAAACAATATCATCGTGTAGATAATAGAGATTATACAAATAAGCTTAAACTCGTAGAACTGCTACCTATTTCTCCCGAATAATCTTTCACCAGGCATTTCGTCAGGCTTAAGACGTTAAAAACAGCGCTTCATGGGAGGCAACCCATTTTATTTGTTTTTACCTGCTATCTTGTTTATATTATTTGTTTTTGCATTCTATATAAGTGTTTTTCGTTTCTAAAAACTTTTATGAAACTGCTGCTGATTTCAAATCAATTTTACTTGACACAGGATTTCTGAATAATCTTTTTCTCTTTACTTTCTCCTCTACTCTGTTTCCCTGTTTTGTTTTTCCTATGGATCCCCCACATACCTTTATGGAAGCCGCCTTTAGAGGTATAAACCAACAAAGACGATTTGAGGCTTTGACTCAGCGAGCAATCAGTTTAACCCTGTATCATGATGTACCCACTATGGACTCTTTAGGCATTACTGACAGTATTCACTACATGTTCAACCGGTTGGGATGGGAGAAAGCCCACCTGAAAAATAGGTTCGTCACTTACCGAGAGCTTACCCTTGAATTCCTTAGTTCTCTAGTTCACATCCTTGAACACGGTGTTGGAACCCGAAAAGGATTCATTACCTTCAGACTTTTTGGTATTGAATTCACCTATAACCATAGGGACTTAGCTACTTTATTAGGATTCCCCAGTGGACCCTTAGCTTTTACCACCCCTGAGGCCGATCTGTTGGATTTTGAGCTGGACTACTTCTGGGGTACTTTAACCGGAAACTATCACCCTGACCCAGAAAGTATGGATAACAACGAAATACATAACCCAACCATCCGTTATTTCCATAGGATTCTTGCCCACACCCTGTTTGGAAAAGAGCAAAATCAAAACGCTGTATCCAAGGATGAATTATCTCTGCTTTATTGTATGAACCTAGGACGCCCTGTCAATGTGGTCCCACTCCTGATGAAGACCTTTACCCGCATTAGTGAGGACCCTAATGTTCCTGTCAGTGTGGGAGGATTAGTTACAATGATTGCACATGCTCTTGGACCTCGTTGCCAACTTAATAACTGTGCACCATTTGGATCAATTAGGCCTATGAATATTAATTTCTGTTTTAACAATCGGATAATAGGAAACTTAGGCCATGCACCTTATGACTACCTGATCAGAGATGAGGTTGTTACTCTTTTTACCCTCCCGAACCATGCCCGAATAAGTGTCCACAACCGCGAAAATTGGTTGTACGAATTGAATCCACCCGATCACCCTTCAACATCGGAAACACCACAATCATATTTTGTTGATAATAATTTCATGTTTGAAACCGAAACAGATCCCGAAACCCCTCCTGGTTATCATGACTTTACAAATATGGCTGAAGCACAAGCAGCCCCTGATACAAACCAAGGAGAATATACCACACAATTAAACACCATTCTGACCACTTTGGATGCTTATAAAACTGATATTGATGGAATAAAGAATGAATTGAAGACTATGCGTTTGGATCTTATGGGTTTGACTGACATCTCGGTGGAGCAGTTCTATCACATCACTCAAGCTTTGGAAATATTAAAAGAAAAGATTGGATGAAGCAGTTTATAGTTTCTCAATTTTCAGTTTTCAGTTTTTCAATTCTTTGTTTTTAGACTTTTTCCATTCTGCTTTGTTTTTAGTTAGTTCCAATTTTTAAAGTTACCGCATTTAAACTTACGCGTCATTTATTTTTTTCTGGCAAAAAAGGAACAAGTTACTCAGTTTAAACCAATGCAATTGTTTGTTTTCAGTTTTAAACTCACAATCATTATGCCGCTTAAAATATTTTATGGTTTTCTACTCTATTTTGCGAATTATATATGTTGGATTATATGTTGAATTAATTAATGCTGTGTTTATGTTAGAATGCCTGAGATGTTCTGCTGCTATAAAAATATACTATGTGAAATTATATTGTGTTCTGTTCTGTGAAAAAAACCAAAACTTGTAGCTGCCACGATCGTCATCTATCCCCCACGAACGTAACGCGCCTTTCAGAGCGTTACGCTCGTCAGCCAAGTGTTACGACCGTAACACGGGTTACATCAGTAACCCTGTTAGCAGAACGATCCCTTTTCCTGCACCTTTCTCTCTTCTTCTTCTTCCATAACTCCCCATTAACCCATTCAACCCAAAATTAATCCCTATCAATTTTCAAACTTCCACTACCTCCTTCCACCATATATACATCCATTACCCATATCATCATACTTCATTCTCTCATTCACCAACCAAGACCCATTTTCACTCAAACACTTTGCATGCAAATGGCAGACAATTTCATTCCTGGCATTACCCTACGAAATGGCGAAGCAGGTGAAACTCAACGGACACGGTTCCTAAAGTTCCAGCGCCGAGGCATCCACCCTACGAGGTTCGTCGACACTGACTGCCTTCGAAACCTCGGGTTGCTTGAAAGTGTCCAACACCTATTACAAAGTGTCAACCTTTGGACGCTATGTAGCCAGCCACAACCGACGTACGAGACTCTCACACTTGAGTTTCTCAGTTCATTCTGCTACATTACTCCAAACGGTACAAGAAATCAACTTACCGGTGTGGTAAGGTTCCGAATTTTCAGCACCGAATACGAATTCCCTCAAAACGCATTCGGTCGCCTACTTGATTTCTGTATCGATGAAGGCGCTCACCTACGCGTGCCTGACACTTTTCATGAGGAATCTTTCAACTTGTGGCATAGCTTGACCAATAATCGGGCTGATTCATACGATCACCTAAATGCCACCCAAATCCACAACTCCGCCATTCGTTACTTCCACCGCATCTTGTCCAACACAATCTTTGCGAGAGATAGCTACCACAAGCTCAACTCAAAGGAGCTATTTTTCATGCATTGTGCATTCTCGGGTCAGAAAATTAATGCCGCACCTTTCCTCCTGGCTCATATTCACTCCATCTGCACCAGAGGCGGCAAACCTTTCTATTTTGGAGGGCTTGTCACTTCTCTTGCTTTAGCACTAAACCATGGTGACACCCTTGTTCATCTGCCATCCCGACCACCAGTTCTGCTCACTTTGGATCATTGTAAATCGGCCCACCTCATCCATGAACGGGACGATGGAAGATTTCATCCAGTGATACAAAACCGAGTTTACACTAATATTGTTTTGCCTTGCAGGGACAGAATCGACCCTCGGAACCGAGCCAACTGGCTATTTAACCCTGAAGGCCCTGCTGCTGCCCAAGAAGAACCTCATGTCGGCCCCGCCGATGAGATGCAGGAAGAAATGGATCGAGCTTCTCCCGCGCCTGACATTCCTGAGTCATCCTCTTCTGCACCACCTCCTTTTACTATGGAGGACGTCCTTAGAGCCCTCCATCAGCAGAATCAGATGGCTGTAGCTCTTGAAAGGAAGAATCAGGAGCGTTATGACGCCTTGCATCAGCAAAATGTCTAAATCTTGAGTGGTCAACGCTCGACAAATGAAAGGCTAGATGAAGTGCTATGCGAGCTTAACGCTTTGAGGATGGATGTTACATCTCTTGGACCCCAGGACTCTGACCCTGAAGCTACTCCTTCCAGACGGTCACGAACCCGAAGCCGCCGTGGTCGCCAGTAGTTTTTCCTTTTCTTGATGTTTTCCTTGTTTTTCCGATGTACTTTTATTTAACCTCGCCATTATGTCATAACATTGAGACAATGTTTGATATAGTGTGGGAGGAGCACTGCATTCTTAATCCAGAACGAGTAATTTCATTTCTATTTCTGTTATATTTCGCTATTTCATTTTCTCCCCATTTTATTTAGCCATACCAAAAATTTTTAGCCTTTTATATTCGCACAACCGTTAGTTACCTACTTTAACTGAAATCTTAGTTAGAAGGCCGAGAGCGATCCAACGAGAACTATACGATTATGACACCTTCGACTCTCTACTCATGCGAATCGTCTTCATTTTTCGTTATACCGATACTTTGAGTTTCGAACCTTAAATTAGCCCCTAGTAGTTTATCTTAGCAGTCAGCACCAGTCCTAACACAATCCACGTGGAAAGTCGATGAACATAAGTGGATGATCTTGCAAATTGATTTAAATACAATGTTACATGCTTTATGGAAATAGATATTGCACCAACTAAATTGGGCGATCCTCACCCGATCGTTTAATCCAACGGATGCAAAAGCTTCTACTAAGTAACATAAGAATCCATTGTCTAGGTGGTTCGGAAGCATCTGGTACTGAACTCGGTAGGGCAGACTACGGTTTGATCCCCCGCATCTTGCAATTGGATAAAAGAGGTTGCCACATATTTGTGCCGGAAACCGTCGTGTTTTGATCAGAACCACTAACCGGCTATTCCACTACGTGCGTGCAAGGATAATGGGCTTAATGTGATTGCGCAAGAACGAAACCGGGTGAAATATGGGCGAGAAACCTTGAGTTGAATTATAACGGTGTAATTGGACGCTTCGTTTAAAACAGATAGTCGTCGACTAGCTTGTTGCTTGTATCATTTACGTATCGTTGTTGTTTCATTCGATTTTCTCAGCCGAACTAACTTAGGATTTCTTGAAATTATTTGAAAACGAAAGGTATACTAGTTATGTGCGTTTATAAAAACTTGTCCGATATTCTAAATTTGATTGTTTTGCTTGAGGACAAGCAAAGGTTTAAGTATGGGAGAATTTGATAACACGAAATCGTATCGTTTATTTGCTATGAAATTCGTCCGTTTTGTATTATTTTGACCCGATTAATTCTCGAATATTTCGAGTTTGTCATCACTTTTGCAGGTATTTCATAATTGAGCTCAAAATAGAAGAAAACATGAAACAATGTAAGAAAGCATCAAAAGAACAGAAGAAAAGAATAAATCTGTCAAAGAACTGCACTTTTGTAGCTGTGACAGTCGTAATGAAGCTGCCACGACCGTAAGCCAGTTTGAAGAGTGTTACGACCGTAACACAGTGGCCACGACCGTAACACGGGAAAGACCAAAATCTGCTCGTAACGCCAATGTAACGAACGTAATGCGTATAATACTTCACTTGGAAAATGCAGAACGTGGCAAGCATAACAGAAGGAGTTTCCAAACTCCTTAATTCTCTCCAGTCAAACACCACGTTCACCATTTCTCCCTCAACTACTAGGTTACTATATTTTTGGAGATTTTGAAGGAAGACTGAGTTCCAAGTTTGACAAACCAACTGCCAGATTTTATTCTTCTATAAATACCTCAATATTGAACAAAAAAAGAACGGAGTTTTATTACAGCTTATTTGTGCCGAAGCTCTGCCAAAATTGAAACCAGTATTATTTCAGTATTCATTTTCCAGCATTTGTTTATTTCAATTCTTTTAAGTTCCACTGTCCAAATAATAATTTCCAACATTAGGGAATTATTATTTTAGTTTAAGATTTATCATTCAAGCTTCAGAATTTGCAATACTCCCGATACCAAGTCCGAGTTTCCGATTTGTGGAAGAAGGATTGAAGTATTGGCTTTACTGTCAGGTTTTTATTTTGCAATTGTATTAAATTCATTTTAATTAATTTATTAATGCATGCTTGTTATTTATTATTTATAATGTCCAATTTATATTTGCTTGCTTTTACTTACAGTATGTTTATTTTGATTTCCATGGCTAGCTAAACCTTTAGTGTCGGTATGGAATAGTAAAGACATTAGGCTTCTAATCAAACTTAGACTAAAACTTTAATCAACTTAACTCTGGTTATAACTTTTTATGCTTAATAATAAAATCTTTGTTACGAAAGTAAGAAGAGTAAATAGGTTAAATCGAGACCACGAAAGTGTGAGGTTTTTAACCGGATAGCTAAAGTTAGGCATTTGATTTAAATACAGTGAAAGCGCTTTAAACCAAATTAGAATTAATTAAGTTTCCAAAAAATACTTCTAAACACTTATAGGCTAGCGAAAGCAGGTATAGGGCTTTAGACGTATAATCCGAGATAAGACCATGAAAGTGTGAGTTGAGGGTTTTTAAACTGATTAACTCTACGGATAAACTAAGTTGACCATCCTTATATGCCTAGGCCCGATTAGATCCCTTAGGTTGACTCTATTGCATACCGACCGTTCATTTTATAATTACTTTAAAATCAATTAATTTACCTTCCTTAATTTTCCCAAAACCAACGTGACAATTTCCGCCTTAGCTAAACCAACCTGTTTTACAACACTAGCGTGATTACAAAGTCCCTGTGGGTTCGATATCTTTTAAAACTACACGATAGGCTGTGCGCTTGCAGTTAAGATACCATCAGACATTAAGTCGATCGCAGACCCCATCAGCTATTTGTTGGTTTTAGTCTTTCCATACAAAACCCTAATTACTAGCATTTGTATATAAAGCAATAAATTATGGAATTTAAAATTACTACGCTATTACATCATTTAGGGGAGGGGGTATACAAATTACAAATGGGGAATATTGCAAGAAGTTAAATCTAAATAATATTACAACCATATGGAATTTTGAATAAATGTACAAATAAAATACAAGAATGTAAATGTGAAAAGGAATATGATTTTTGTTTGGTTTTTTTAACCTAATTAATTAAACTAAAATAAATAACTAAAAAGAAAATTAATATTAAAATAAATTAATTTAAGGAAAAGTATTTTTTAGGGTTTTGATGAATTTAATTAAACTAATTAGTAAAAATGATTGAATAAAAGGTCCTAGGTTCTAAATTGATTTTAATTTACAAAATAATATAATTAAAAGGGGCGAATTTAATTATTAAAGAAAATGTTCTTATTCTTTTAGTTTTTATAAAGGAAGATAAAATGTATAAGTATTTTTTTAAACATGCAAATAAATAAATAAAATCTTTTTGGATTTTTATATTAATAAAAATGATAATAATAGTAATAAAAATAATAAAAGAAAAATATAAAATAAAAATAAAATGGAGGAAAAATAAAATAAAAATGGAAAAATAAAATAATGGGCCAGGGGTATGAATAACAAGGCAGGGGGGTCAGAAGTAGCAAAAAGTGAAGCCCAAAAGGGGGAAAGCCCAACGCTGCAAAAAACTCAGGAAATGTCAAAAAAAATGAAAAAAATGAAAAAAGGTCACGTTGGGGCTTGAACCCAGGACTTCATGGTGACAGGCGTGCGCTTTAACCAATGGGGTGGTGATACATCCATTAACTTATATAAAACAACAAATATATATCCTAAGTCTTGCCCTAAATGTACTTCATCTTCAACCTCGAGCCAGAAGCCCTACAACTTGTTCATTTCTCAACCATTTGCAACAATGTAAACATGAAAGTTGTGTAAAATTTTACCACGGTTCCAGAAATGTAAACAACTTAAACTAATTCTCAAGAATGAGCATGAATTTTGAATGGTACCAAATTCTGACCTAATTTTTCCAGGATGTTCAGATTGAAAATTCTAACTACTTAAGCAATATAAATGAAATCTAAAGACATGGTTAGCTTCAGAACAATGATGTCTACATTTTTCATTCACAAACTAAACATTAATGATCCCTGTATGAAGAGTTCAAAAGTCAGAAAACTCACATTGCAAGAGGGTATCGTGTTTTAAGTTTGAGTTGCTTTTAGTGAGTTCCAATGATTGGATTAGCTTCCTCAAGTTCCCAGGAAGCTAATGTGATGCTTGGCTTGAGCTGAAAGTGCCTGAGGAGTTCTAGAGAAGTCCAGGTGCAAAGCTCTGTTTTTGAAAATGGAGGATGGTGTTAATGGTGTTACAGTCTTGTAACAGGGTGAGGGATGAGTTCTAAATGATGTTTAGAAGCTTTAGGAACGAAAAGGCTTGAAAACGCACGAGGGAGATTTGAGTTTCAAACTTTTGGTCAGGTTATGTAAAAATGGAGGTATATGATGCAGTTATGAGTTCTTAGTATTTTTTAGGGCTTAAGCATGCGTGTGTTTTGTTGCCAAGGACTTGTGTATGTATAAGCAAAAGGTTGGAGAGATTTTGCACAAAGGATTTATGAGTTATAGAGTTATGGCTAGGTTGCTTGATTTTGAAGAAAAGTGAAAGTATGGTTCCAAAATGAAGTACAAGCATGCGATGAGTGATTACAAGGCTTGAGACAAACTTCTCTTGAGTTATAAGACGTGTATGATCAGAAGAAAACAGTTGCAAGGCTCAAGAACAAGTTTTGTGCATAAAGCTACTTTTGTAAAATGGCATTATGCACTTTCTTCCTAAAATGGACATAAAGCATGGCATTACATTGAATGCTTGAGTTGAGGCCTCTAACAACTGTGAAAGCATTTAATTATGGAGTTCCTAACAACTTTGAGGCCTTCAAAGCAAGGATTATGCAACATAGGTTTGAGATTTGAATTTAGTTCATCACAAAATCTGCCTTGTAAAACTACTTGAAACCCCAACTTCTGACCTTCGATTCTCATTGCTCACAAATGATCTCAAGGAGTTCTTGGATATTTTGTAAAGCTTGAAATGTGCTAAACAACCCCTCTTTGAATTACTTTTTAAAAATCCAAATGGAACTAGGTGAAACTTGGGTCAGAAGTTAGGTCAAAATCCTGAGCAAAAATGTTCAAAATTTCACTATGTGTTTAGTTTCAAGACCAAGACTTCATGAATTAATAACTTGAGATCCAAGCACTTATAGAAGAAGTTGTGTAAAGAAATTTTGTAGACCTCATGGATATCTACAACTTTCATGTTGAAGGTTTATTTTGAATCATCTTGCATCATGGTGAAAAATTTGCTCAAAGTTGTGAAAAAACATGAAGTTTTCAACACAGAAAAATTTCTAAGTTTGAAAACTTTGACTTTCCAAAATGAAATTTTGACTTTTTGATTTCTTGATGAGTAAGTTTCATATTTTGAAATGTTTTGATGAATTGTGATCTTTGACACTTGATTTTGACGAAAAAGTCAAAGTTTGACTTTTCAGTGTACAATTGACTTTTGATTAGTTGACTGGAAATCCACTATCAATCCAATTGATCTTGAGCAATATTTTGAGTCATACCATTAGGCCAAAATGGTGCAATTGAACTCTTGAGATCATGCCTCAAACCAACTAACCGTTTGCTAGGTCAAAAATCAGAAATTGCCCGTTCTCAATCAAAACCCTAATTTTGACCATTTTGCCCTTTTGATGATTTGATCAAATTTCTTGAGGAATTATGGTCCAAACTTTATCAAATGATACATATGAGTTTATAATGTTGATTTGGATAAAACATTATGAAGTTTGACTGTAAATTGGCCAAAGTTGACTTTTTCCCCAATATAGCTGATTTTTAGGTCAACTGCTCCATTGACTGAGCAAAAATGTGATCCAAGACTTGAAACTTGCCATGATAAATCTTGAGGGTCCAAAATGATCCATGAAAGTCATATGGGGCATTAAAAATCCATTTGTCCTGGTGTAAACTCAAACCCTAATTTTCAGTTATCAGTGCTTAAGGAGGTGTCTTGAGCTGATCAATTCTTGTATAGTCTTGAGCCAAGAGAGATCTTGTGAGAAAATATTTGATAAGTGAGAGGGAAAATTTTGGGGTACAACACAAAAAAATCACACAAGTAGCCTTAGGTTCAGGCTTGCATGGAGTTTGTAGGTAAGTACCCTATTGAATGTTCAATTGGCTCAACCTGTCCTAGTAATAGTAACTAGGTTCCAAGGGATCTCAATATGACTGATCTTTCCCACAAGTTTCGTTCCAATAGACAACTGACTTGCCACCTAAAAAAACTCGGGAGTCGGATTACAATGAGTGTAGCATCGAGTATAAAACGACTTTGGGGATACACCAAAGACGACTATCTCACTACTTCCTACTGGCCAAGTTGGTCAATTAAAGGTTCTAAGATTAGTTGATGCTTTATGACACCACACTGCGGCCCCATATTCTCCTTGATTACCCAAGGACTACTGGTACCAACCAACGTGTTACATCAACATAGCTATCGCTTCAACCATGTCAGTATACCCCGCACATGTTCCATGATCTGTTGCTACTTACATAAAAAGTGCCCCAAATCTGGGTGTAGGATCTTTAGTAACAACCTAAACAAGCCCTCAAAAGTAAAGCATAAAAACACACAATGAAAGCAATTTAAAATGAATTAAACTCTAAGGTAACCCCACTTTTTATGTTCCCCAATAGAGTCGCCAGTATTGTGATACGGTGGCAGAACTGATTGTTTAAATACGGGTTTTGCATTTTGTATTCACAAATGTTGCGGTAAGCAAGAGTCGCCACCGGATTTTCTTTTATCCATCAAAGGAAAGGGTGAAAAGAACAAAAAAAATACCTTTTCGAGATGTTTTCTGAGTAAGGGGGTAGATTATGGAAAGGGAAGGTGTTAGCACCCTTTCCATCCGTAGTTATCTACGGGCTCTTAGAGGTTTGCTCATTTTTAAAATGCCTTTGTGCTTTGTGTTTGAAAATGTTTTGAAAATGCCGTAGTACGGAGAATTTTGTAATGTTTCTCAAGATAGTGGAGAAAGTATACAAAGTGTTTTGAAATTGTTTTTGAAAAGTAGTTTTTTGTGTAAGTGCAAAATGTTTGAGCAAACTTCTAACAACTATCTACTTTTATACTCAAAAAGGGTTGTTCTTTTCCTCTTTTCCTCTAGATAGTGCTATCCTACTATTAGTGAGTAGGTAGCTCTATCGTTGGATGTTTGAGGGACAATCGAATGGAAGTTGTACAGTCACAAATCCAACTTATGGAGACGCTTTGGTAATTTTCTTTTAGGGACTAGATCATTTACCGAAAGGCAACTGTAGGGTCATCAAGGGACTATGATCTTTTTTGATTTATGGGTATTTGCTAAAGCGTTCCTGCCTCATGACTGTTTTATTTCTTAAAGGCAACCAAAGTGGGATACCCTAGAGGTGCTTGTGTGCAATTATGTTCAGTTCAGTTATTTATCTTTTTGTTAAGTTTGCTAGCGTTTGATTATTAGTCTTATCATACGCACCTAATTACTATCAGTTAATATATATTGCAGAATATTAAAGTACATGAATTTAAATCTGCGCTATTACAGTGCTTTGGGGAGAGGATTTACACCGTTCAAGAATGAGGGGGATAAAGCAGTAAATGTCCCAGTTTTAATCGATTACATCCAGTGGTCAGGTACATCAATAGTAAAAATACGGAAATAAATAAATGCGCGTGAAATTGAAAATAACGTCTAACAATATCCTAAGAAATACAAATCTTTTTGGTTGTTTTTTTAATTATGAAAAGAAAATTAAATCTGAATTAAGTCCTAAATTCTAATTTGTTTTAAGTTAATAAAATGGTTAAAATTAATTAATAAATTAATTAAGAAATTAATTATTTAATTAAAATGTCTAAGCCTAATTTTTGTGATTTCTTTGATTTAATGTCAAGTGGAATAGAAAAAGAGTCAATAAAGAAATAAAACAAAGAATAAAATACAAAAAGAAAAAGGGATTCCTTCGATTGCAAGGAGAATGGACTTTTCGGCCCAGGGGAGAATGGATTTTTCGATCCAGAGGGAGAACAGACTTTTCGATCCAGAGGAATGTTGTCCTTCGATTCTATGAAGGAGATTGGATTTTTGATCCAGGAGGGATGTTGCCTTTTTCGATCCAAGGAGGGAGTTATTCTTCAAATTGAACCTGAAAGGCAAATGCTGGAAAAAAATAAAGATGCAGGACCTGGGTATCGAACCCAGGTCCTTCTCCCTAATTCGAATCTTCTGTCCTCAGGCCTAAGCTTATTTTGACTTGAAACGGGCTATTCCACGAGTTTCGAAAGGCAGATCATGTCATGCTTTTCGGTGGTGTGATTTTATTCCTGCATGTTATCTTGTGTATGATATGCTCATATAAACATAAATGGTATTAGCAGCACATATATACCAATAATATATATATATATATATATATATATATATATATATATATATATATATATATATATATATATATATATATATATATATATATATATATATATTTAAAAGACTTAGAAATGCAGTTTCAATTTGGGTAAATCCTTACCAACTAGAGATGCTTCGATCTGAGCGTGGCTTGGCTTGTAACAAATTCTTGGGAATCTCAAGAACAAAAATGTATCCTTCGTTTGGATTGAGGCTGCCTGCAAAGAAAAATAGTTAGAATTTTGATCCTTTCTATGGTGGTGTGAGTATTCTCTTTTTGTAGGAAATCTCCCCTCTCTGATGCAACACTTGTGATCTCTTTATATAGAGGGTGCCTTCAGTTTTCATCCTTCGATTGGACCTCAAGTTTCCTTTTTTTGAATGGACCTCCTGTTGTCTCTTTTTGAATGGACCTCATGTTGTCTCTTTTCGAATGGACCTCATGTGTAGCCTTCGAATGGGCCTTCTGCATGCTCCTTCGAATGGCTCTGATTCAGCTCCTTCGAATGGCCAGCAATATGTGTCCTTCGAATGGACTTTAGGAATGCCATAGTGTAGAAATTGGGCTGTCAAAACTTAGCATGAGGGAAGTTACTGCCTCGTACAGGCAGGCATGTAGAAAATGTTTTCCTTATAGGCGTGAAGAAAATTCATGCCTTGTGCAGGTAGGCATGCAGGCCATTTGTCCCAATGGAGCCTGTGTGCAAGAAACCAAAGGTGCTTAAAATGAAGGAGGCCCAGAGATACTCCAAACGAAAGAAGCCATAGGTTCTTCAAACGAAGGAAGCCAAAAGGAGCTCCCCTTCTTTCTGAATCGAAGGGAGCCATTTCAAAGGAAAACAAATCTCAATCGAAGACTTGTGAACCAAATCTTGATTGAAGGGTGTTAAACGCCCAATCGAAGACTAGTGAGTCAAGCTTGTATCGAAGGTTTTTAAGGGCTCAGTCGAAACTTGTTGTTATGTCAATCGAAGGGCACTATTTAACTGCCAATCGAAGGACATTATTGAACTGTCAATCGAAAGGCACTTTGCTAATATTCAAAAATTTCCTCCTTCTTTAACCAAGTTTTTCTAACCACCATGTGAGGGAAAAATCTTGGAAAAATAATGGGAGGGAAAATTTTGGGGGTACAACAATTACTCATGCATAAATGGTGACTATGATCAGACAGTGACTATTGGTTCTAATGGTTATGTTCTGGATTTCTATTGGTGACTTATTCAGATGCTATATTCTATTGGTGACCGTATAGTTCTCAGATTTATTTTCTGAGTTCCTGACATGTTTATTTGGAGGTTCATTCAGGCCTTTAATTTTGGTATTCTTAGCATGTTCAATAAAAGGCTCAACAGTATCCGGTGTTCCAGAAGCCTTGATCCCATACAATGAGAAATCCACATGGTACTTGGTTCTTATATGTACAGAAGCTATGCCAGATCTTTGATCTAATGATATTCATATGGTTCAGAAACTGTGCAACAATCATGATAAAAAATGATCAATTTGATCCCATGCCTTTTCATACATAACATGGTTAACCATATGCTTAACATACATGTTTTTTTATTTCTAGGGAAGCATATTTGTAAGTCTTGTGCTAAAATTTTCCATCCCTTACTTGTGTAAAATCAAAATCAAAGCATGTAAATTCCTTGGAAATGGAAGAACATGGCATGGCATCCATTCATGCACCCCATGCATCCATAATAGGTATTCAAATAATGGGGATTCTTATTTAGACCTGGTGCTCTCTTCAGATCAGTATGGGATAACTCCATGGGGGATTGGCCGATACGAAGATCCCGAGGGGGTTGATTGTGGTATACATGCAAGCCTTGGCCTATGGTTGGGAATCCTTCGAGAAGGAAGATAATCGATGGAAGACTCAGGTGAGCTGGGTCATGGGATTGATTTCAACCATGGAGTGCTACACAATCTTGAATCCTTGGAACAACTTATCAGCAGATGGTTCCCATTTACTATGGGATCTTATATGAGTGCTCTGCTCTTGACACTAACGTCAGATGTGGTTGCCACACCAGGGCATCAAACTTTTTAATCAGGGGAATTCTCCACAGCCTTGCGTTCCCTGATCTGTTTGACACCAGTCAATCTTTATTCCCCTAGTGAATTCATGGAAAAATGATTTTAAGCAAAAATAGGATAAGTCTGATGAGCATGCTGGTATAAGCCAATGCATTACATCCTGTTGTTTCCAGCTCTGATCTTTGGGGTCCTCCCCCCTCAAATGTCTCTTCCTATTGAGGCATCCAGTTTGAATATTGAAAACTATAAAGGGGTTAAAGTATAAAGTCTAGCACCTATCTGGCATCTCTTCCAAAAGTCTAACTCCTAATTGGCCAACTGTCAGACTCTTTCTCATCAGGTGGATGTCTCTGTTGTTCTGATAGAAGACAAACTGTATTATTTCTTTGTGGTGTAATATGCTTGGTGATGCACTTTATATTGATTTTCTGGGTAAAGCATTCATTCGTTCTCCTAAAAGAATCTTTTACGCATATATTTTGGGGCAGCTTGCCATTCGATTGAAGATGGTATGTCATCCAGAGACAAAGTCCAAGACTAGATCAATCCAGCAACTATTGTGTTTACATCATATCTGAAGGGGAATTCTCTCGCCCATTTAAGAATTAAGACTGTAGAAAGTCGTCAGAATCAAGAAATCCATACAAAGTCAAGTCTCCTCAACAATGACAATCATTGGTTTCTTTACTACATTTTCATTTGCATCCTTGCTTGTTTGTTTAAACATTGCTTGTATACAGAAACTTGTCTATTTTTGAATGAAAATCTTGATGCAATAAGTATGCTTGTCTTGAAGTGCTCCTTTTGTTTTTGCTCATCCATTCATTATCACTCTTTAAATGTTTTACTTGCATATTGATGCCAAGTCTCAAAGTCTTATGCTTAGGTAAATATTGGAAGGAGGACGACGATAATCTAAAAACGCAAAAATCTCTGGTTGGTACGCTTTTGAGTAAGGCCCTGCTGATGATGTACATGCCTTGTTTCTATTCCTAAACATCAGAGATATAAGGGAGATAAACCCTCGTTAACCCAGATGAGCCTTCGAAGTAGGAGTTTCCTTTCCGTTTAGGAAAAAAACCCTCATTTTAACCCTGGGGCGGTTAGTGTTCAGTTAATCTGATCAAGTATTCATAACTCATCAAGAGTATGCATCCAAGGATACAACAATGGCTATCCCTTGTCTACCAAAGACTCAGACAGTCACGACCACTTCCAACAAATCAAAGACAATGTAAAGATCAACTACTTGTTCAAAATGGAAATTACGAATAAGAAAGAAACAAAAAGCCCTGCTAAGTCAAAACTTGAAAACAAGTCGCTTAGGAAAAAGTTGGGGCATCCCGCTGGACTTCCAAATTGAAATTCAAAAGAATTTGTCCAGGAAAAAATTAGGGAAAGCAAGAAAGAAATTGAAAAGCCTAAAAGGCAAGAAAAGGATTACCAATAAAATCCCCATGAAAGAACAAGGTTGTGTGATCAGACACCAAAATCAAAGGTGAAGTGACCGTCGTGTCCAAATGGCTTCAGTGGTTCCTCAACCATCACAAACTCTTCTCAAGAGATGAATACTTGCATCGGGTCAACTGAACGTAGAAATGGAGAACATCATGGAGAGTGGGTGGGCACCAAATAATTTTGAGCCTCAAATCCTTTTTTTCTTAAACCGTGAACCAGGCCACGTTACAACCCATAAAAGTCCTAACTGAAGCATGGGTCAATTTGAAAGTGTGCTACAACGAGATAGCGTTTAACTGAATCCTAAGAGGTATGTTTAAATATCCGTGTTGGCATCATATGCTTGCATTACCTTTCATAAAAAAGAATTTGCAAATGTTGCTCTCTAGCTAGTGACTCGTTCATAACAGAGTTATGACATCATTTCATTCAAAGTTTTTCAAACTTCAAGACTTACATAAGAGTTGCATTAGAATTATCATTCTCATAATAAACATTCTTCTGCATACAAAACAACCGATTGAAATCAAGTAAGTTTACACAATGAACAATCAGTAAAGGGCTCAATCTTTTCAGAGAATAGAGGCTTGAATACCCTGTTGAAGCAAGAGTCAACAGCCACGAGAGAAATGACTTATCCAGGGGCATGTTAACCAGTGATTCTGTCAAGAGAAAGCATCTTGGTGCTTCACAGTCTGAGTACCCTTTAGGGATGAAGTTAGAAGATTCCACCAATCTGGGGCAATCAAGTAGAGGGTCGATCTCTCCGAGGTCATCCAAATCTGGGGCATTCCCTCAAAGCTGTCAATCAGAGGCTATCACGTCGATAAATCTCTTCAAGCTAATATCAATCAGAGGCTATCACGTCGATAAATATATTCAAGGTGCCAATCAATCAGGGGCTATCACATCGATAAGTCTATTCAGAATCCATTCAACCCGGGGCAGTTAAGTCGATATTCGACAAATCTCTCTAAGAAAGCTGTAATCAAGAGCAGTTTATTTCGTGACTCAAGACATTGGGGCAGGCCACCTCATATCGTGTTGTGGCACGGATATTCCGGTCTTCTATCCAGCACAGATTCTTTCAGAAATCCTCCAGACAGGGGCATTCTTCATTCCTACTCGCAAAGTTTCTCAAGCCAATTATGTTGTACGAGAAGAATCAAGTTAAAAGCGTCATAACGGTCACCCTGACCTAGTCAATGCACGGAGTTTCCTTCATTTGCTACAGACAATTTTAAACCTGATTCCCCAAGTGAATTCAGAAAGTTCGGAGTCGCCGTTTGACTCAGCGCGCGCAAGTGCATCCCTTGTGGAGTTAATCAAGTGCGTCCTTGGAGGAGCTAAACCGAGGCACTTGCAGAGCTAACCTGGGGAATTCGCAGGTGTCCATGCCCAACTTTTATCCCTGAGTGATTTAAGAGATGATTCCCCAGTGTGGCATAAACTTGGGGCATATATTCAGAGAGATTCATACGGTGTTCAGTGTCCATTCTTCGGAATTTTCACTTATACCATCCTCCAAACTGTTCAGAATGCATGGAAGTCTGGCCAGATTATCTCTTCCCCAGAAACACAATTCAGAATTCAACAGCGTTCCTGAAGACTCGCTTTGTCAGCAATTCAGTCTTCAGCAGAGTCATCAATAATCTGCGATATTGTGAGTTCCCAATGTGAATCCTTAGCAGTATCCCCAGCTGTTGTACCCCAAAATTTGCCCTCTCATATTTCCCAAGACATTGCAAGAATAATCTCCAAATGGCTCAAGATTGCTCAAGAGTTAGACAGTCAAGCTATCTCCTAAGGCAGTCAACCTCAAATTAGGGTTTTGTGTTGCATCAAGGTCCTTGCATCCAAATGACCTCAAGTTCTCCCTAATATCCTAATATGTTCTCAAGTTCATCCATGTCAAATTTCAAGCCTTGCAGAGGAAGTTTGGTCAGTCAATTGCTCAAACGGTCCAAAAATCGACTATGCTAGGGCAAAAGTCAACTGTGACCTATAAATAGTCAAACTTCAAGATTTTTTGTCAAAATTATCATTTTTAAGGATATTTCATCATTTGATCAAGGGTTGATCATGATTCATCAAGGATTGCTCAAAATTCATCAAGACTCAAAAGTTGATAAATTAGGATTTTGTAGGAAAAGTCAACTCAACTTTGACCAAGCATAACTCTCTCATACTTTATGAGAAATGACCCATCCAAATCTCATTTTGAAGAGGATGAAACTTAATACAATCCATCTTCACACCCCCAAGATCAAGAAATGCACTCACAAGAAGTTATAAATTTGGACATTACAGGTCATTTTTGAAAATCAACAAAAACACCTTTTTTGCCAAAGCTTATAACTTGATCATGGAATATCAAAATGAGATGAGATCAAAAGTGTTTGTTAGAGGACATCTCAAGCTTTCTAAAAAGTCAAAGAACCCTTCGAAAAGTTCAAAATTGAAGAAGTTATGCATTGTTGAAGTTGGGCATTTTTGCAAAATTGACAAAAGTCAACTATCCCCAAAACTTCAAATTTTGTCAAATGGGCCCATTCTTTTCCACTTGATTTGATCTTGTCACACTACACACGTGTCCTAGCTTCAGCCTTGTGTCCATTTATTAATTTTTTTATTATTTTATTTGATTTTTTATTGAATTAATTTATTTTAAATCAATTTAAATCAAATAAAATCACAAAAACTTGATTACATGAGATCTTTTTCTATTTTCAGGACCTAATCATCATCAATGACATGATCAAACTCGTATCTCACCATATCATGAACAAAAAGATGGATTTTGGGCAAATTTGGAATGTTATCAATAGAGGATCAAATCATATCTCCAAACATCAATGCGCAAAGATTCAAGTCCAAATTGTTGACCTAATCTAATGCAGAATACATATACAATGCAAAGGCACGAGTTTTAGAGGTTAGAAGCTGCAGAACCATCAAAACCAAACTCGAGAAAACTTGGAAAAAGCTTGAAACTGAAATCCTTCTTAGAGACGCTTTCAAGAGCAAATCTCAACACCACTCCATTGCTGGACCTCCACTGAGTCAGAAGCAATCAAAAGCATACTCTCATACCCTCTCAATCGCGCTGTAAGTCTCTCACAAAACTGCTCCACACTTGAAATCGCAACTCCATATTTTTGCATCTTTTGAACAAATCTTTGGTATATTCATGGTGCTCATTCAATTTGCAAGCTTTCTGCATTAACCAATTGTGTTCATATGACCTGTAGTGCCATACCCGAATCTAGGGTTCTTGGTTTTTGTTTTTAGGGGTTTTATTTTCAGGCAAAATCAGTGCAATTCATGGACATAGATGTAATCAGGAGAGGAAGACGAACATGACCCTGGTCTTGGAATCAATTTCCATGGCCTAGAACTAGTTTTAGGACAGACCTACGGATTTAGCTGCGGATATAAATCCGCAGGTAAATAACCAGGGTAAATGAGGAAGACGATGACGCGTCCCCCTCCCATTCACTGATTCAAATCTGGCGCGTGTTTTTTGTAGTTTCTGGAATATTAATTGTTTATTCCATATAATAATTATTGTTCATTCCACTAACAAACAAAGCGCGCTGGCTGAGTGGATGAGACGTTGGCCAATGACTCACAGGACCTGGGTTCGAATCCCAGGTCCACCATATTACTTTGTATTATTTTTCAACAGGTTATTGGGTGTGAATGCAAACGCGTAGCATACCATGGTCCCTCATTCAGATGCTTGCCAGATGGCCCCAGGCCAGATCTGGTGGTCCAAATGGAGCGTGCATCATGCTCTCAAGTCAAACGTGCCACATGGAATTCCAGAAGTCAACCAGGCCTACTTGTATTGGGCCATCAAATTGCTAATCTCACCTCCTATACAGGCCTAAACCCTCACTCTCTCTATTTTTATTTATTTTCTTTATATTATTTCTTTAAATCATTTATTGTTATTATTATTATTTAATTAACCAATCAAGACTTTTTCCTCATAAAATCAAAAACCAAAAAATATAGAAGATGCCAGCTCCCAGAATAGAGAAAGAAGTCAGAGGCTTTCTGGGAAGACTGAACTACATTACCCGATTCATCTTGCACCTGACTGCTACTTGTGAGCCAATCTTCAAGTTACTGAAGAAAGATCAAGTGGTACGTTGGAACGATGAATGCCAGGACGCTTTCGAAAGGATCAAAGAGTATCTCCAAGAGCCACCCATTCTAATTCCTCCAGTTGAAGGGAGACCTTTAATCTTATACTTGACAGTACTCGACAACTCAATGGGGTGTGTGCCGGGGCAGCATGACGAGTCTGGCCGAAAAGAGCATGCTATTTATTACCTTAGCAAAAAGTTTACCGACTGCGAGACCCGATACTCGTTGCTTGAGAAAACTTGCTGCACTTTGGCATGGGCTGCCCGCCGGCTAAGACAGTATATGCTGACTCACACTACTTTGTTGATATCAAAGATGGATCCAATCAAGTATATCTTCGAGAAGCCTGCTTTGTCCGGAAGAATAGCAAGGTGGCAGATGATCTTGACTGAGTATGACATCCAGTACACGACCCAAAAGGCAATCAAGGGAAGTGTGTTGGCAGACCATTTGGCACATCAGGCAGTGGATGATTACCAGTCTATGAACTTTGAATTCCTGGACGAGAATATCATGTTGGTAACTGATTGTGAGACACCTGGACCGAATGAAGGACCTGAGGAAGGATCCCGATGGTCTATGTAATTTGATGGAGCTTCGAATGCTTTGGGTAATGGAATTGGTGCCGTGATCATATCTCCTAAAGGCTCTCATACTCCATTTACCGCCCGATTATGTTTCAACTTCACCAACAACATGGCGGCGTATGAAGCATGCATCATGGGTCTTCGAGCAACAATTGACCTAAGTATTAAGTTTCTAAGTGTTTTCGGAGATTCTGCTCTCGTGATCATTCAGATCAAAGGTGAGTGGGATACGAAACACCCGAACCTTATTCCTTACAAGGAGTATGTATTGACGTTGCTTCCCCATTTCGAGGAGATAACCTTTGAACACTTCCCTAGAGAGGAGAATCAGATGGCGGACGCGCTAGCTACGATATCTTCTATGTTCAAGGTCAATTGGGACAAAGAAGCTCCCTGGATCATCATTGAAAAACTTGACGAACCTGCACATTGCTGTGACATTGAGACTGAAGAGGTAGCGGATAAACCCCGGTTTCATGAGGTGAAGAGATACCTTGAGGCTCAGGAATACCCCGAGAGTGCATCTGTTAATGACAAGAAGTTTCTGAGGAGGTTCGCGGCGAAGTTCTTCATCAGCAATGGAATTCTTTACAAGCGTAACCATGATTCAACCTTACTGCGATGTGTGGATAAGAATGAAGCAGAAAGGATCATGGCAGATTTACATGAAGGTACTTTCAGAACTCATTCCAGTGGACATACCATGGCAAAGAAAATCCTTCGGGCAGTATATTATTGGTCCATAATGGAAGCTGACTGTTATCAGCATTCTCGGACATGTCACAAGTTCCAAGTCTATGCTGATAAGGTGCACGTACCTCCAGTTCCTCTAAACGTCTTGACGGCATCTTGGCCTCTTGTAATGTGGGGCATTAATATGATCGACGAGATCAGACCTACAGCATCCAACGGGCATCGTTTCATCCTGGTAGCTATTGATTATTTTATGAAATGGGTTGAAGCAGCTTCCTTTGCTACTGTAACCAAGAACGTCGTGGCATGGTTCATTCAACACAATCTGATCTGTCGATATGGTGTACCTGAGAGGATCATTATGGACAATGGTACCAATCTCAACAACAAGATGATCACCGAGCTCTGCGAGCAATTCAAGATACAGCATCATAACTCTTCTCCCTACCGGCCGAAGATGAATGAGGCTGTAGAAGCGGATAATAAGAACATTAAGAAGATCGTGCAGAAGATGACAGTGACATACAAAGATTGGCACGAGATGTTACCATTCGCTCTTCATGGGTACCGTAGCTCAGCACGAACGTAAACAGGGGCAACACCTTATTCCTTGGTATATGGCATGGAGGCAGTCTTGCCTATCGAAGTTCAGATACCCTCTCTTCGGATTATGAAGGATGCAGGTTTGAGCGAAGATGACTGGATTCAGACCTGGCTTGATTAGCTGAACTTAATTTACGAGAAGAGACTCACTGCTATTTGTCATGGTCAGGCGTACCAAAAACGGATGATCAAGGCATTTAACAAAAAAGTCAGACGACAAGAGTATAAAGTTGGGGACCTGGTAATCACGCGCATTATCCTACCTCAAGGTGATCCCGGGGGCAAATAGACCCCTACTTACGAAGGGCCATTTATGGTTAAGAACATTTTCTCAGGAGGAGCTATGATTCTAACCACCATGGATGGTGACGACCTTCCTCACCCCGTCAATGCAGACATAGTGAAAAAATACTACGCATAATCAAAGACCCGCTAGGTTGACTGGCCTAGGCAAAAATAAGGGCTTCCCGGCGAACCAAAAGGGTTCGGGAAAAAATAAGGGATGAAAATAAAAAAAAACTATACACCCGACAAGTCGAAAACCTGAAAAGGCGGCTTGGGCAAAAAAGGGTATCCCGGTGGACTGAAAACCCGTAAGGGCGATCCAGGCAAAAGTTAGGGATCAAAGCGTAACACTATGTCTCATTGGATCACCTTGCATCCAGACTTCGGTATCGACTATCAAGGTCGGACGACACTAATCAATCTGATATACCTTCAATCAACAGCAAAGTGATGAGATGCTCGAGGACATAAGGGCAATATCAGAGTTGGAACCCAGTGGGATTATTCACATAGCTGTTTTGTTTAGTTTTTCACAAATTGTGTAAATTCTATTTTTCGGCGGCGTTCTCTTACTAGGACGCCAACCTCTTGTACAAAAACGCCTATTTACAGGCCAAACTTCAAATTCAATACAAATTCATTTTCAGACAAATTTCAAACTGTTTTTTCATTTATCTATTTTGTTTTGCAAAGAACGTCCAATGTTCATTTTTGATATATGCATTTGACATTAATTGCTGCTCATGAATATTTACAAGCGAAACAAAAGACGATTACGGGTAATATTAGAAACAGGGGCAAATAAGAATTGTCTGAACTGTATAGTTGCTCTATCCACCAGGTACCGGGTAAATTCATCTGAAGAATATGGCGAAGATACTTTCACTCCCCGCAGAGTAAGACAGTCTTGGTAGCTCTCCCAGCTGTCACTTGCAACTATGAACGAATCAACAATACTCTCCCCAAGTAGAGTTGATCTACCATCAGCACTAAAAAGGGTTGATATCCCTGACAATCTTAATATTCCCCAAAAGAATATAAGAATGTTCCCCGGCAGAGTACAGGATACCCCCCAGGGGAGTCATTATTTCCCCAGCACGGTTTGAAAAAGCTTCCCCAACGGAGTTGAAGCATCATCCCCAGTAGACTCTGGAAGTTTATCCCCAGCAGAGTACAAAATAAATCTCCCCAGCCCAGTTCAAAAGACCATTCCCAGCAGAATTCAGAGGATTATCCTCACAAAATTCTAACAGGGTTATCCCCAGCAAGTTGCAACTGAAAGATTATCCCCAGCGAAGTTCTTTCCTTTCACAAACAGGAATTCAATCCTCAACAGATTCTCAATATCACCAGCAACGATAATCCATCCCCAGTAGAGTTTATCAGTGGAATCCTCAGCAGAGCATCTCTTCCCCACAAAGTAATCTCCTCGTCAGTATTATTCCCCAACAGAGTTATCTTCTCCTGCAGGTTTATTCTCACAATCATCTTCGTTCGTCATCCCCAACGGAAACGAAGAATTCAACTCTATTCTCCAGCAGCTATCCGAGATTTATTTTCCCCAGCTAAAACATTACATTTCCATACATCATGATACATACATATACGCATCATATAATACAATCTCATTTATCTTGAGAACATCATTGCTTGATCCATGTCATGCATTGCATATGACTGACCTTTACCTTTCAGGAAAGATGCAGTTAAGTTCTCAACTATGTGGAAGACCTCCTCTGGTTCAGTTAGATCGCCGCGAAGATCTCCCTGATTCGTATTCCAGTTGAAGTTATTCCAAGGCCTTGTCTGGTCCAGTTAAATCGATTCCTAAAGATTTTTCTTATGCCGATCCAGTCAAAGTTAATCCAAGACCTCCTCTGGTTCAGTCAGATCGTCGATAAGATCTCCCTGATTTGTATTCCAGTTGAAGTTATTCCAAGACCTTGTCTGGTCGAGTTAAATCGATTCCTAAAGATTTTTCTGATGCCGATCCAGTCAAAGTTAATCCAAGACCTCCTCTGGTTCAGTTAGATCGCCGCGAAGATCTCCCTGATTTGTATTCCAGTTGATGTTATTCCAAGACTTTTTGTCTGGTCCAGTTAAATCGATTCCTAAAGATTTTTCTGATGCCGATCCAGTCAAAGTTAATCCAAGACCTTGTCTGGTCCAGTTAAATCGATTCCTAAAGATTTTTCTGATGCCGATCTAGTCAAAGTTAATCCAAGACCTCCTCTGGTTCTTTTAGATCGCCGCGAAGATCTCCCTGATTCGTATTCCAGTTGAAGTTATTCCAAGACTTTTTGTATGGTCTAGTTAAAACGATTCCTAAAGATTTTTCTGATGCCGATCCAGTCAAATCTAATCCAAGACCTTGTCCTGTCCAGTTAAATCGATTCCTAAAGATTTTTCTGATGCCGATCCAGTCAAAGTTAATCCAAGACCTCCTCTGGTTCAGTTAGATCGCCGATAAGATCTCCCTGATTCATATTCCAGTTGAAGTTATTCTAAGATCTTGTCTGGTCCAGTTAAATCGATTCCTAAAGATTTTTCTGATGCCGATCCAGTCAAAGTTATTCCAAGACCTTGTCTGGTCCAGTTAAATCGATTCCTAAAGATTTTTCTGATGCCGATCCAGTCAAAGTTAATCCAAGACCTCCTCTGGTTAAGTTAGATCGCCGATAAGATCTCCCTGATTTGTATTCCAGTTGAAGTTATTCCAAGACTCTTGTCTGGTCCAGTTAAATCAATTCCTAAAGATTTTTTTGATGTCGATCCAGTCAAAGTTAATCCAAGACCTCCTCTGGTTCAGTCAGATCGATGATAAGATCTCCCTGATTCGTTTTCCAGTTGAAGTTCAGACCACCTATCAACAGTCTCCAAATGACATCTGTAAGCCCATTCCTAACGTCACAATGCTGATACCACTTCATGCGAGTGCAAATTTCTGGGCACTCTTGTGTTCAATCATCTTCCACCTTCGGATCACGAAAGGCCCGAAAGCCAATCTATATCCTCAGGTTTAAGAAAATTGAACAGGGGCAGCTGTTGTAACCCAAAATTTTCCCTCTCATATTCCCCAAGACATTGCAAGAATAATCTCCAAATGGCTCAAGATTGCTCAAGAGTTGGACAGTCAAGCTATCTCCTAAGGAAGTCAACCTCAAATTAGGGTTTTGTGTTGCATCAAGGTCCTTGCATCCAAATGACCTCAAGTTCTCCCCAATATCCTAATATTTTCTCAAGTTCATCCATGTCAAATTTCAAGCCTTGCAGAGGAAGTTTGGTCAGTCAATTGCTCAAAGGGTCCAAAAATCGACTATGCTAGGGCAAAAGTCAACTATGACCTATAAATAGTCAAACTTCAAGATTTTTTGTCAACATTCTCATTTTGAAGGATATTTCATCATTTGATCAAGGGTTGATCATGATTCATCAAGGATTGCTCAAAATTCATCAAGACTCAAAAGTTGCTAAATTAGGGTTTTGTAGGAAAAGTCAACTCAACTTTGACCAAGCATAACTTTCTCATACTTTATGAGAAATGACACATCCAAATCTCATTTTGAATAGGATGAAATTTACTAAAATCCATCTTCACACCCCCAAGATCAAGAAATACACTCACAAGAAGTTATAAATTTGGACATTATAGATCATTTTTGAAAATCAACAAAAACACCTTTTTTGCCAAAGCTTATAACTTGATCATGGAACATCAAAATCAGATGAGATCAAAAGCGTTGGTTAGAGGACATATCAAGATTTCTAAAAAGTCAAAGAACCCTTCGAAAAGTTCAAAATTGAAGAAGTTATGCATTGTTGAAGTTAGGCATTTTTGCAAAATTGCCAAAAGTCAATTATCCCCAAAACTTCAAATTTTGTCAAATGGCCCCATTCTTTTCCACTTGATTTAATCTTGTCACACTACACACGTGTCCTAGCTTTAGTCTTGTGTCCATTTATTAATTTTTCTATTTTATTTGATTTTTTATTGAATTAATATATTTTAAATCAATTTAAATCAAATAAAATCACAAAAACTTGATTACATGAGATCTGTTTCTATTTTCAGGACCTAATCATCATCAATGACATGATCAAACTCGTATCTCACCATATTATGAACAAAAAGATGGATTTTGGGCAAATTTGGAATGTTATCAATGGAGGATCAAATCATATCTCCAAACATCAATGTGCAAAGATTCAAGTCCAAATTGTTGACCTAATCTAATGCAGAATACATATACAATGCAAAGGCACGAGTTTTAGAGGTTAGAAGCTGCATAACCATCAAAACCAAACTCGAGAAAACTTGGAAAAAGCTTGAAACTGAAATCCTTCTTAGAGACGCTTTCAAGAGCAAATATCAACACCACTCCATTGCTGGACCTCCACTGAGTCAGAAGCAATCAAAAGCATACTCTCATACCCTCTCAATCGCGCTGCAAGTCTCTCACAAAACCTCTCTGCACTTGAAATCGCAACTCCATATTTTTGCATCTTTTGAACAAATCTTTGGTATATTCATGGTGCTCATTCAATTTGCAAGCTTTCTGCATTAACCAATTGTGTTCATATGACCTGTAGTGCCATACCCGAATCTAGGGTTCTTGGTTTTTGTTTTTGGGCATTTTATTTTCAGGCAAAATCAGTGCAATTCATGGACATAGATGTAATCAAGAGAGGAAGACGAACATGACCCTGGTCTTGGAATCAATTTCCATGGCCTAGAACTAGTTTTAGGACAAACCTACGGATTTAGCTGCGGATATAAATCCGCAGGTAAATAACCAGGGTGAACGAGGAAGAAGATGACACGTCCCCCTCCCATTCGCTGATTCAAATCTGGCGAGTGTTTTTTATAGTTTCTGGCATATTAATTGTTTTTTCCATATAATAATTATTGTTCATTCCACTAACAAACAAAGCGCGCTGGCTGAGTGGAGGAGACGTTGGCCAATGACTCACAGGACCTGGGTTCAAATCCCAGGTCCACCATATTACTTTGTATTATTTTTCAACAGGTTATTGGGTGTGAATGCAAACGCATAACATACCATGGTCCCTCATTCAGATGCTTGCCAGATGGCCCTAGGCCAGATCTGGTGGTCCAGATGGAGCGTGCATCATGCTCTTAAGTCAAACGTGCCACATGGAATTCCAGAAGTCAACCAGGCCTGCTTGAATTGGGCCATCAAATTGCTAATCTCACCTCCTATACAGGCCCAAACCCTCACTCTCTCTATTTTTATTTATTTTCTTTATATTATTTCTTTAAGTCATTTATTGTTATTATTATTATTTAATTAACCAATCAAGACTTTTTCCTCATAAAATCAAAAACCAAAAAATATATTTTATTTATTAAAATTAAATTTAGCACTTTATTTTTGTAAATAAATATTAATTTAATTAATTTAGTCTAATTAGGAATTAACATAAATATCTTTTTGCAAAAATTAAAATTAATGTAGATAATTAGTTTTTACTAACTTTGATCAAATTTATTTTATTTCTTTAAATATCAAAAAATCCAAAAATATTTAATAAATTAATTTATTTATTTATTAATTCAATAATTAGTTTAATTTAATTTCTTTTTAATTCAAAAATAAACAAAAAAATCTTTTTCTTTAATAAACCAAAGGGCCAAAACCCTAAAATTCGTCCGATTTAATTTCTCGCACGTAATCCATTATTTATTCAATATTGTATCTGTTTCCCGGAATGTAATAGTTTAATAGGACTTTAAACATTTTATCGCTTTATTTATTTTCCGCATTTTAATTTCAATGGTTGTTTTTGGCGATGTAAATACCCGACGCCTTGTAATAGTTAGTTTAAATTTCCGCAATTTAATTTCCGCAACTTATAAACTGTTAGATGTTTGGTAATAGGGAATGCATGACAAGATTAATCGTTCAAAACCTAAAATCAACATAGATCACCCATGACATGTACAAAGATAAAATTAACCGAAACAACACACTCGCACATGCGCACTCTTAGGGTACACCTCGCTTGGTTGCCTTCAAACGTGGTCATTAAGTATAGGAAGTTTTAGAGGTCGCCCTCTTGTCCAAAGATCATAGTCTCCTCGAAACGGTTGCCTCGGAAAAATGATCTAAGACATTAGGGTTACCGCTAAGGCGTCCTAACATTGCTTTAGTGACCGCACGTCCCTTAATCGAATTAACCCTTAAAACTCCAACGACGATGCTACCTACTCATCAATAGTAGGATAGCATTGTCTAAAGGACATTAGCATAGAACGATTCCTTTTTCGAGTAGGTAGATGGTTCTTAAGTACTTGCTCTCTCAAAACAAAACAAAACTTTTCGCACTTACACCTTTCAAAACAAAAACTTCTTTCAAACCCACAAACACAAAGAAAAGCAAATTTTGAAAACACTTTGAGAAAGTACCTAAGAGCCCGTGGATAACCACAGATAGAAAGGGTGCTAACACCTTCCCTTTCTATAATCTACCCCCCAGACCCGAGAAACATCTCGAAAAAGGAATTTTTCTGTGCTTTTTTTCTTTCCTTGTTGGATAAAATAAAATACGGTGGCGACTCTTGCTTACCGCGGCATTTTGTGAAAACAAACGCAAAACGCGAACCAGCATTCCAAAACAGTCAGTTCTCTCCCACCGTATCACACCAGCAATCCTTGGTACTGCAGGCTTCCAGCGCTGATATGTATTGGCATCTCCAGTGATGAGCAAAGGTTTCCAACAAGCAGCCCCATGAAGTCTATTTCTTGGCATTGCATATAATTATCATTACATAACATTGCATCTTCAAAAGTTTGTAGCCGATCCGTCAGAATGGATCTTTGCGGCAAAAGAAGTCCAAACATGCATACGAAGCATAAGCTAGATCAGGTACCTTACATGAAAGACTTGAATCATTCAAAGACAACAATGCATTCCCACAAGAGCGTATCACGTCCCAAAATCCACAGCTGGTGACCTTCACCTCCACCTATTCCCCATAAAATCAATACACCTTGTCAATCTAAGCCCAGTTTTCGTCTGGTAGCCAGTTCCCGTATGACAAATAATTCAGTCTCCAAACACTCGTCTGTGTCGGTTTCCAAACACTCGTCTGTGTCAACTCATAAACACTCATCCGTTTCAGTTCTTCAAACACTCGTCCGTGTTTAACCTTTCTTTGATACTCATCCGTATCGATTCAAACGCTCGTCTGTGTTATACCTTCCTTGTATTTGCATCATGCTATGTTACAAGTCCGATATCTTCCTTGTATTGGCATCATGCTACATTACAAGATTGATCTCTTCCTTGTATTGGCATCGTGCTACGTTACAAGTATGATCTCTTCCTTTTATTGGCATCATGCTACGTTACAAGTCCGATCTCTTCCTTATATTGGCATCGTGCTATGTTACCAGTCCAATCTCTTCCTTGTATTGGCATCGTGCTATGTTATAAGTCAGATCCCTTCCTTGTATTGGCATCATGCTACGTTACAAGTCCGATCTCTTCCTTGTATTGGCATCGTGCTACGTTACAATTCCGATCTCTTCCTTGTATTGGCATCATGCTACATTACAAGTTCGATCTCTTCCTTGTATTGATATCACACTATGTTACAAGTTTAATCTCTTCCTTGTATTGGCATCACGCTACGTTACAAGTTTGATCTCTTCCTTGTATTAGCATCACACTACGTTACAAGTTCAATCTCTTCTTTGTATTGGCATCTCGCTACGTTACAAGTCTGATCTCTCCCTTGTA
The DNA here is from genome assembly GCA_948472305.1 of Vicia faba. Classification (NCBI taxonomy): domain Eukaryota; kingdom Viridiplantae; phylum Streptophyta; class Magnoliopsida; order Fabales; family Fabaceae; genus Vicia; species Vicia faba. The sequence goes on along the minus strand of OX451737.1, from coordinate 1,080,949,064 downwards.
TTGGCATCATGCTACGTTACAAGTCCGATCTCTTCCTTGTATTGGTATCATACTACGTTACAAGTTCGATCTCTTCCTTGTATTGGAATCATTCTACGTTACAAGTCAGATCCCTTCCTTGTATTGGCATCACACTACGTTACAAGTTTGATCTCTTCCTTGTATTGGCATCATGCTACGTTACAAGTCTAATCTCTTCCTTGTATTGGCATCATGCTATGTTACAAGTTCGATCTCTTCCTTGTATTGGCACCGTGCTATGTTACAAGTCTAATCTCTTCCTTGTATTGGCATCATGCTATGTTACAAGTTGGATCTCTTCCTTATATTGGCATCATGCTACGTTACAATTCCAATCTCTTACCTGTATTGGCATCACGTTACATTACAAGTCTGATCGCTTCCTTGTATTGGCATCACGCCATGTTACAAGTCTTTTAGGCCTTTGTGTTTGCATCATGCTACCTTCTAACACTCGTCGTCTCAATTTCTAAACATTCATCGTGTCCTGATCGATGTCTTCCTTTTGGTTATCGTGTTCTGATCGATACCTCTCCTGCAAATCATTGTGCCCTGATCGATGTATTCCTGTTAGCCATCGTGTCTTGATCAATGTCTTCCTTTTGGTTATCGTGTCCTGATCGATACCTCTTATGCAAATCATCGTGTCCTGATCGATGTATTCCTGTTAGCCATCGTGTCCAGATCGATGTCTTCCTTTCAATTATCGTGTCCTGATCCGTGTTTTCCTCTGAGTCGCCGTGTCTTGATCAGTGTACTCTGATGTCGTTGTGTCGTGATCGACGTATATCTCCAGTTTAGTCCCACCTTTTTTGTTAATTCCCAAGAAGATATCATAAAATAAAATAAAAAACAATAATAAATAAACACTCACGCTTCCTTTCAGAACAAATTTTTGGCATTGGTATTTAATCATCTTCTATCTTGAACTTCCGAAAGGCACGCGCCAATCATACTTTCAGGTTTAAGACGATTAAATAGGGGCAACTGTAATACCCCAAAATTTTCGTACCCTTTCACTTTTATCTTGCTTATGCATTTTGCACTTCTCATTTCATGTATAACCTCCATTAGGTTATTTAACAACGTCATGCATCATTGGTAAATAATTTTGCATGGGATCATGGATTTCGAGGAATTAGGATTGTTGTATGGCTGTAAGGCTCCCATCTTCGCATAAGCTTGTTTAGGTTGATTTCTCCATCAATCATTTGTTTGAAGCTAGGGTGTTTATTTCCTGGACTACTTTATCGTGAAACTACAGGGGTATTCTTTCTTCCCAACATCAAGTTGAAATATTTCTTCAAGGCTTAAGAATTAGGGTTTTCGTCTGTTAATATTCAACCGAGGATCATTGGATTTTCAAGTCAAGGCTATCTTCCATATTCCCATATTCATTCTCTAGATTCTCTCAAGGCTTTGTTGATTGTGTTAAGACCACTGTTGAACCATGATACAAGGTGTTGAGTTTGAAGGTCCATTATGCTCAGGGCGTCATTATTTCAAATACTTGTTGCTTAATGTACAAGTTTAGTACGGATTAGAAGATGGAAATGAATTAAGGATTCATTGGAAATGTAAGTTTATTTTGTGTAAGAATCATTTCAATACGGGCAAGTTCACAAGGTCGTCATTCAAGTTTCATCAAAATCAAAATCTATTCAATGTCTTTTTTTACAAGCCACCTTGCAAGCCATAAAGCCAAAAGTTAAAGCCAAGGTTCAAGTTTTTGTGTTGATTATTTGAACTACAAACTACATGGAGAGTCAACAAAAGGGAAAAATCATTATTCAAATTTTCAGGGATACAAAATATTGTCAGGAGGGGTTTTCAAGTTTCATTCAAAGTGCCTTTTTATTCATTCAAGATTCATACAATTACAAAGAAATAAAAAGAAATTTCATTCAAATCAAGGTTCTATAATACTACAAGATCACACGAAATTTCTTAAGCCTAATATTCAATCTTCAGTCCAAAACTTGCCCATGTTGTTATGTCTTGCTATCTTGCTGTCCAATTTGAATTACTCCAAAACAATACACTTTTGCATCACAAATCTGCTACCTTATTGTACCTCCTGCCTACCTCCGTAAACTAGTACCGAAACATGCATTACATTAAACCAATCCACAATAAATTAAATTCAATAATTGCACTTGAAACCAGTTCAGAAAACAGTACCAAATGACCAAAACCAGAGTAACATTCATAAATCCAGGACCCTGCAAAAAAATCAGACCGAGAAAACAATTTAACTCATAAAACAATTAACCAATTCCGTTAACTGTCCAAAATAGAATTCATCTAACCAAAATTCCAGCTCATCCTAAATGTACTATAACTGATTTCTAACATTCTAACATCTCCTAACCCAAACAGATCTCAACTAACTTTTAGCTTATTTTCCAGCTAACTGTTTTTTTAAACTTCCTAACTGTAACAAAATCCAAAACAGATTTCAACCAATCTTCTAACAAATTCTGCAACTGTCTCGCTAACCCCCACCTTACTAACAAAATTTAACCACCTCCATAACAAAAAACTAAGAGAATAACTAACTCAATTTATTTTAACAGAACCATAACAGAAATCCCCAACTAATTTCCCAACCAATCTAACATCCTAACTGTCACAACAGAATCCTAACCAGTCAATTATAGTAGAATTTTCTAATTTCCTAACAACCTCTAACAGAAAACTGAAACTCCTAACAGATTCCTACCTTCTAACCAACTTCTAATAAACTTCATAACAAACTATCAACAGAATTCAACAAACAGAAAGGGATATAACGGAATACAGAGAAGAAAGAGGAAAATTCACGATTCAGCTTTCATAAATAATTATTCAACCAGAAATACTCACCAAAAGTCTCAAGAACTCTCTGAATATCTCGGCCTCTTCTTCAAGTTTCTTCAACCGGCTACACCAATTTTTTTTTCTCTTCATCAATCTTCATCACCTTGCTCCATCATCATCATCATCCTCATCTTGACTTGCTACAATCAACATCATCAATACCTCTTCATTTAACTTTGCATCGTGTGAACATCAACTATAATAGTATCGAGCTTCTTCGAGCAACAATTCTTCAAGAATCTTCGATATCCATAACTCAACAATCTTCATGGGCTTCAACGTAATCTTCTCTCTTTCCAGATTTCCATGTATTTTGGTATTCATCTTCATCTCTGCAACAAACATCACCAATCCCCATCCTCCCGCCACGACTTCATAACGAATCTGCTATTTCCTCACATCTTCATCAACACTTCACTACACAGATCAACAACAATAATATCAATAGAAACGCAAAATTGAGAGGATAATTTGGAATCGGAAAAGATCAATAGAAGAAACGAACATTCTTTGGACTTCTCGTCATATTCTCCGGCGTCTAAGGCACCCCCAAAGTATTTCTGGTATGTAATCTCTGTTCTCTTCATGGTTTTCATATGAGTCGTAGGAGTTTGAGTCCGGATTGAAGCATAGATGGGGAATGATATGAAAGGGGAATCGTACGGGGTATGTTGAGTAAGTCAGAGACGGTCAACGGCGGAGGTGATGGTTGATTGAGGCAGTTTGCTTAATTTTTCCTATTAGTTTTAGGATTAATTGAATTAATGTTTGAAAATGATTAGAATTAAGATTTTGTCACACTCTTGTCAATTCTGCATCCTTGATTCAATTTCCTTGGCCTAAGGAATGGTTTAATGCTTCCAATGGATATTTATTCGCACCATGAGTCATTAGCGGAATATTTTTTGCATTGTATAGTCTTGTATTTTTGTGCAGGGCTATTACACAATGATTAGGATGTGTGTGATTTATTTTCACAAGGACACTTCGACTCTCATTTTTATATCCGATTTTCTGATTACTTCTTTGTTGCTTAGTGAAGCTTATACAAAGTTTTCGGGTTTCTCAGCTTTCGTCGGCTAAGTGACGAACTTGTGTTCGATTGGTATTCTCACCTCCTACCTTCGTAGTTCTTCGCACTTTACTACATTTCTTTACTGTTATTCTAGATATCATGAGAAATAGATATTTTATATCTTTCTAGATACCATGAGAAGTAGGAAATAAAGAGCGTACGCTCGAAGTCGCTGTTTAAAGACCCGTAGCAGGCATTCCGCACTTCATTTGCTATATGTGTTGTACTGGTGTTTATTTCTTTGGTTGTTGATCGATGAGTCACTCAATTTAGGAATTGAGATCACGACTTCGCTCTCAGTGCATTCTCCCTATAGGATTTTATCGCTTTCCTTTATTTCTTGTTGATCGATGAGTCACTCAATTTAGAAATTGAGATCACGACTTCACTCTCATTGCATGTTCCCTATAGGATAGTTTTGTTAGACTTTATTTGGCATGCTAACCTAGATAGGATCTTTCTAGACATGCTATCTTGATCTTATTCGCTTGTTTTCTTTATCCTTGTACATACCATGTTCCCTTAGGATGCACTTGCTCCGTTCGGACGTAAGTTAGACCTTAGGTTGCAAACCACGCATGCTAACATTAGGTAGAGATTTCCCTTTCATCCTTGATGTAGGACTACCATTGTATGATAACATTAGGTTAGAAATAGGCTTGTTTCCCTTAGACTCTTTTCTTCCCCTTTTGCATATGCATCTAAAACTAAAACCTTTTCCTTAGCAAATAAAAAACATGCTAACAACTTAAACCCTTTTTCCTTTTTGTGCGCCCAAGCACCTTTTCTCTAAAACCCTTTTCAAGTAAGGACATGATTAATTTACTTCTGTGCCAACGTATAAGTCTCCAAAGGTCGAGCTGCGGCAGAAGGCGGAATTAACATTGTTCATAAAAAACACAAACAAACAAAGACATGTTATCCGAACTACGGTAGCTCTAATTCCTCAAAAGGATACATAGGCATTGGAGTAGGGCCCAAGCGAGTACAACTTTATTTTCCCTACATTCTTTTCTCATTTCTTTTGCATGCATTCTCCCTTTAGCAGTAATAAACAATAAGCATAGATTAAACACACCCATAAGATTATAACAATAAGAGTGGATACCATAGAGTACTACGGGCGTGTGGGGGTGCTAATACCTTCCCCTCGCGTAACAAACTCCCTTACCCGATCTCTCGGTCGTAAGACCGTGACTTCTCCCTTCTCAGATTTTCTTGATGTTTACCTTTCCCTTCATGTGGGATAAAAGACGTTCGATGGCGACTTCATTGTTTGATGATTTTTAGCCGATTGTTTCACTAGGGATCGAACCTATGGCCTTTTCAATAATAACCTCAGTGTTAAAAATACCTCGGTATTAAGTGCATACTTCCCATGACGACCTTAGTAACCTCGATTTAGTTGCCGAGGTAAAACGCATTATACGTCTGACGTTACAAGTGTTATTTATAGTAGTGTAAATCATAAGTCGTTCAAACCAAATCGGTTATTGGAGGCTTGGAAATATCAAACTCAATTAAATGATGATAATAAGATCTTAATACAATAAACTCTCAAGTAATTTTTTTTTGAAGTACAAGACCAACCAATATCCAATGAAACAATTTATCGAACACTTAGTGTGTAATTGATAAAACTAAGTGAAATAATTTATCGAATACTTGGTGTGCACTTAATTTTTCAGATTTTCCTTTGAACTTTGTTGGTATGAAATACCTCTTACAATCTAACAGATTTTAAGATAATCAACAAAATAATTTAACAATCAAAGGATTTGTCTATACGAATTAATTGCATAATTAAAGAGTTTAACAAATTGCTAATAAAGTGTAAATATATATATATATATATATATATATATATATATATATATATATATATATATATATATATATATATATATATATATATATATATATATATATATATATATATATATATATATATATATATATATATATATATATATATATAGAGAGAGAGAGAGAGAGAGAGAGAGAGAGAGAGAGAGAGAGAGAGAGAGAGAGAGAGAGAGAGAGAGAGAGAGAGAGAGAGAGAGAAAACGACACGAGGATTTGTTTAGGAAGTTCACCAATCGTCCTTGCTATGGTTATGTCTTCCAATTCTGTTTAGAATTGAGATAAATTTCTTACTATGCAAAACGTTGTTTTGTAAGAGAAATGTAGCAATCCAACCCTACAAACCCTATATTTGATGTTGATCCTAGAAATTTCTCTTCCCTTGATCTTAGTTTGATCAAGTCACCAACAATAAAAATTTGATCCATTGTCTCGCGCTACTCCTTTACAAGAAACCATTGTTCTTTGAAGCTCTTCACTCGGCCAAATCCAATTTGTGAATTGTTGTCACCCAAGATTTCAAAATGATTCACCATCTCTCGCTACTCCTTTACAAGAGCCTTCGGGTCTTCAAAGCCTTTCACTCGGTCAAATCCAATATTTGTGAAACCTTGTAAAAAACCACAATTCCACACTTTGATCTTGAGGTAAAAACTCTCACAGTTTTTCCGATGAAACCCCATATGATTCTCAACCCAACGTTAGGTTACAACTAACACGAATTGAACGTTATTAACAAAGTCTAGATGACACCCAAATAGTGAATGATTATATGTACTTTGTTTATGTGTTTGCATAGATGCAAGGTTGAAGATGATGAGCTATCTTAGTGTGTGTTTATAATTTCATCAAGTTGAAAAAAATGCATGTATGAAGTATATATAGGTGTGCAAGTTGGAGGCAAAAGGGAAATTTAGAAGTTTGAAAAGGAAAACAATTTTTGAGAAATTATGACACATGTAAGTTATGTTTAGACACATGTAATGACATGTGTCGACCTATATGAGGTCATTGTGTCAACACAAAGTTACAGAGGCTATATGCTTTAAAATAACAATACATGTGTCGGCATGAAACACAAATGTGTCGACAAATCTAAGGTTTCATAGTGACACGTGTAGACCTGAAATAAAGAATACGTCGATACATAGTTAGAGCCTACATGCTTTATTATTGATCCATGTGTGTTGATGCATAGAATGGATGTGTCGACACATGCAACTAATTTTGATGCAAAAAATTTATTTTTAGTGCATGATTCCTATTGACAAACTTTTCAAACCTTTTCAAATATGTCCTAGATGTATTCTAAGATCGCTAATGCAAGAGTGTACACAATGACTAAGAGATACCGTTCAATATACCAAAATATATAAATTTATCCTAGTTTTGGCATCATGCAAAACATCTATCTAAGAGGCAAATGCATTCACATTATGTTCTTATTCTTTGGCAGAAGGCTTGAGGCCATAATTTGATATCAAACTAGTTCCAATGGTTTAAGATCAAAAACATTAGAGAGGTCAGACAAATATTTAAAAACAGTTTTCCCAGAACATCATATTTGGAGTTACACCTTCATCCTTACAGTATATTGCATTTGCAATAATAGTTGAGGCGATGGTGATAGGGACCCCATATACAACATAAAGAATGGCTTTCTCCATATTTATCTCTTGGACATATGTTTTCACCTAGAATTCTTTGACCAAATTAGGGTAAGTAGAGCCATAGAGCATATCAAAGAACCCATCACATTCTTTGAACATATTAGGGTAAGTAGGGCCATAGAGCATATCAAAGGGCCATAAAGCATATCAAAGATCAAAGCCTTGAGCCACCCTTTCTTAGAAGTTATAATATGGTAGGGGAACTGACTTTTAGGTTTCGCGTTTTATCACAAATGTTGCAGATAGCAAGAGTCACCACCGAATTTTCTTTTATCCAATAAAGGAAAGGGTGAAAAGAACAGGAAAGACCTTTTGAGAATTTTCTGAGTTTGGGGGGTAGGTTATGAAAGGGGAAGGTGTTAGTACCCTTTTCATTCGTAGTTATCTACGGGCTCTTAATCACTAGTTCACTTTTGAAATTCTTTGTGTTTGAAAATATTTTGAAAATGCCTAAGTGAGGAAATTTTGTAATGATTCTCGTATCGTTGAGAATGTATAAAAAATGTTTGTTTTGAAAATATTTATTGAAACAAAGTGTCGTTTTGTGAGAAGATATTTTCTTTCGAAAAAATTGTGAGCAAGCGACTACGAGCGTTCTACCTACTCAAGGTCTTTATTGTTCTTATCCCTCTCCTTTAGATAGTGCTATCCTACCATTAGTTAGCAGGAAGCCATATCGTTGGATGTTTGAGGGACGGGCGCGAATCATCATACAGTCACAAAGGCAACTCGTAAGACGCTTTAGCAATTGTTGTAAGGGACTAAGATCATTGACTGAAGGCATCATTGAAGGGTCATCGAGAACCTACGATCTTTTAACCGAGGGTATTTGCTAAAGCGTCCCACGTTCGAGGGATATGATTGTTTTATCCGAAGGCAACATGTGAGGTTACCCTAAAGGTGCGCGTGTGCGAAGTGTTTTGATTTCAGTTAATTTATCTTAGATTAATGGTTATCTAGCATTTTGTTTTAGATCTTGCCATACAATCCTATTAAACTAACAGAAATAAGGAAAGCAATAAATTGCGGAAATTAAATGTCCTACACTATTACAATGCTTCGGGAATGGGGGTACAAATTTATGAATGGGGAGAAAAGTAAAGTAAATCCTATTTTATCTATTACATCCCTTAAAAGTTACATAATTATGAAAATAACGATGCGAAAAATAAACAAACACACGGAGATGGTGAAAAGGAAAAGAAAGTTAAAACCTAAGAAATTCTAATATTTTGGTGTTTTATTTAGAAAAATATTTTATAGTGTAAAAATAATAAACCCCAATTCTAATTAATTTACAAACTAATTAATAAAATAAAACAAAGTGTGATTAAATTAAAAATTTTATTTATAATAATTTAATTAATTAATTAAAAACCTAAATCTAATATATTTTTTTTTGGGATTTTTCACATGATCATAAAATAGATATAATAAATTAAGAGTGTGTAAAAAATCATCTTAAAATGAGAAGTTTTGATTGGTTAAAAATTGGTTAAAGTTTGTTAAAAAAAACTAAAGAAAAATAGTGGTAAAAAAGGTTTTGTGGCTGCCAAGGCTTGAACTCAGGACCTTAGGGCCACAGTTTTAAAAGCTTACCACCAGGCCACACACATATAGTATTAAGGAAGTGCATTAGTGAAAATATATTTGAAACATACTTCTGAAATAACAAAAATCAAAATAAACCACAAAATGGCAAAAGGGGGGTTCACTATGGTTCGAACTCTCGCCCTTGTAGTGAAAGTGACATGAAACACGCTGCTTGCCATTGGGGTGGCTATTACATCCATTCATTAACATAACAACTAACAAATATATAACAAGCTTGTTTTTTTTTTAATTTGAAAAATGGAGCCACCATCTTCATCTTCTTCGCTGAATCATCATCATCAACATCCATGGTTGAAAACTCAGCTCCCTCATTTCTCGTCCATTTACAAAAATGTAAAGATGGAAGTTCATCAAAATTTCATCAAGAATCCAATGATATCATTGGTTTGAATCAAAACTAAAAAATAAACATGAATTTAAGCAATAACCAGAAAACTCTAAAAAAGTTCAGAATCACGAATCTTCACATACAAGCGCAATTAATAATAATTAACCTAGGGCTAAGCTTCAGGACATTGATATCTACATTTTTTATCTTTTATTTGAACACAAAGGATGAGTGTGTATGGAGTTTTAAAAGTCAAGAAAACTTACCTCTTGAACAAAACTCAGAACTTGTTCCACCACTCCTAGAGACAATGTAATGGTGTAAAAAGCTTCCTTGAACTCCCAGGAAGCTAATGGTATTCTCAGCTTGCCTTAGAACCCTCTAAAACATTCCAACCAAATCAATTTGAAAATGGAAAAAGTGATTTTTAGGTGATGATGGTGGAGGTGTTACAGTTGTTCCAAGGGTGTGGATAACTTCTATTTGATGTATAAAAGGTGTCTGAAGTGAAAATTCAGAGAATGCACAAGTGGATTGTTGTTTATGGTTTGAACTTGCTTCAATGGTGGTTTTTGAGAAAATTTTAGTTTTTTGAGCTTAGAGGCTATCTTCCATATTTATATAGGTGGAAAATGACTTGTATAACTTGCAGAAATCAAGTTCAGTTCCAATTGAATCATGGTTTGGACATTTGGTTAACTTTTGCACAAGAGTGTGAGTTTGCTTCATGGGGAAGGAAGAGTGATTCAAGGGATTTGATTCAACTTTTCAGACCTTGTAGGATAGCATTTTATACTAAAATATTTTGCTGATCTTCATAGCTGGTTTTAAGCTCAAAAGAAGAGAGTTGTTGGCAGAAGTTAAGCTTTATGCAAATGGAAACTTTGCTTTTGCAAAATCACCCATAAATGGTGTTATTTATTGAACAACCCTTCAAGTTCTTGTGAAATATATTTAGGACCTATGTAATCACTTAATTATGGAGATATTTGGAGATAACATAGCCTGAAAAGAGAGATCTTGTAACTTTGGTTGGATTTTTGGCCATAAGGTCATCAAAAAATGACTTATGATTCAAGTTTGAATGGCCAACTTATTCTCTACGAATCTCCTAGGTCAAAAATAATATATTTGTATTCTCTGACATTTTGGAAAGATTGAATCAAGATCTACAACTTTCATGTGTTGAGTTTTTGCTGAATCAATTTGGATCTTAGTGAAAAATGGCCATCAAGTAATGACTTTGTTATGAACAACACACTTAGATATTTTTCTAAGTGTTGGAAAATTTTCCAACTTTTGATTTTTGTTAACTTTTTTCTTTATTTTCTTGACTTTATTGATTCTTGATAATCAAACTTGATAATTTTGAATGTTTTGACGATTCTTGATTTTTGAATTCCAATGTTGACCAAAAAGTCAAAGTTTGACTTTTGTGTGACTGTTGAGTTTTTATCAATTGATTCAATTCTTCAACTATCAATCACTTGTATTTTTAGAAATGTCTTGAGCCATTTAATTAGGCCAAGATGTTGTATTTGAGCCCTTGAGATCATGCTTTAAGCCATTAGGTCATGCACTAGGCCATAAGTCAATGATCGATCATCTTCAATCAAAACCCTAATTTGGAAATTTTTGACCTTTGATGATTTGAGGGATTTCCTTGAGGAATCATGATTAACCCTTTATAAAAGGATGAATATCACCTCAAAATGTTGATGTTGACAAAACAATCTTGAAATTTGACTGTATGTTGACTATAATTGACTTTTTATCTAATACAGTTGACTTTCAATCTTCTGAGCCATTGACTGAGCAAACATGTGATGCAAGACTTGAAGCTTGACATAAGAATTATTGAGGAGCCATGATGAACCATGAAATTCATTTGAGACCCTTGCAACCCAATCTTCCTTGAGAAGCACACAACCCTAGATATAAACCCTTGCTTAGGAGGATGTCTGACGAGTCAACTCTTGAGTAGCTTTGAGTATTTGAGACCTTTGTGAGCGTGTTTTTGAAGAAAATGGTAGGGAAATTTTGGGGTACAACAGCTGCCCCTGTTCAATCTTCTTAAGCCAGAAGAGTTAGATTGGCATGTCCACCATTCGCGACTTGAAGGTAGAAGATGATTGAACATATAAGTGCCCAGAAATTTGCACTCGCCGGTACACAAAGTAACTCCATTGGTTGATTATACCAGGAATGGACTTAAAGATGCCATTTGGAGAGGCAACAGTGAGTCATCGAAGATGGGCTTATAGATGCCATCCAAAGTAATTGCTGATAGAATTTAGGCTAAGTCTACGCTCGACTTCAACTGGAAGAAGTATCAGAATAAATTTATGCTTGATTTAATCTGAGCTAGAGGATGTCTACGCTTGTCTTTAACTGAGAAAAGTATCAAAATAAATATATGCTCGATTTAATCTGAGCCAGAAAATGTCTACTGGAAGAAGTTTCAGAATAAATCTATGCTTGATTTAATCTGAGCCAAAAGACGTCTGCATTCATCTTTAACTAGGAGAAGTATCAAAATAAATCTATGCTCGATTTAATTTGAGCCATAAAATGTCTACTGGAAGAAGTATCAGAATAAATCTACGTTTGATTTAATCTGAGCCATAAGATGTCTACTAGAAGAAGTATCAGAATAAATCTATGCTTGATTTAATTTGAGCCAGAAGATGTCTATGCTCGTCTTCAACTGGAAGAAGTATCAGAATAAATCTATGCTCAATTTAATCTGAGCCAGAAGAGGTCTCTTTGAGAATGAACCTCTGAGGAAATTGCTTAAATAGCCCTTTGTCTGATGTAGCCTTTGAGAAGACTGTCGGGACATATAAGTAGTTGATGATGTTTGTCTGGTGATTGATCTTTTCTGAAAAGGTAAATAGTTAGTTGTATGTAATGTCATGATGTATGAAATACATTACGTAATGATGTTCTCAAAATAAATGATATTATGCTATATGCGTTTCGTATGCATATGCTATAACGTTTGTAAATGATGTATGAATGTGAAATGTTGTTGAAGTGTATTTGTAAACCCATCCAGTATCTTTGTCTAGGAAAATAAATCCCTTATTGTTGCTAGGGAGACTGTAATATGTTGGAGAAATAAACCCTGTCGGGGAAATAAACCCTGTTGACGGAGAAATACTCTACTGAGGAAACACCCTTGCTGAGGAAATGAACTGTACTGATTAGAACTCTGTAGGTGGGTGATATTTCCGGGAAAAAGATCATATTATTTTATCCTCTGGGGGGGTTCGACTGGTGAGTATTATTGGTGTATCCTATTTTGTGGGGGATATATCTTTGTTGAAGATTGTTTTGTGAAGACTACTCTGTGGGGATAATCCAATGGATGTGGCTCTGTGGGGATTTGTGGACAGCTTGAATGTAATCCCAACTCCTAGAGTCTGGAGTAAATGCTTATTCCTGTTCTTATGCATATATTTGTTAACATCTAATCGTGTTCATATGCATATGTTTATTCAATTTTAGTCATTGGAAGTTTTTGCAAACAAAACATAATAAAAAACAATTTTTTTTTGATTTTTTAGGGTGTAGTTGTATTGATAGTTTGCCCATAAACAGGCAATTTTGTACAAAGAGACATAAATCGTAGTAGGAGGAAATTGTCATGAAATGAAAAGAGTATAAAATGAAAACAAAACATATAGCTATGTGGAAATGATCTCGTTGGGTTCCAACTCCACTATTGCCTCTATGTCTTCGAACATCTCATCCCTTGCTGTCAGAAGAAGTTGATTGAACTGATTTGTACCATTTGAACTTTTGACTTTGGTAATAAAGCTTTCTGTAAGTGATCCAATGGGACATAGTCGTACACTTTAATTCTTAATTTTTTCCTGGACCGTCCTTTCGGGTTTTCAGTTCACCAGGACATCCTTTCTTGCCCAAACTTCCTTTTTACATTTTCAACTTGCCGGGTGTACAATCTTATATATATATATATATATATATATATATATATATATATATATATATATATATATATATATATATATATATATATATATATATATATATATATATATATATATATATATATATATATATATATATATATATATATATATATATATATATATATATATATATATATATATATATATATATATATATATATATCCCTAATTTTTCCCGAACCTTTTTGGTTCGCCGGGATGCCGTTATTTTTGCCTAGGCTAGTCAACCTAGCGGGTCGTTTTCATGCGTAGTATCTTTTAACTATGTCCATGTTCACAGGATGCGGGAAACCATCACCGTCCATGGTGGTTAGTATCATAGCATCGCCCGAAAATACTTTCTTGAAAACAAATGGCCCTTCGTAGGTGGGGGTACATTTTCCCCTGGGATCACCTTGCGGTAGAATGATGCATTTTATTACCAAGTCACCAGCCTGATATACCCATTGCTTAATTTTCTTATTGAATGCCTTGATCATACATTTCTGATACATCTGACCATGACAAACAGCCGCAAACCTCTTTTCATCAATTAGATTCAACTAGTCTAGCCTGGTCTGAATCTACTCGTCTTCATCTAAGTCCGCATCTTTCATAATCCTTAAAGAAAGAATCTGAACTTTGACAGGTAAGACAACTTCCATGCCATAGACCAGAGAGAATGGGGTTTCCCCAGTTGATATTCGTGTGAAGTGTGATATCCATGAAGAGCAAATGGTAATATCTCGTGTCAATCTTTCTAAGTCACAACCATCTTTTGTATGATCTTCTTAATATTCTTGTTGGTGGCTTCCCCTGCGCGATTCATCTTTGGTCGATACGAAGAAGAGTTGTGGTGCTTGATCTTGAACTGCATGCAGAGTTCAATGATCATAGTGTTGTTGATGTTGGTACCATTGTTCGTGATGATTCTCTCAGGGATGCCATACCGGCAGATAATATTATGTTTTATGAACCGAGCGACCATATTCTTGGTAACAAAGGTGGACGAGGTTGCTTCAACCCATTTTATAAAGCAGTCAATGGAGACGAGAATGAAGCAATGTCCATTAGAAGCAGTAGACCTGATTTCTCCGATCATATCAATGCTCCACATTGCGAATGGCCAAGGAGCAGTCATGACGTTCAAAGGTACTGGGGGCATATGAATTTTATCAACATAAATTTGGCATTTTTGACATGTTCTCGAGTGGTGGTGACAGTCGATTTCCATAGTCGACCAATAGTAACCCGCTCTCAGAATCTTTTTAGCCATAATATTCCCACTCGAGTGAGTATCAAAGATGCCTTCGTGCATATCCTCCATAACTTTCTTTGTTTCCTTCTTGTCTACACAGCGAAGCAGAGTTGAATCGTGATTTCGCTTGTACAAAATTCCATTGCTCAAGAAGAACTTAGCCGAGAACCTCCATAGAAATTTCTTGTCATTGATTGATGCCCCTTAAGGGTATTCTTGAGCTTCAAAGTACCTTTTCACTTCATGAAACCATGGTTTTTCTTCTACTCCATCAATATCAATTTTGTAGCAATGTGCCGGTTCGTAGAATATTTCAATGGTAATTCTGGGAGCCTCATTGTCCCATATGATCTTGAACATGGATGACATGGTAGCTAATGCATCCGCCAACTGATTCTCTTCTCTTGGGATATGCTCCAAAGTAATCTCTTCGAAGTACGGAATCAAGGTTAGCACATGTTCTCAGTAAGGGATAAGATTCAGATGCTTCGTATCCCATTCTCCCTTGATATGACTGATTACCAAGGTTGAATCCCCATACACGCTCATAAATTTGATTCTCAGGTCAATAGCAACTTTAATACCCATGATGCACGCTTCATATTCAACCAAATTATTGGTGTAGTTAAAGCAAAGTATGGCACTGAAGGGCGTATGACAACCCCGAGGAGAGATGATTATAGCATCGATCCTGTTTCCAAGTGCATTAGAAGCTCCATCGAAAAATATAGTCCGTCGGGATCCTAGCTCAGGTCCTTCATACGGTCCAGGCTATTCACAATCCGTAACTAGCATAATATTCTCACCCGGGAATTCGAAATTCATAGACTGATAGTCATCTATAGCTTGATGTACCAAATGATCTGCCAGTACACTTCCTTTGATTGCTTTTTGAGTAGTGTACTGAATGTCGTATTCTGTTAAGACCATTTGCCATCTGGCTATTCTTTCGGAGAGAGCTGGCTTCTTGAATATGTACTTGATGGGATCCATTTTAGAGATCAATAAAGTAGTATGGGTTAACATATATTGTCTTAGTCGGCGAGCAGCCCATGCCAAAGTGCAACAAGTTTTCTTGAGCACTGAATATCTTATTTCACAGTCGGTAAACTTTTTGCTAAGATAGTACATTGCATACTCTTTTCGACCAGACTCGTCATGATGCCCCAATACATACCCCATTGAGTTCTCTAGCACTGTTAGGTACATGATTAAAGGCCTTCCTTCAACCGGTGGCATCAGAATCAGAGGTTCTTGTAGGTATTCCTTAATTTTATCAAAGGCTATTTAACAGTCATTGTTCTATTTTACTGCTTGATCTTTCTTCAACAGCTTGAAGATTGGTTCACAAGTAACAGTCTAATAGGAAATGAATCGAGAAATGTAATTCAGTCATCCTAAGAAACCCCTGACTTCCTTCTTGGTGCGGGGAGCCGAAATTTCTTGAATAAATTTAACTTTTGCGGGATCAACTTCAATACCTTTACTGCTGACGAAGAAACCCAGGAGTTTACCAAATCTCACCCCAAAAGTGCATTTGTTCGAGTTTAGCCATATGTAATATGGTGGGAGAGCTGACTTGGTGTTTTGTGTTTTATCACAAATGTTGCGAATAACAAGAGTCACCACTGACTTTTCTTTTATCCAATAAAGGAAAGGGTGAAAAGAACAGGAAAGACCTTTTGAGAATTTTTCTTGAGTTCGGGGGGTAGGTTATGAAAAGGGAAGGTGTTAGCACCCCTTCTATCCATAGTTAACTACGGGATCTTAATTGCTAGCTCACTTTGAAATGATTTGTGTTTGTGTATGTTTGAAAATGTTTGAAGATATTTTGAAAATGGTAATTTTGTAATAATTTTCGTATCGTTGAGAATGTATACAAAAGTGTTTGTTTTGAAAATATTTGTTTGAAAAGAGAGTGTTTAAAAAGATGTTTGTTTTTTGAAAGTGTGAAATGGTTTTAGTTTGTGAGCAAGAAATTACGAGTAATCTACCCACTCAAAAAGTCTTTATTCTTTTCTTCCTCCTTTAGATAGTGCTACTTTACCATTGGTTGGTAGGGAGCCATACCATTGAATGTGAGGGACGGACGTGGGTCATCGTACAATCATAAAAGATAACTTGTTAGATGTTTCAGCAATTGTCATAAGGGACTATGATCGTTTATGGAAGGCAACATCGAAGGGTCATCGAGGGACTACGATCTTTTAATCGAGGGTCTTTGCTAAAGCATCTCTCGTTTGAGGGACATGACTGTTTATATCCGAGGCAACAAGTGTGGGTTAACCTTAGAGGTGCATGTGTGCAAATTTTTTTGTTTTCATGTTTAATTCTTCTTGATTAGGGTTTTGCTATGTTAGTTTTTAAATCATGCCATACAAATCCTAATTACTAACTATAATAAGGAAAACGATAAATTACGGAATTTAAATGTCCTATGCTATTACAACGCTTTGGGAATGGGGGGGGGGGGGGGTAAAAGTTTATGAATGAGAGGAAAGTAATAAAGCCATAATTATCTATTACAGACCATTGAATAATTAATAATGCGAAATAATAAAATGCACAAGAATGTAAAGTAGAGGAAAGAAAGAGGAAGTGTTTTTTGGTAGAGAAGAATATTTTAACCTAATTGATTGACTTTAAAAGAATTTAGTAAACCTAAGATAAAAAATTAATTTTATTAATCAAAAGGAAAATAATTAAAATATAGGAAACCTAAATCTAAATTAAATCAAAAGAGAAATTAATTGTTAGAAAAATACTTTTGAGGTTTTATTTGTTTGGAAAAAATAAATGTAGTAAAAATAAAAATAAAAACGATTGAATTAAGATATTTTTAATCTAATTATTCAAATATATATATTTTTATATTTTTGGTTAAATAAAAATAAATAAATAAGGAAAATAAAGAAAATAAAATTTTTTGGGCCTGGGTGTTAAAAAGTAAAAGGGGGGGGGGGGGGTGGGGTTGAAATTTAGCAAAAAAAATGTTAGGCCCAAATATATGTTTTTTTTTGTTCGAATAAGAAAAAATAAAAAAAATAAAGGAATGGGCTTGGTTGTTATGAGAAATTTAGAGGTGAGAAAATAATAAAAATAAAAGAAAGAGGCCCAAGTCACGGAGGCCCAATGCATGTTTATGATTCAGTGTTGCTGGATTTTGAGAGTGCGTCATGGTCACACGCTTTGGGGCGTTGGATCTGATTGCTTGCAGATCTGATGGTGTTGATGCGAGGCTCATGATAGGCGCGCTAAGCTTGCTTGCACTGGATCTGTGAGAAATAAATATGAAAAGAAAAATGTCCCACGCATGGCTCGAACTTGTGACCAGGCATAAGAATGACTTATACGCGCGCACTCTGCCACTGGGGTGGCTGTTACATCCAGTGATAAAACAACAATCAGTAAATATATTATAAACTCAACCCTGGATATGACTTCATCTTCTTCCTCGCGCCAACAACTTCATCAACATTTTTGAATTTTTAAACTTTCTCATTTCTCAACCATTTTCAAAAGTGTAAACATGAAACTTGCTTGTTCTTTCACCATGAATCCAACTATGTAAATAACTTAAGCTAACCCTCAAAGATAAACATGAATTTATGTTGGTACCAAAATAAACCCTAATTTTTCCAGAAAGTATAACTTCAAAATTCGCATCACTCAGGCAATATAAATGAAAAACAAAGGCATGGTTAGCTTCAAGGCAATGATGTCTACATTTTTCATTCACAAGGTAACCATTAATGATGCTTGTATAGGAAGTTCAAAGTTGAGAAAACTTACCTTAAAACTGAAAATCGTGTTTGAAGTTGGAGCACTCCTGGAGGTGTTGTGATAATCTATATAGCTTCACTGAACTCCTATGAAGCTATTGCAATGCTTACTTTGGATTGAGAATGGTTGGATTCTTCTGGAAAGTCAAGTTACAAGTTGCTGTTTTTGGAAATGGAGGATGATAAAGATGGTGTTACAGTTGTGTAGCAAGTTGTTGTACCCCAAAATTTGCCCTCTCATTTCTTTATTATTTCTCTCATGTGTGATTACAAAAAAAAAACATGTTTAAAGAAATAAAGAAAATGTAAAATTTTGAAGATGTTAGTGTGCCTTTCGATTAGGTCAAAAAACAAGTTGGCTTCGATTTAGCAAAGCTTCGATTGGGAAATACAGTCTTCCTTCGATCCACAAGTCGGGCATATGATTTCCTTTGAGGTGGCCTCCTTCGATTCGCAAGTTGGACCACTAAACCCTTCGAAGCAACGTACTTAGAGCATACTTTGTCTGGAAATAAACATCTCTATGATGAATCTGGTCGAAGTGATCAAAATGAAAGAGGGGATTATTCAACGAGTCTTGCTGACTAAATCCCATGTGTTGCCAGGGTTAAGCCTGAGGCACTGTCCATAAAACTCCAAAACTGTTGCACGACAGTCCTCCATTGCTGCCCTATTCCTTGTACCAAAATGGCAATAAAATATTGTCCCTCATAAGCCAAAAATGCAGCATACCCCTTTTGTTTGAACCTTTTTGTTTTCCCTCCCAAAGCATCAGCTCAAGCCACCTATAAAAAGGAGGCATCAACACACGTATGAAGGGCCTGAACATTTTTGCAAGGAAACACTTGTGAAATTTCTCAAAATTCTCAAACACTTCTCAACATTTTTTTATACATTTTTTACACTAAGAAGAAACCTTCGATTCATTCTCCAAGTGACCATCAAATCACCCTTTTACCCACTCATACCACCCCTTTCAGTCCAGTCACCACTTTCACCCAGTAGCAACTGGACTAGCCTCGGGAGGCTCTCAATGAACCCTCATTTTCCATCAGAGAAAGCAAGTACATCCCCCTTTGATTTGAGGACCTCGAGAGGTAAGTTTTCTTTCAAGTTTGAGTCCATTTTATTTTAATATCATGTACATATGCCAATATGAAAAAAAATATAGACATTTCCAAACTATTTCTTTATCCTTCGATTCTGACTGCCTGTAGGACAAACGTAGACATTTCTAGATTATTTTTTCGATTTTGACTGCCTGTATGTCGAAAAAAAAAAGAATCAACCATAGTATAGTTTTGGATTGGAATTTGAAACCCATAAGTTTTTATGCTAACCCCTGGATCGTAGTTATATCTGGATATTGCATTTTTAGACTGTAAGACAGGTTGGTTGTACCATTGGATTGGCTTTTGCATAAGCCCTTCGAATCATACTCTGAAGACCCCATATGCATACAAAGGTCCAGCAAGGAACTTGTGACAAGGTATGAATGCTGTTGCTTCTGGGCCTTAAGAGAAAGGCAAAACTGCGTTTATTTCTAGGCAGAATCGAAAAGAATGACCATCTTGATTCCAACTCTCAGTCGAAGGAGCCAGAAGTCCAAATCTAAGGAAGTCAAGAAATGTAGATTCAAAGGGTGTTTCAATCCAAATCGAAGGGTCCATTTCACTTGCATTTATTTTATTTTCATCTTTATATTTCCATGCAATTCGATATGGTTGTAATATCATAGGTTTTATTTCTTGCATCTTTTATTACTTGTGTACAAATGCTAGTAATTAAATGTGTATGAAAAGATAAAATCAACGAATAGATGACTTTCAAATACAAGACAAAATGCATGCAATCAAACACACTTGCACACTAGCACCTTTAGGGTAATCCCATTTTGTGGTCTATCAGAAAAATAGTCATGTCTCTTGAACATGGGCGTTTTTAGCAAAGATCCTCGTTAAAAGATCGTAGTCCCTCGATGACCCTCGATGTTGCCTTCAGTAAATGATCTAATCCAAAAAATGACATTGCAAAAACGTCCTACAGGTTGCCTTCTATGAATATACGAACGTCCCATGCTCGTCCCTTCACGTCCAACGATGGGGCTTCTTACCAAAACAATGGTAAGATAGCAACGTCTAAAGGAGGAGGAAAAGAAAAATTAAGACCTTTTGAGTAGGTAGATTCACACTTAGTTGCTCGCTTGATCACAACAAAAACATTCTATACACCAACACTTTAAAAACATTTTCGAAAGACAAAACTTTGTACGCGTTCTTATAGAAACGAGAGCCATTACAAAGGAAACCCTTTTCAAAATCACTTTCAAAAAACACATCTCACAAACACTTTCTTGAAAACATTTTCGAAACAACTCTTTGTACACGTACTTATAGAGACGAGAACCATTAAAAAGACATTTTCAAAATACTTTAAAAAAAACCACACCACAAGCACATTCAAACAAAAGCAAGTGATCTAGCAAGTAACTAAGAGCCCATGGAAAACCATGGATGAAAAGGGTGCTAACACCTTCCCTTTTAATAATCTACCCCCCAAACTTAAGAAAACATCTCTAAAGGTCTTTCCTGTGCTTTTTCACCTTTCCTTATTGGATAAAAGAAAAGTCGATGGCGACTCTTGCTAAACCGCAACATTTGCGAATACAAACGCAAAAAACCAAGTCAGTTCTCCCACCGTATCACAGAACTGGCGACTCTGATGGGGAAATAGACTTAAAAGTGGGGTTACCTTAGGGTTAGATCACCTTTACTTGCTTTCTTTGTTTGACTTGTATGCTTTACATTTTGGTTCTCTGTTTGGGCTTGCTTTGATCCTCCACCCGGATCTGGGACACCTTTTTAGGTAAGTAACAATAGATTGTGGAAACTGTACGGCATAGACCGATATGGTTGAAACCTTGGCTACGTTAGTGTGACACATTTGTGGGTACCGGTATCCCTCGTGGTGAATCGAGGAGAATACGGGGCCGCTGAGTGGCGTCATGAAGCACTAATTCACTTTAGAACCCTAATTGAACAAACTTGGCCATTAGGACGTAGTGAGATAACCGGTTTCAGTGTAGAGATGGAAATTGGTTGATACTCGATACTACACTCATTGAGGCTAGACTTTTGGGATATCTCGGCCGCAAGAAAAGATTGATTGTGCTGAGACAATGCCTAAGAGAAAGGTCGGTGATATTGAGATCCTTTAGAACCCGATCACTATTACTTGGACAGGTTGAGCCAACTAAACTTCAAGAGGGTACTTACCTATAAAACCTCATGCAAGCCTAAAACATAGGGATTTGTTTGCTTTGTGTGTATATATTTACTTGTACATAACATCATAAACATCATAAGAATCATAAGCATGTTCACTAACCATTTCAAGGATTTAGAAATTCATCTTTGTTTTTGTTTCGTAGGTCATGAATTCCATCGGAAGAAACACCATCCGAATCAGCTTTGTAAAAGCACACCCTCAACTTCAAGAGTTATCCTCAAGAGTGCCTGGGGATTCTCCTTTTACCAAGAAATACGGTCAACTCTTCAGTTTGGCTACATACGGTTTCCAAGAAGAGATGATGTGTGTGCTGTTCCAATTCTTTGATCCCGTACATCATTGTTTCACTTTCCCGGACTATTAGTTAGTACCTACACTGGAAGAGTTTTCTCTACTCTTAGGGGTGCCCGTGCTTGATCATATACCATTCACCAGTCTAGAGGGGATTCCAAAACCTGAAGTCATCGCCGAAGCTTTGCATCTGAAGAGAGCCGACATCATAGCCAATTGGGAGACAAGAAGCGGGGTTAAAGGCTTCCTAGCCAAGTTTCTATTGGAAAAGGCTCATTCATTCTTGGACGACATGGATTTCCAAGCTTTTGAGGACGTCCTGGCTCTTCTCATTTATGGTTTGGTTCTGTTCCCCAACTCAGACCAATTCATAGATGTTAATGCCATCAAAGTCTTTCTCTCTCGCAATCCCGTACCTACCTTACTGGGAGACATCTTGCATTGCCTTCATACCCGCACCATGAAGAATAGAGGTACTCTTTTGTGTTGTATTCCCCTACTCACTAAGTGGTTCACTTCACACCTACCTCAATCAGCATTGAAGAATGAGCAAAGACTGACATGGTCTCAAAGGATGATGTCCCTCACCCATTCTGACATCCGTTGGTGTTCAAGATCCTTGGAAGACATCTTTATCATTGATCGCTGTGGGGAATTCCCTAACGTCCCTTTGCTTGGTATTAGGGGAGGTATCACCTACAATCCCTGCTTAGCTCTTCGACAGTTTGGGTATGCCCGAAGATACGGTCCCCATGAGATGCTAATTCAAGGTCTGGTGTTTGACTACGACAAAGAAGACCAAGGTTACCGCTAGAGATTTACACGAGCTTGGAGAATGGTGAACAAGGTGGACAATAGGACTTTGGGATACAAAAACTCTATCCTTCTCGAGCCTTATCTTAGGTGGGTACGGGCTCGTGCTCAGAGACTCGTAATGCCTTACCCTTGCATCCTCCCTGTTATCATAGAGCCTGTTGTTGAAGGAGACGTCCCATACAATGTCCTTCATCCTGACATGCCTACCTCTCTCGAAGACTTATATAAAGATTGGGTTCAGTTGAAGGAAGAGCGAGACACCTTTGAAACCCAATTTTACGCCAGTGAGAAGAAGGTTCTGGAACTCATAAAACTGCTTCATGAAGAGCGGAATCTGAACGCCTACATCGCTCTAAAGAGGATGCATTCGACTTTTCTGTCTTAGGAGTTTTTGTTGTATTTTGTTTCTTTCATTGTAATCCCAAAGAGGCATGATGTATTCAAACTTGGATCTAATATAACGTATGTTCCTTTTGGTTTGAGCAAATTTAAATCTCTAACTTCCTTGAAATCATTTGCATATTGCATCTTCATTCATCATAACATCATACATGTTTCTTACAACAGGTATCCTTATCCTTCTACTGTTTATTTCAGTGAGATGAATATTGAACAGATAATGAAAGATCTTCAGGTACAGAATGTCCAGTTTCAACAAATGCTCTTGACTCTCACAAAAGGACAAGAGGAGTTGAAGACTCTACTGGCCAAAGAGAACAATAAGAAAGCAAAAAAACCACCTGGTTTTGTGATCATGGGAAGAAGGTTCAAAGGACAAGCCAGACGAACTTTGGACTTTGTAACATCATCAGGTGAAGGAGATAAGAGGATAGGACCAAAGAAGTGAACAACAATCCAGCATTCGAAGAAGAGGAAGAACTTGATTACTCTGATGAACAATATCCTCCTGCTGATAATAAATACAAGGAGCTAGAGGATCGTTTGAATGCTATGGAGGTCCAGAGGGTACCCGGACTGGATTTTGAAGAGTTAGGACTCGTCTCAGGGGTTGTTATCCCACAGAAGTTTAAGGTCCCCGCTTTCGCTAAATATGACGGTGTCTCTTGCCCGAAGCTGCATTTAAGGTCATACGTCAGGAAGATTCAACCCCATACGGCTGATAAAAATCTGTGGGTGCATTTATTCCAAGAGAGCTTGTCAGGGACGCAGTTGGATTGGTTCTATCAATTGGAAGGTGTAATACCCCAAATTTGTCCTACCCTTTTACTTTTATCTGGTTTACGCATTGTCGCACTTTTCTCGTGTACATAACTCCATTAGGTCATTTAACATTGCATACATTCGCTAACAACATTTTTGGCACGTGATCAAGGGTCTTGAAAATTAGGGTTCCTGTATGGCTTTGAGGCTCTTATCTTCATTCAAGAGATTCAAGCTGCTTCTTCAATATTCATGGTTGGGGATAGGATTTTGATTCGTGGTTGTTGTGGACTTATTTCTTATCAAGCTATAAGGGTATCTTCCCCCAAGTTCATCAGGGGATACAGTCGTTTGTATCGAAGTTACTTCAAGAACTAAGTGCATTAAGATTGTGAATGCTAGGGTTTCATCAAGGATTCAGATAGAGATATTTTGAGTTAAAACTTGGTTTCTTATCAATATCTCGGTATCATTCAGTCACCAAGGTACATCTCAAAAGGATTAAGGTTCTTATGCATGGAATTCAGATGTGTTAATTCATTCATTCAAGTGGTTCCATGAATTCAACCTATTCAAGGACATAAGTTTGGATTTGGCTCATGCTAAATTTGGAAGGTTCAGTCATGTGGTTTGCTTGAAATACAAGAAACAAGTAAAGTGTAAAATTCAAATTGCAAAGCATTTTTCAAGTCCATATTCCAAGAATTCTATACCTTTCATCATCAATTTCGAACTCATTCAGGATCCAAATCATTCATAAAAATTCAAGTTCAATTCACCCAAGCGTTATCATGCTGTGTTCGAATATATCACCGTCTATTTGATCTCACTCAAGCATCAGACCAATTTAAACAAGATTCATCAATGATATTCAAACCGTGTTCATTCCATAAAAAACAATTACAACTAAATATTTCTCTGTTACATGTCCTTTACATCAAAAAATAATATGAAATAACCATTCCTAAACCTTAACACTCATCCTAAGCCTAGTGATTCCATATTCAACCTTTATCTAATATTTGTGCTCCACCCTTTATGGCCAAAGGTTCTATGTTACAATCTTCACCTAACTTTAAGCTTCAACCATGTTTTCGCTTTCACCTTCATCAACTCCATGTAATTTCAAGCTTCTCAAGTCATATTTAAAGCATGTGTTTTGATGAAGACAACATGGACATCAAGTTTCAAAGGATGTGCAAAAAGCTTATCAACATCAAATTAAAGTCTTGAAGATTATTGAAGAATTATTAAAGAAATCATCAAATGTCAATATGGTATAAATAATTCTTAAAACCTTGAATATAGATGTTCACAATATGCATTCATCAACATATACATATTCCATAACTTTAACATCAAGAAAAACTTTGTTTGAAATATCTTTCAAAATGTATTTTTGAAAATAAACCTTTAGGAACCGGTTCATCCCTAACAGGGAACTGGGTTCCAGCTTTTCTCAAAAAAACATGTCCCTGGTTTTTGTACCAGGAACTGGGTTGTACCAATAGGGGAACCGGTTCCTGCGTGATAAATTTGAATTCCAACTTATAACGTTCACTAAGAACCGGGTTCTGTCAGTGTCGGAACCGGTTCCTAGCGAACCAATGCAGCTTTTACTTTGTTTTTTGAACATATTTCAAGTGGTATCTTTTCATGAATGCATTGCAACTTTTCATATGAATTGGCATGAATGAAGAGGTTCTTACAACTTTATAAAATACAGATTTTCTTATTTTCAAAACAAGAACACAATAACATTTTTATATATGTTCAATACTTCAATTTTCAAATTAACAAATATACTTCTTCATTAACAATTTTCTCTTTTACTAACATTTGAATTTAAACTTTCATGTGTTCATAATTTTGTGAAACTTGCCATATACACTTTCATTATCATTTCAAGTTTCATACATACATTGTGAACATTTATATACATTGTTGAGAATTGTTTTTATCTTGAAGAAGAAGATAAATTGAAGATTGATAAAGCTCTCCATCTACTTCAAATAAATCATTGTATTACAAAAAGAAAGTATTCCCTTACTATCCAGGATTGTTGGAAGTAAGTGTTGTGATTTGAAGAGGATTGTTCTTCATTCACATTAGTGTGAAGAAAATATTCCCTTACTATCCAGGATTGTTGGAAGTAAGTGTTGTGATTTGAAGAGGATTGTTCTTCATTCACATTAGTGTTTGTTTGGTCTTAAAGGTGTTAAGAACCTTTGATCACCCTATAGGTTAGATAGTAAGCATAGGCTGTACAATCATTCTAACTATAGTGAAATCTCTTTCGTGTTGGAAAGGGGACTGGAGTACTCTCGGATTGTGAGGGGAACCAGGATATATCACTGTGTTCTTTACTTTTCCGCATTTATTGCTTTCATCACCATAATTGAGAAAAGATAAAGATATAATCAAAACCTTCAAATACTTAACCAAAAATTACTACCAAGCATTCTCATAAAACCGAATAAATTTTATAAGACCTAATTCACCCCCCCTCTTAGGCACTCTGAGACTTACAATTGGAATCAGAGCAAGTTATAGGTAACTTGTTCCTAAAGATCCAGAATGGCTTCCGCAAATCATCAACCAGTCTTCAGAGATGGTGGTAGTAACAACAAGCCTCCTCTATTCTGTGGTGAATATTTTGACTTCTGGAAAATACGCATGAAGGCGCATTTAAAAGCACAAGGAGAGGAAGTATGGGATGCTGTTGAAAATGGTCCATTTATCCCAATATCAGTAATCAATGGCATTGGTTCTATAAAACTCAAAATTGCATGGGACGAAGATGATAAAAAGAAAGTTCTCTATGACAAAAAGGCAATAAACCTTCTTCAAGGTGCACTCAGTATGGACGAATTTTTCCGTGTCTCGAACTGCAAGACAGCAAAAGAAATATGGGATACCCTTGTTTAAACTCATGAAGGAACGACTGAAGTAAAAAGATCAAGGCTAAATACCTTGAGTCAAGAATATGAACTATTTCAAATGCAGCCCGGAGAATCCATTCTTGACTTACAAAAGAGATTTGTGCATTTGACAAATCACTTAAATGCTCTTGGTAAAACCTTGACAAATGATGAACTCAACTTGAAAATCCTTATATCATTGACTAGGGAATGGCAACCAAAGGTAACGGCAATCTCAGAAAAGAAGAGTCTCTCTGCAATGACTTCCGCTACATTATTTGGAAAACTTCAAGAATATGAAACGGAACTCGGTAGACTTGAAAAACATGAAAATTTAGAGAAGAAATCCAAAGGCATTGCCTTGAAAGTTGATTCAAAGGAAAGTAAAGATAAAGATGCATCGGAGGAAGATGAAAACTTCTTGCTTCTTGTAAAAAGGTTAGGAAAATATTTTGGTCATAAAAATAATCTTCATAATGCTAACTTTGTCAAGAGGAAGAAATTTTATAATCATAAAGATAAAGAAGCCTCCACATCAACACAAGATGTCACATGTTATGAATGTGGAAAGCAAGGTCACATAAAGCCGGATTGTCCAAAACTCTCCAAGAAAAATGGATTCAAAGGCAAAAAGGAGTTCAATAACAAAAAGGCTTATGTTGCATGGGAAGATAATGAGATAAGTTCTTCATCCGATTCGGAAAGCGAGGAATGTGCAAATCTAGCATTAATGGCTTCACATCACTCCGACAATGAAGAAGAGGTTAGTAATGAATTTAATCTTTTTGATGATGATGTTCAAGATGCTATTGATGAACTCTTGAAAGAATGCAAAAGTTTATACAAAAAGGTGTCAAATCAAGAAAAAGAACTTCTAAGTTGTTTAGAAAAAATTGACACCATGACTAAAGATTTTGATCTTCAAAAACAGAATTTTATTAAAGAAAAAGAAAACTTTGCATGCTCCAAGTGTGAATCAAATGTCTTTCAAATTGTTCAATTAAAAAGAGTCATTGAACGATATGAAAAAGGACAAATAGGATTGGAAGGATTACTAAGCCAACAACGTTATCCAAATGATAAAAGGGGTCTTGGTTATGTGAATTCTAAGAAACCAAGTAACCATCCCACTGTTTTTGTAAAGGCTAGTAATAGTTCCAATCCCAAGAAAGTAGAAAAGAAGCAAGTTGTTCATAATCATCAAAATAAAAAGGCTAATGTATCAAAAAAGAAAACATTTCCTAAGAAGAAATCTTATCCTTCTAGATATAGAAGTAACTTTGAACCTACTTGTTTTTATTGTGGTATTAAAGGCCATACACCTAATGCTTGCTATGTTAGAAACTTTAGTATAGCAAGTGGGCATTATGTGTGGGTGAAAAAGGGAACTAACTATGAAGGACCCAAGGCAACTTGGGTACCTAACAAAGAATAATTTGTTTGTGTAGGTATGCTTGAAATCCACATCAAATGTTTGGTATCTTGATAGTGGATGTTCAAAGCATATGACAGGAGATGTACACCAATTTTCATATCTAGTACATAAAGCCAAAGGGTATGTCACCTATGGAGACAACACCAAAGGAAAGATTCTTGGCGTTGGAATAGTTGGCACACTTCCATCCATTCAAATTGAGGATGTTCTATATGTTGAAGGATTAAAGCACAATCTTCTTAGCATAAGTCAACTTTGCGATAGAGGGTTCAAGATCAAATTCAACAAAGATGAATGTCTCATTATGGATGAGGCAACCAATGAGGTAAAACTCAAAGGTATAAGAACTAACAATATTTTTATGATTACTTTAGATGATTTGTCTCTGAAGGTACAATGTCTTATGGTAAACAACAATGACGCTTGGTTATGGCACAAGAGGATCGCTCACATTCACATGGAGCACTTGAACAAATTGGTTAAGCATGACTTAGTTATTGGTCTACCAAAGATGAAGTTCATAAAGGACAAATTATGTAATGCATGCCAAAAGGGAAAACAGACCAAAACAACTTTCAAATCTAAGAATGTGGTGTCTACTACAAGACCACTACAATTGTTACACATGGATCTCTTTGGTTCATCAAGAACAAAAAGCTTCGGAGGTAATGTATACGCTTTAGTCATTATTGATGATTTTTCTAGATATTCTTGGACTTTGTTTCTTGTGCATAAAAGTGATGCTTTTAAAGCCTTTAAGAAGTATGCTAAGCAAATCCAAAATGAAAAATCACTAAAGATTTTATCCATAAGAAGTGATCATGGTGGAGAATTCCAAAATGCTCAATTTGAAGAGTTTTGTGAAGAACATGGTATCTCTCATAATTTTTCAGCACCTAGAACTCCACAACAAAATGGAGTAGTTGAAAGAAAGAATAGGTTTCTAGTGGAACTTGCAAGAACAATGCTTAGTGATGCAAATCTTCCTAAATATTTTTGGGCAGATGCGGTTAGTACGGCATGTTATGTTGGAAATCGAGTTATCATTAGACCTATAATAAAGAAGACTCCATATGAACTCTTCAAAGGAAGAAAGCCAAATATTGCTCACTTTCACATTTTTGGATGCAAGTGCTTTGTTCTTAACAATGACGAGGATAATCTCGGTAAGTTTGACGAGAAATCCGACGAAGGTATATTTCTTGGTTATTCGCTTTCTAGTAAAGCATATAGAATTTATAATAAAAGAACTTTAACTATTGAAGAATCTATGCATGTATCTTTTGATGAAACTAACCCCTCCAAGGAGGAAGTAGTTGTTTGTGATGATGATGATCCTATAGATTTACCCCCGGAAGATCTTTCAATTGATCGAATTAAGAAATCACCGGAAAATTCAGAAAACATTGTTCAACAAGATTCAAACACCAATGATCTACCAAAAGAATGGAGAACTCATAGAGACCATCCTATTGACAAAATTATTGGTGACATTAGCCAAGGAGTATCAACAAGATTGAATCTAAAAGATGCTTGCTTAAACATGGCGTTTGTTTCTCAAATTGAACCTACCAAAGTTGATGAAG
The DNA here is from genome assembly GCA_948472305.1 of Vicia faba. Taxonomy (NCBI): domain Eukaryota; kingdom Viridiplantae; phylum Streptophyta; class Magnoliopsida; order Fabales; family Fabaceae; genus Vicia; species Vicia faba. The sequence goes on along the minus strand of OX451737.1, from coordinate 1,080,919,119 downwards.
CCTTAGGAGATGATCAATGGATTATTGCTATGCAAGAAGAATTAAATCAATTCGAGAGAAGTCAAGTTTGGGAACTTGTTCCTAGACCAAGTGGTAAACACATCATAGGTACCCGATGGGTGTTTAAGAACAAACTTGATGAGAATGGTCTAATTGTTCGAAACAAAGCAAGGTTGGTTGCCCAAGGTTACAATCAAGAGGAAGGAATCGACTTTGAAGAAACATTTGCTCCGGTTGCAAGGTTAGAAGCTATACGTATTTTACTTGCTTATGCTTGTTCATTAAATTTTCATCTTTTTCAAATGGACGTCAAAAGCGCATTCTTGAATGGATACATCAATGGAGAAGTCTATGTCAATCAAACCCCCGGGATTTGAAGACTTCAAACATCCTTCACATATCTTTAAGTTGAGAAAGGCTCTTTATGGCTTAAAGCAAGCACCAAGAGCATGGTATGATAGACTTAGCAATTTTTTATGTGAAAAAGGTTTCGAAAAGGGTAAGGTTGATAAAACCTTGTTCATTAAGAGAATCCAAAGTAATACTTTATTGGTTCAAGTTTGTGTTGATGATATCATTTTTGGATCGACTAACAAAGAAATGTGTGAGGAATTCTCATTGATGATGCAAGGAGAATTCGAGATGTCTATGATGGGAAAGATGAACTACTTTCTTGGACTACAAATCAAGCAACTAGAAGATGGAATCTTCATCAATCAATCTAAGTATTGCAAAGAATTATTGAAAAAGTTTGATATGGACAATTGTAAAGCAATGAATACTCCAATGGGCTCCGGTACATATGTTGATCAAGATGAAACCGGTACTCCAATTGATATTACAAAGTACAAAGGTATGATTGGTTCTCTATTGTACTTAACGGCAAGCCGGCCTGACATCATGTTTAGTGTTTGTCTTTGCGCTCGCTTTCAAGCAAATCCAAAGTAATCACACCTCATGGCAGTTAAAAGGATCATGAAGTATCTTAAAGGAACAATCAATGACGGCCTATGGTATCCAAAAGGTAGTACTTGCACTTTAATTGGTTATTCTGACGCGGATTATGCAGGTTGTAAAACTGATCATAAAAGCACAAGTGGTACTTGTCACATTATTGGAAATGCATTAGTATCATGGGCTTGTAAAAAGCAAGCATGTGTTGCTCTTAGCACGGCCGAAGCAGAATACATAGCAGCAGGTAGTTGTTGTGCACAAATTCTTTGGCTCAAGCAACAACTCTGTGATTACGGACTTGATCTCGGATGCATTCCTCTTCGATGCGACAATACAAGTGCTATCAATATTACAAAGAATCCGGTCATGCATTCAAGAACCAAACATATAGATATTCGACATCATTTTCTCCGTGATCATGTACTTAAAGGAGAAGTCGAAGTCACTTTTGTGGATACTCATAACCAACTCGCGGATATCTTCACTAAACCGCTTGCTCGAGAACCTTTCTTCAAAATCCGAAGAGAACTTGGTATTTTGGATGAAGGTGATATCTAATGTTTCTCTTAAGATACTCGTCTTAATTTTTAAATGTATCTATTTCACCCTTTTTCCCCATCCTTTTTGATGTTAACAAAGGGGGAGAAGAGTATGCATGTATGTTGTTTTGTTTCAAAGAAATTGCAGGCCCAAATAAATGTCAAACTCTCTCCAAAATTCAAAGAATCATGGACTTAGGGGGAGCATACAATTTAGGGGGAGCCTTGCATTTGCTCAACATGTTCGCTACACAAAACAACATGAATATTTCAAGAAATCATTTTCAAGACTTGGTTGTCATCATCAAAAAGGGGGAGAATGTAATTGCAAGCTTCTCAAGTCATATTTAAAGCATGTGTTTTGATGAAGACAACATGGACATCAAGTTTCAAAGGATGTGCAAAAAGCTTATCAACATCAAATTAAAGTCTTGAAGATTATTGAAGAATTATTAAAGAAATCATCAAATGTCAATATGGTATAAATAATTCTTAAAACCATGAATATAGATGTTCACAATATGCATTCATCAACATATACATATTCCATAACTTTAACATCAAGAAAAACTTTGTTTGAAATATCTTTCAAAATGTATTTTTGAAAATAAACCTTTAGGAACCGGTTCCTCCCTAACAGGGAACCGGGTTCCAGCTTTTCTCAAAAAAACATGTCCCTGGTTTTTGTACCAGGAACCGGGTTGTACCAATAGGGGAACCGGTTCCTGCGTGATAAATTTGAATTCCAACTTATAACGTTCACTAAGAACCGGGTTTTGTTAGTGTCGGAACCGGTTCCTAGCGAACCAATGCAGCTTTTACTTTGTTTTTTGAACATTTTTCAAGTGGTATCTTTTCATGAATGCATTGCAACTTTTCATATGAATTGGCATGAATGAAGAGGTTCTTACAACTTTATAAAATGCAGATTTTTCTTATTTTCAAAACAAGAACACAATAACATTTTTATATATGTTCAATACTTCAATTTTCAAATTAACAAATATACTTCTTCATTAACAATTTTCTCTTTTACTCACATTTGAATTTAAACTTTCATGTGTTCATAATCTTGTTAAACTTGCCATATACACTTTCATTATCATTTCAAGTTTCATACATACATTGTGAACATTTATATACATTGTTGAGAATTGTTTTTATCTTGAAGAAGAAGATCAATTGAAGATTGATAAAGCTCTCCATTTACTTCAAATAAATCATTGTATTATAAAAAGAAAGTATTCCCTTACTATCCAGGATTGTTGGAAGTAAGTGTTGTGATTTGAAGAGGATTGTTCTTCATTCACATTAGTGTGAAGAAAGTATTCCCTTACTATCCAGGATTGTTGGAAGTAAGTGTTGTGATTTGAGGAGGATTGTTCTTCATTCACATTAGTGTTTGTTTGGTCTTAAAGGTGTTAAGAACCTTTGATCACCCTATAGGTTAGATAGTAAGCATAGGCTGTACAATCATTCTAACTATAGTGAAATCTCTTTCGTGTTGGAAAGGGGACTGGAGTACTCTCGGATTGTGAGGGGAACCAGGATATATCACCGTGTTCTTTACTTTTCCGCATTTATTGCTTTCATCACCATAATCGAGAAAAGATAAAGATATAATCAAAACCTTCAAATACTTAACCAAAAATTACTACCAAGCATTCTCATAAAACCGAATAAATTTTATAAGACCTAATTCACCCCCCCCCCCTCTTAGGCACTCTGAGACTTACACTCCATGGCCAAAGCTTTGCTTTCATCTTCACTAGCCTTTGTGTCTAAACTCCTTGCTTCGTCAACTGCCTTGCGTTCAAATATCATGCTACGCCTTCACATATTGTCCTACACAAAGAAAACAATATAAAATCATGTAAGGTTTTCCATTCACAAAAGTACGAACCATGCTACGGGGACTACATCCAAACATAACCAAACTTGCCTATGCTGTTATGCCTCGCTGTCCTGCTGTCTGATTTGATTTACCCTAAAACAGTACACTTATGCCACCACAAATACGCTACCTTGTTGTACCTCCTGCCTACCTGCATAAATCAGCCTACCTGCGTAAATCAATACAGAAACAACCATTTAACAATTTCTGAACCTCCTAACTGTTTTCAAAAACTGAATCCCAATTCCAAAACAGCCCTGCTGTAACTATAACACATACACTACACTTCCAATTGAAAAAACCAATTCCATAACCCAAAAAATAGAGACAGCCCTGTAACTAACTTAACCAACCCAAAATAGTTACAACAAACTAACTTAACTAGTAACAAATTTCGAACATAACTCTAACAAACTAACAGAATTCTAACCAACATCTAACCAATCCTAACTAACTCATCCCTAACCAACTAAAAGTCCAACAAACCCCTAACCAATTTTCCCAACAAACTCTACAAAAAATATATAATAGAGCTCACAGCATATACAAAAAGGGATGGGAAAAATAGGGAGATAGACGATTCAACATAGAAAAAACAAATTTTTATTACCTTTCATTCTCACTTCCTCCATTCACGCTTTTTCAATCCACAAAAGAATCACCATTCTGCAAATATTTCTTCTCTCTTTCTCTGCACGACCATTTTCACAAATTCACTCTCATCCTGTCTGCAACTTTCTCTCATCCCTCTCACGCCCTCACCATACGCTCATATCACAGAGGCCGTTGAGGCTTCTCATCGAAGCTTTAATCGGCTGAACTTAACCATCAACTTCGTTATCCTCTGCAACCTACAATGAACATCTCAGATTATCCCTCACTCTCATAACAACAACTTCACGGATTCATATTCTCCCTCGCGCTCGAATACCAGCGACAGAGAAAACGCAGAACAGAGAAGTAGAAGAAGAGGAAAAGTATGAGTCGAGGAATCATACCTGAATTCTTTGTGAAGGAGGATCTTCAGTTTTCTCTCCGATATCATCGTATTCGAAACCGCCATTGGAGCGTCTCCGATCGATTTGATGCGTGAGTGAAAATCGGGAGAGGTTTAGAACAAGAACGAGAAAGGAGAGGCGATCAAATTGTTGTAGGCTAGAGGTCGATTGCTCTTCCGCCACCGGAGGCGCTTTCTGGCGCGACGGAGATAAAATCGGAAATCGCACCGAAGAGAGGAAACAAGAAGCTGAATCTTTTCTCTAAAACCCTACTCCTAATTCAATTTTGTTTTTCTATTTTTATTTATTTATTTATTTTTATTTTCTTTTAATTGTAATAAAATAAAATCCTGGATCCAAGTAACTTCGTTGGGCCAAAGTGCACCACCCTAGGCCTGTTTTCAATTTGTTTGAAATCCAATTGAACAAAAAAACATAATCTATTGGACTTCACTTCTACAATGGGCCTAACATCAGCATGCTAAATACACTCCCTGTTCTGATCCGAATCCCCTAGGATTTCTCTAATTTTTTCATTTTTGTTCTTAATTTTGTGCAATTAATTTTGATGTTTTCTTGCATGATTTCTTGCTGAAATTGGGTGTGGATATTAATATGATGATTCCCGACTTGTTGATATTTTAATAATTTTTTAGCATATGAATTAATTAAATTAGTGTTTAGTACACGGTTAGAATTAATATTTTTACGCGTTCTCGTCGATCTTGTATCCTTGATTCAATTTCCTTGGCATGAGGAGTGGTTTGGAGGCGAGTTCTGATCCTTGAATAATGGCACGTTATTTTTGACACATTTGTCCATTGTGCGAGAAGTTTCTGATTATGCTTTGCATTCGCAACACACATTTACCTTTATCTTAGTCGAATATTGTTTCTGACTCTGTTTGTTTCTTGGTAAAGCTTGCTTGACGCATACTCCTTGCTTTTTCAGTGCTTTCGTTCGCTCTTGATGATTTTCTCATTTTGGTAGCCTCCGCTACTACTCTTACACTTCTCTTAATTTTATTGCAATTCGTTATCACTTTATAGAAATCATGAGAAATAGGGCGTTATCATAAACCATATGCATGCCAACATCATGTAGAATTCCCTCAAATTCTAACTTTAGGTCTAACGCACGATAACATTAGGTTTAGAAGTAGGTTAGTCCCTTTGACTTTTCTTTCCCTTTCGCATACGCATCTAAAACTAAAACTTCTTTTTTCTTTTCGAAATTCAAAACACTTTAAAACTATTGATGAGAATCATGCTTTTGCTTAGTACGAGAAATGATAAGCGGGTCACTTCTCGATCTTATCGTTCTTCATCTCAAGCATAGGTGTGGTTCAATTCTCAAAGACTCCTTTCATAGCTAAGTAAAAAAGTGGCTAATATCTCTCTCTTGAGGTCAACTAGTCATTATCTACAACAAAATACAAACCGACTCAAATCTTTTGTGCGCTCGAGCACCATTCTAAAAAACCCTTTTCAGGTAAGGACACGATTAATTTACTTCTGTGCCAACGCATAAGTCTCCAAAGGTCGAGCTGCGGCAGAAGGAGGAATTAACTTCGTCCATAAAAAACACAAAACAAACAAAAACATATGAGCCGAACTACGGTAGCTCTGATTCCTCAAAAAGGATACGTAGGCATTGGGGTAGGGCCCAAGCGAGCACAATTTTATTTTCCTTACATTCTTTTTCTCCTTTCTTTTGCATGCATTCCTTCAGTAGTATAGTAGACAGTAAGCATATATTAAACACACCCATAAGATAGATAACAAGAGTGGATACCGTAGAGTACTACGGGCGTGTGGGGTGCTAATACCTTCCCCTCGCGTAACAGACTCCCTTAACCGATCTCTCGGTCGCAAGACCGTGACTTCTCCCTTCTCAGGTTTTCTCGATGTTTACCTTTCCCTACATGTGGGATAAAAGACGTTCGATGGCGACTTCATTGTTTTGATGATTTTCAGCCGGTTGTTTCAACTGGAGACTTCACTGGGGATAGGTCGACCAAATGCTGGTCCATCCCGGAGTCGCTCCTAACTCTTGTTTTCTTTCCTTAGGGTGTTTATTTTTATGCTTTCAGTTTACTCATTTGTACATGTTTATCTGAGCATAAGTTTGCATTGCATTTTATGGCTTTCCATATTTGTTATCTATTATGCTGGACTCTGTTCTCTATGTTGGGTGGGGATGTCACTATTGAGGTAAAAGGCCCAGTACCCAGACCATAGTGCACTAGGACACTAGGAATAGAGTGGGGGCATGATGGCTATAGGACATTGTCCGATTAGTGCAGTCATGTCATATACCACGCTCGAATGAGGTTCAAATGAATTACAATCGGCACCCACGTCTGTGGGCAAGCCCATAGCACTTTCAGGCGAACCCGTGATTTTCGAGTTACCATTATCTTACCCTGACCTAGTTTTCACCCGTGAGTGGGGAGGGAATTTCTATCACAGGTACAGATGGTGACTATGTGCAGATGGTTACTCGTGTTCAGATGATGATTATGCCCAGACAGTGGCTATTGGTTCTGATGGCTATATTCTGGATTTCTGTTATGACTTGATGCAGATGCTATATCTTGTTGGTGACCGTATGGTTCTCAGATTTATTTTCTGAGTTCCTGACTTGTTTACCTGGAGGTTCATTCAAGCCTTCAATCTTGGTATTCCCAGCATGTTCAGAAATTCTCAACAGTATCCGATGTTCCAGAAGCCTTGGTCCCGTACAATGGGAGATCTACAGGGTACTTGGTTCTTATGTATGCAGAAGCTATGTCAGACCTTTAATCTGATGACACTCGCATGATTCAGAGCAGTGCAGCAATCATATTCAGAAATGATGGAACCCTGATCCTCTTTGATCTCATGCCTTTGCATATATAACATGGCTAACCACATGCTTAACATACATGTTCTGTTATTTCCTCGGAAATGACAGAACATGACATGGCATTCATTCATACACCCCATGCATATTCATGTATTCATGACAGGTACCCGAAGATTGGGGATTCTCATTCAGACCTGGGGTTCTCTTCAAAGGTTCAACCTGATTTCTCACTGCACATGCTTAGGGATCAGTTATGGGATAACTCCGAGTGGTACATTCAAGCTTTGGCTCGTAGTCAAAAACGTCTTCAAGCAGGAAGATAATGGATTAAATACTTAGATAAGCCAGGTCATGGAAACTCTGATGGTGATGTCTATTATTTCTTTGAGACATGATATGCTTGGTGATGCAGTTTATACTGATTCGTTGGGTAAATCATTCATTCGTTCTCCTGAAAAGATCTTTTATGCATATTATACTGGGGCACTTGGCCAATCGATTGAAGATGGTATGTCATCCAGAGACCAAGTCCAAGACTGAATCAATTCAGAGACTGTCATGCTCACATCAGATCTGAAAGGGAATTCTCTCGCACTCGAGCATCAAGACTACAGAGAGTCGTCAGAATCAGCAAGTCCATACGGAGTCAAGTCTCCTCAACAATGGCAATCATTGGTTTCTTTACTGCATTTTCATTTGCATTCTTGCTTGTTTGTTTAAACATTGCTTGTATATAGAAACTTGTCTATTTTTGAACGAAAATCTTAATGCAATAAGTATGCTTGTCTTGAAGTGTTCCTTTCATTTTTACTCATCCATTCGTTATCACTCTTTAAGTGTTTTACTTGCATATTGATGCCAGATTTCCTAGTCTTATGCTTAGGTAAAGATTCAAAGGAGGATGACGACAATCTGAAAATGCAAAATCTCTGGTTGGTACGCTTTTGAGTAAGACCCTGCTGACGATGTACATGCCTTGTTTCTATTCCTAAACACCGGAGATATAAGGAAGATAGACCCTCGTCAACCCCTCTGAGCCTTCGAAGTAGGAGTTTTCTTTCTATTCAGAAAAAACCCTCATTTCAACCTTGGGGCGGGTAGTGTTCAGCTAATCTGATCAAGCATTCAGAACTCATCAAGAGTGTGCATCCAAGGATACAACAATGGTTATCCATCAAAAGGTTGAGAAAAGTCAAAACCACAATGGTTAATCCTCATCTAACAACAATGTGCGTCTATTGACTATATCCTAATGGGTATCTCTCGCACATCAGGAGGTCAACAAATGACGATACTAAAGACTCAGGCAGTCACGATCACTTCCGACAAATCAAAAACAACGCAAAGATCAACGACTTGTTCAAAATGAAAAAATACGGATAAGAAAGAAACAAAAATCCCCGCTAAGTCGAAGCTTGAAAACAAGTCGCTTAGGCAAAAATTGGGGCATCCCGCTGGACTTCCAAATCAAAATTCGAAAGAATTTGTCCAGGCAAAAATTAGGGAAAGAAAGAAAGAAATTGAAAAGCCTAAAAGGCGAGAAAAGGATTACCAACGAAAATCCTCATCAAAGAACAAATTCGTCTGATCAGACACCAAAGGCAAAGAAGTTAGTGACTGTCGTGTCCAAGAAACCACAGTGGTCCCTCAACTATCGCAAACTCTTCTAGAGAGATGAATGCTTACATCAGGTCAACTGAACATAGGAATGGAGAACATCATGGAGAATGGGTGAGCACCAAATAATTTTTGAGCCTTAAATCCTTTTTTCTAAAACCGTGAACCAGGCCACGTTACAACCCATAAAAATCCTAATTGAAGCATGGGTCAATTCGAAAGCATGCTACAACGAGATAGCGTTTAACTGACTCCTAAGAGGTATGTTCCAATATCTGTTTTGGCATCATATGCTTGCATTATCTTTCATAAAAAAGAATTTTCAAATCTTTCTCTCTAGCTAGTGACTCGTTCACAACAGAGTTGTGACGTCATTTCATTCAAGGTTTTTTCAAACTTCAAGACTTACATATGTGTTGCATTAGAATTATCATTCTCATAATAAACATTCTTCTGCATACAAAACAACTGATTGACATCAAGTAAGTCTACATAATGAACATTCGGTAAAGAGCTCAATCTTGTCAGAGAAGAGAGGCTTGAATACCCTGTTGAAGCAAGAATCAACTGCCACAAGAGAAATGACTTATCCAGCAACATGTTAACCGGTGATTCTGTCAAGAGAAATCATCTTGGTACTTCACAGCTTGAGTACCCTTCAGGGGTAAAGTTAGCATATTCCATCAATCTGGGACATTCCCTTTAAACTTCTAATCTGGGGCCGTCAAGTCGAGAATCGATCTCTCCAAGCTCAGCCAAATCTGGGGCATTCCCTCAGAGCTCGATCAATCAGAGCCTATCACGTCGATAAATCTCTTCAAGTTGCCATCAATCAGGGGCTATCACATTGAGAAATCTATTCAGAATCCATTCAACCTGAGGAAGTTACGTCGAGATTCGACAAATCTCTCCAAGAGAGCTGTAATCAAGAGCAGTTTATTTCGTGACCCAGGACATTGGGGCAGGCCACCTCATATCGTATTATGGCACGAATATTCTGATCTCCTATTCAACATAGATCTTCTCAGAGACCCTCCAGACAGGGGCATTCCTCATCCATACTTGCAAAGTTGCTCAAGCCAATTATGTTGTACGAGACTACAATCAAGCTGGAAGGATCATAACGGTCACCCTGACCTAGCCAGTGCATGAAGCTGCCTCCATCTACTACAGGCAACTTCGGGTCTGATTCCCCAAATGAATTCAGAAAATCTAGCATCGTCTTTTAACTCAGCACATGCAAGCGCATCCTCAGTGGGGTTAATCAAGAGCATCCCCAGTAAAGCTAAACCGGGGCATTCGCATAGCTGAACCGGAGCATTCGTAGAGCTAAACCGGGGCATTCGTGAAGCTAAACCGGGGAATTCACAGAATTTAACCGGGGCACTCGTAGGTGTCCATGCCCATCTCTTATCCCCAAGTGATTCAAGAGATAATTCCCCAGTGTGCGTAAACTTGGAGCATGTATTCGAAGGGATCCGCATGGTGTTCAGTATCCATTCTTTGGCATATTCAGTTATGTCATCCTTTTCTTCAGTTCAGGATGTTCGGAAGTCTGACCAGATTATCTCTTCCTTAAACAGTACTATTCAGGATTCAGCAGCGTACCTAAAGACTCGCTTCGTCAACAATTCAGTCTTCAGCAGAGTCATCAACAATCTTCGGTATCATGGGCTCCCCAGTGCAAATTTTTATCGGTATCCCCAGCAATCTTTGGTACTGCAGACTTCCAACGTCGATATATACTAACATCCCCAGTGATGAGCAATGGTTCCCAGCAAGCCTACCCTTATCCCCATGAAGTTTATTTCTTCGCATTGCATATAGTTATCACTGCATAACATTTCATCCTCAAAAGCGCGTAGCTGATCCATCAGAGTGGATCTTTGTGTCAAAAGAAATTCAAACATCCATACAAAGCATAAGCCAGATCAGGTACCTTACATAAAGACCTGAATTATTCAAGGACAACAATACGCCCCTACAGAAGGGTATCATGCCCAAAATCCCCAATCAGTGACCTTCACCTTTTCAATGCCCAACAAAATCAATACACTTTGCCGTTCTAAACCCAGTTCTTGTCTGGTAGTCAGTTCCCTAAACACTCGCCCGTGTCCATTCCTAAGCACTCGTATGTGTCAAGTTTCCTAAACACCCACCCGGGTCAGTTATTCAAACACTCGTCTATGTTTACCCTTTTGATACTCACTTGTATCTTCTTTCAATACTCGTCTGTATTGATTCAAACACTCGTCCGTGTTTAAAACTTTTGATACTCACCTGTATCTTCTTTCAATACTCGTCCGTATTGATTCAAACACTCATCCGTGTTTAACCTTTTGATACTCGCCTGTATCTCCTTTCAATATTCGTCCGTATTGAATCAAACACTCGTCCGTGTTTAACCTTTGATACTCGTCCGTATCTCCTTTCAATACTCATCCGTATTGAATCAAACACTCGTCCGTGTTTAACCTTTGATACTCGTCCGTATCTCCTTTCAATACTCGTCCATATTGATTCAAACAATCGTCCGTGTTTAACCTTGGATACTCGTCCGTATCTTCTTTCAATACTCGTCCGTATTGATTCAAACACTCGTCCGTGTTTAAACTTTCTTGATGCTCATCCATTTCGCTTATCTAAACAGTCATCATGTCATAACCCATGTTCCCTTCTTCGAACTTGAGATCGCCTCTTGGCTAGGTTCTTCCTTTAAATCATCATCGAACCTGAGATCGCCTCTTGGCTAGGTTCTTCCTTCAAATCATTGTCGAACCTGAGATCGCCTCTTGGCTAGGTTCTTCCTTCAAATCATCGTCAAACCTGAGATTGCCTCTTGGCTAGGTTCTTCCTTCAAATCATCGTAGAACCTGAGATCGCCTCTTGGCTAGGTTCTTCCTTCAAATCATCGTCGAACCTGAGATCACCTCTTGGCTAGGTTCTTCCTTCAAATCATCGTCGAACCTGAGATCACCTCTTGGCTAGGATCTTCCTTCAAATTATCATCGAACCTGAGATTGCCTCTTGGCTAGGTTCTTCCTTCAAATCATCGTCGAACCTGAGATCGCCTCTTGGCTAGGTTCTTCCTTCAAATCATCGTCGAACCTGAGATCGCCTCTTGGCTAGGTTCTTCCTTCAAATCATCATCGAACCTGAGATCGCCTCTTGGCTAGGTTCTTCCTTAAAATCACCGTCGAACCTGAGATCGCCTCTTGGCTAGGTTCTTCCTTCAAATCACCGTCGAACCTGAGATCGCCTCTTGGCTAGGTTCTTCCTTCAAATCATCATCGAACCTGAGATCGCCTCTTGGCTAGGTTCTTCCTTAAAATCATCGTCGAACCTGAGATCGCCTCTTGGCTAGGTTCTTCCTTAAAATCATCGTCGAACCTGAGATCGCCTCTTGGCTAGGTTCTTCCTTAAAATCATCGTCGAACCTGAGATCGCCTCTTGGCTAGGTTCTTCCTTCAAATCATCGTCGAACCTGAGATTGCCTCTTGGCTAGGTTCTTCCTTCAAATCATCGTCGAACCTGATATCGCCTATTGGCTAGGTTCTTCCTTCAAATCATCGTCGAACCTGAGATCGCCTCTTGGCTAGGTTCTTCCTTCAAATCATCGTCGAACCTGAGATCGCCTCTTGGCTAGGTTCTTCCTTCAAATCATCGTCGAACCTGAGATCGCCTCTTGGCTAGGTTCTTCCTTCAAATCATCGTCGAACCTGAGATCGCCTCTTGGCTAGGTTCTTCCTTCAAATCATCATCGAACTTGAGATCGCCTCTTGGCTAGGTTCTTCCTTAAAATCACCGTCGAACCTGAGATTGCCTCTTGGCTAGGTTCTTCCTTAAAATCACCGTCGAACCTGAGATCGCCTCTTGGCTAGGTTCTTCCTTCAAATCATCGTCGAACCTGAGATTGCCTCTTGGCTAGGTTCTTCCTTCAAATCATCATCGAACCTGAGATCGCCTCTTGGCTAGGTTCTTCCTTCAAATCATCGTCGAACCTGAGATTGCCTCTTGGCTAGGTTCTTCCCTCAAACCTTCGTCGAACCTGAGATCGCCTCTTGGCTAGGTTCTTCCCTCAAGTCATCGTCGAACCTGAGATCGCCTCTTGGCTAGGTTCCTTCCATATACTTTGTCCTAGAACCTGAGATCGCCCTTTGGCTAGGTTCTCTGTCAAATCACTCTCATGTGTCACCTTAGGATCGTAGGTCGCTCGTAGACCCCGTCCGCTGTCTTTTCATACCAAGCATTTGTCTTGTATTGGAATTAAGCCACGTTACAAGTCCAATCTCTGTCTCTTCATTGAAAAAACAAAATTTCCTTTCCCCAATAGATAACACAAAAATATAAAAAAAACACTTACTCTTTCTCCCTCAGGACAAATTTTTTGGCATTGATATTTAATCATCTTCAACCTTGAACTTCTGAAAGGCATGTGCCAATCGTACTTTCAAGTTTAAGACGATTAAATAGGGGCAGCTGTAATACCCCAAATTTGTCCTACCCTTTTACTTTTATCTGGTTTACGCATTGTCGCACTTTTCTCGTGTACATAACTCCATTAGGTCATTTAACATTGCATACATTCGCTAACAACATTTTTGGCACGTGATCAAGGGTCTTGAAAATTAGGGTTCCTGTATGGCTTTGAGGCTCTTATCTTCATTCAATAGATTCAAGCTGCTTCTTCAATATTCATGGTTGGGGATAGGATTTTGATTCGTGGTTGTTGTGGACTTATTTCTTATCAGGCTATAAGGTTATCTTCCCCCAAGTTCATCAGGGGATACAGTCGTTTGTAACGAAGTTACTTCAAGAACTAAGTGCATTAAGATTGTGAATGCTAGGGTTTCATCAAGGATTCAGATAGAGACATTTTGAGTTAAAACTTGGTTTCTTATCAATATCTCGGTATCATTCAGCCACCAAGGTACATCTCAAAAGGATTAAGGTTCTTATGCATGGAATTCGGATGTGTTAATTCATTCATTCAAGTGATTCCATGAATTCAACCTATTCAAGGACATAAGTTTGGATTTGGCTCATGCTAAATTTGGAAGGTTCAGTCATGTGGTTTGCTTGAAATACAAGCAACAAGTAAAGTGTAAAATTCAAATTGCAAAGCATTTTTCAAGTCCATATTCCAAGAATTCTATACCTTTCATCATCAATTTCAAACTCATTCAGGATCCAAATCATTCATAAAAATTCAAGTTCAATTCACCCAAGCGTTATCATGCTGTGTTCGAATATATCACCGTCTATTTGATCTCACTCAAGCATCAGACCAATTTAAACAAGATTCATCAATGATATTCAAACCGTGTTCATTCCATAAAAAACAATTACAACTAAATATTTCTCTGTTACATGTCCTTTACATCAAAAAATAATATGAAATAACCATTCCTAAACCTTAACACTCATCCTAAGCCTAGTGATTCCATATTCAACCTTTATCTAATATTCGTGCTCCACTCTTTATGGCCAAAGGTTCTATGTTACAATCTTCACCTAACTTTAAGCTTCAACCATGTTTTCGCTTTCACCTTCATCAACTCCATGGCCAAAGCTTTGCTTTCATCTTCACTAGCCTTTGTGTCTAAACTCCTTGCTTCGTCAACTGCCTTGCGTTCAAATATCATGCTACGCCTTCACATATTGACCTACACAAAGCAAACAATATAAAATCATGTAAGGTTTTCCATTAACAAAAGTACGAACCATGCTACGGGGACTGCATCCAAACATAACCAAACTTGCCTATGTTGTTATGCCTCGTTGTCCTGCTGTCCGATTTGATTTACCCTAAAACAGTACACTTATGCCACCACAAATACGCTACCTTGTTGTACCTCCTGCCTACCTGCATAAATCAGCCTACCTGTGTAAATCAATACAGAAACAATCATTAAATCAAAACCATCCAAACAACCATTTAACAATTTCTAAACCTTCTAACTGTTTTCAAAAACTGAATCCCAATTCCAAAACATCCCTGCTGTAACTATAACACATACACTACACTTCCAATTGAAAAAACCAATTCCATAACCCAAAAAATAGAGACAACCCTGTAACTAACTTAACCAACCCAAAACAGTTACAACAAACTAACTTAACTAGTAACAAATTTCGAACAGAACTCTAAGAAACTAACAGAATTCTAACCAACATCTAACCAATCCTAACTAACTCATCCCTAACCAACTAACAGTCCAACAAACCCCTAACCAATTTTCCCAACAAACTCTACAGAAAATATATAATAGAGCTCACAACATATACAAAAAGGGATGGACAGAATAGGGAGATAGAGGATTCAACACAGAAAAACAAATTTTTATTACCTTTCATTCTCACTTCCTCCATTCACGCTTTTTCAATCCACAAAAGAATCACCATTCTGCAAAAATTTCTTCTCTCTTTCTCTGCACGACCATTTTCACAAATTCACTCTCATCCTGTCTGCAACTTTCTCTCATCCCTCTCACGCCCTCACCATACGCTCATATCACAGAGGCCGTTGAGGATTCTCATCGAAGCTTTAATCGGCTGAACTTAACCATCAACTTTGTTATCCTATGCAACCTACAACGAACATCTCAGATTATCCCTCACTCTCATAACAACAACCTCACGGATTCATATTCTCCCTCGCGCTCGAATACCAGCGACAGAGAAAACGCAGAACAGAGAAGTAGAAGAAGAGGAAAAGTATGAGTTGAGGAATCATACATGAATTCTTTGCAAAGGAGGATCTTCAGTTTTATCTCCGATATCATCGTATTCGAAACCGCCATTGGAGCGTCTCCGATCGATTTGATGCGTGAGTGAAAATCGGGAGAGGTTCAGAACAAGAACGAGAAAGGAGAGGCGATCGAATTGTTGTAGGCTAGAGGTCGATTGCTCTTCCGCCACCGGAGGCGCTTTCCGGCGCGACGGAGATAAAATCGGAAATCGCACCGAAGAGAGGAAACAAGAAGCTGAATCTTTTCTCTAAAACCCTACTCCTAATTCAATTTCGTTTTTCTATTTTTATTTATTTATTTATTTTTATTTTCTTTTAATTGTAATAAAATAAAATCCTGGATCCAAGTAACTTCGTTGGGCCAAAGTGCATCACCCTAGGCCTGTTTTCAATTTGTTTGAAATCCAATTGAACAAAAAAAATAATCTATTGGACTTCACTTCTACAATGGGCCTAACATCAGCATGCTAAATACACTCCCTGTTCTGATCCGAATCCCCTAGGATTTCTCTAATTTTTTCATTTTGGTTCTTAATTTTGTGCAATTAATTTTGATGTTTTCTTGCATGATTTCTTGCTGAAATTGGGTGTGGATATTAATATGATGATTCCCGACTTGTTGATATTTTAATAATTTTTTAGCATATGAATTAATTAAATTAGTGTTTAGTACACGGTTAGAATTAATATTTTTACGCGTTCTCGTCGATCTTGTATCCTTGATTCAATTTCCTTGGCATGAGGAGTGGTTTGGAGGCGAGTTCTGATCCTTGAATAATGGCACGTTATTTTTGACACGTTTGTCCATTGTGCGAGAAGTTTCTGATTATGCTTTGCATTCGCAACACGCATTTACCTTTATCTTAGTCGAATATTGTTTCTGACTCTGTTTGTTTCTTGGTGAAGCTTGCTTGACGCGTACTCCTTGCTTTTTCAGTGCTTTCGTTCGCTCTTGACGATTTGCTCATTTTGGTAGCCTCTGCTACTACTCTTACACTTCTCTTCATTTTATTGCAATTCGTTATCACTTTATAGAAATCATGAGAAATAGGGCGTTATCATAAACCATATGCATGCCAACATCAGGTAGAATTCTCTCAAATTCTAACTTTAGGTCTAACGCACGATAACATTAGGTTTAGAAGTAGGTTAGTCCCTTTGACTTTTCTTTCCCTTTCGCATACGCATCTAAAACTAAAACTTCTTTTTTCTTTTGAAATTCAAAACACTTTAAAACTATTGATGAGAATCATGCTTTTGCTTAGTACGAGAAATGATAAGCAGGTCTCTTCTCGATCTTATCGTTCTTCATCTCAAGCATAGGTGTGGTTCAATTCTCAAAGACTCCTTTCATAGCTAAGTAGAAAAGTGGCTAATATCTCTCTCTTGAGGTCAACTAGTCATTATCTGCAACAAAATACAAACCGACTCAAATCTTTTGTGCGCTCGAGCACCATTCTAAAAAACCCTTTTCAGGTAAGGACACGATTAATTTACTTATGTGCCAACGCATAAGTCTCCAAAGGTCGAGCTGCGGCAGAAGGCGGAATTAACTTCGTCCATAAAAAACACAAAACAAAAAAAAACATATGAGCCGAACTACGGTAGCTCTGATTCCTCAAAAAGGATACGTAGGCATTGGGGTAGGGCCCAAGCGAGCACAATTTTATTTTCCCTACATTCTTTTTCTCCTTTCTTTTGCATGCATTCCTTCAGTAGTATAGTAGACAGTAAGCATAGATTAAACACACCCATAAGATAGATAACAAGAGTGGATACCGTAGAGTACTACGGGCGTGTGGGGTGCTAATACCTTCCCCTCGTGTAACAGACTCCCTTACCCGATCTCTCGGTCGCAAGACCGTGACTTCTCCCTTCTCAGGTTTTCTCGATGTTTACCTTTCCCTACATGTGGGATAAAAGACGTTCGATGGCGACTTCATTGTTTTGATGATTTTCAGCCGGTTGTTTCAGCTGGCGACTTCACTGGGGATAGGTCGACCAAATGCTGGTCCATCCCGTAGTCGCTCCTAACTCTTGTTTTCTTTCCTTAGGGTGTTTATTTTTATGCTTTCAGTTTACTCATTTGTACATGTTTATCTGAGCATAAGTTTGCATTGCATTTTATGGCTTTCGATATTTGTTATCTATTATGCTGGACTATGTTCTCTATGTTGGGTGGGGATGTCACTATTGAGGTAAAAGGCCCAATACCCAGGCCATAGTGCACTAGGACACTAGGAATAGAGTGGGGGCATGACGACTATAGGACGTGGTCCGATTAGTGCAGTCATGTCATATACCACGCTCGAATGAGGTTCAAATGAATTACAATCGGCACCCACGTCTGTGGGCAAGCCCATAGCACTTTCAGGCGAACCCGTGATTTTCGAGTTACCATTATCTTACCCTGACCTAGTTTTCACCCGTGAGTACTTCAGTTCTTACTCCAGCTGGTACCCCGACCGATAAGTCATCTGGGGCTCGAGGCAAAGAAGTTATAGGTGAGCCTGCCCGAACGGAGGCACCTAGAAAGATTGTTGTGGAAGCCTCTAAGCAAGAGATAGAGTAAATATTGAAAATAATAAAAAAGAGTGACTATAATATGGTCGAACAGCTGGGGCATACCCCCTTAAAGATATCCATGTTATCCCTGTTGTTGTGCTCCGAGGCCCATGCGAAGGCTTTGATTACATTCCTCAAAACTGCGCACGTGCCGCAAGAGACTTCAGCTAACCAGTTTAAAGATTGTGTGGCTAGCCTACCTGCTGACAATGGGCTGGTTTTTTTTGATGAAGACTTAAAAATGAAGGGAAGAAAGCATAATAATGCTCTGCATGTCTCGATTGAATGCAGGGGCACCACTATGGCTCATGTGTTGGTGGACACTGGGTCTTCGCTGAATGTTCTGCCCAAGAAGGCGTTGGACCGGTTGGATTGCGAGGGATTGACTTTAAAGCCTAGTAACATTGTGGTAAGGGCTTTTGACGGGTCGAAAATAGTGGTGCATGGGGAAGTGGACATCCCTGTCAAGATAGGCTCTCAGACTTTTAAGTCCACCTTCTATGTGATGGACATCAGGCCATCGTACTCCTGTTTGTTGGGTCGTCCTTGGATCCACAAAGCTGGGCTGTTACTTCTACACTACACCAAATGTCGAAGTATCCGGTGAAGGGGAAGATAGTTACTGTGCACGGTGAAGAGGAGTATATGGTGAGCCACCTGAACTCCTTCAAGTACGTAGAGATGGACAAAGAATTTATAGAGACTCCCTGTCAAAACTTTGAAGAGGTTCCCCAGATTTTGGCGTCAACTGAGACGCTACCAGCATTAAACCTCCTTTGAAGATGGATTCTCCTAAAGATGCCAGGGCCGTGGTTGAAGAAGGTAGGTGTGCCAATTGGGGTCAGCTCCCTGATTTCACTCACAAAACTGACAAGTTTGGCTTGGGCTTTACTTCAGGGGCTCAGAAGGCTGTTTGGTGCGCTCGAGTTTGAGGACCTCCCCTACACATCAACAATCGAGGGGTCAATGTTATTTAAGACAGTGAGGAAGACTTTGATATTGACAGCTGGATTTATCCAACTACCAACGGTGGACCGAGTAATTATACGGCCAAAGATTTCTTACCAGTTTCTTTTATTCCACAGTAATTGTCTTAATTGTTTTCTAAGTTTGTAATGAACAATTTAAACTTTATGGCCTTGTGTATTACCCGAGGCACAATGGTTCTATCTGTGAGGGTTATTATATGTCATCTCATATATCATCAATGAAGCATTGGACGTTCTTTGCATACAAATTTTGCACTCTCTGTTTTTCTTTTATGCCTTTGCTTTATCAATACAGCTATGCTCTTATACATATCCACGTATCAAACTGCAGATCCATATCCACTCTGGATCCCATTGATAACAATCCTGCTATTTCCAATTATGACTTTAAAAATCCGATCAACCAAGCCGAGGACGAAGGTGAGGACGATTGCGAGGTACTTGGAGAACTTGCTAGACTGCTACAAGAGGAAGAGAGGGCTATACAACCTCATGAAGATCCAGTTGAGACAATAAACTTGGGCATAGAGATAGACATAAAAGAGGTTAAAATAGGTGCAAATCTGGAGCTTAGCGTCAAACAGAGGTTGATACAGATGTTGCATGACTATGTTGAGATCTTCGCCTGGTCCTATGAAGACATGCCTGGTTTGGAAACTGATATTGTGGTACATCTCCTACCGACTAAGGAAGACTGCCCGCCGGTTAAATAGAAGGTCCTCTGTATGCATCCTAAAATGTCAGAGAAGATCAAGGCAGAGATCATGAAGCAGTTCGATGTAGGGTTCTTAGTGGGTTGCTAATGTTGTCCCAGTACCTAAGAAGGACGATAATTGTACAAATGTGTGTGGATTACAGAGATCTGAACAGGGCATGCCCCAAGGATGACTTCCCGCTTCCCCATATTGATGTTCTGGTTGACAACACCGCGTAATACAAAATCTTCTCCTTCATGGATGGTTTCTCTAGATACAACCAGATCAAGATGGATCTGGAAGACATGGAAAAGACAACTTTCGTTACACAGTGGGGAACCTTCTGCTACAAGGTGATGCCTTTTGGATTGAATAATGCCAGGGCAACCTACCAGCGAGCCATGGTCGCTTTGTTCCATGATATGATTCACCACGAGATCGAAGTTTATGTTGATGATATGATAGCCAGGTCTCAGACTGAGGAAGAGCATCTTGATCATCTCCAAAATCTGTTCGGTAGGTTGAGGATATATAAGCTAAGGTTGAATCCTAACAAGTGCACCTTCGGGGTAAGGTCCGTTAAGCTTCTGGGTTTCATCGTCAGTGACAAAGGTATTCAGGTAGACCCCGCAAAGGTAAAGGCTATACAAGAAATTCCATCTCCCCGCACAGAGAAGGAAGTAAGAGGCTTCTTAGGACGTCTGGATTACATTGCCCGATTCATTTCACATCTAACTGCTACTTGTGAGCCAATATTCAAGCTTATGAAGAAATATCAAGTGGTAAAGTGGAATGATGAATGCCAGATCGCTTTCGAAAGAATCAAGGCATACATTCAAGAACCACCAATTTTGATGCCTCCAGTTGAAGGGAGACCTTTGATATTGTACCTAACAGTGCTAGAAAATTCGATGGGGTGTATGCTGGGGCAGCATGACGAGTCTGGTCGAAAATAGCACGCGATATACTACCTTAGCAAAAAGTTTACTGACTGTGAGACACGATACTCATTGCTCGAGAAAACTTGTTGCGCTTTGGCATGGGCTGCTTGCCGACTGAGACAGTTTATGTTGACTCACACTACCTTGTTGATATCAAAGATATATCCGATCAAGTACGTTTTCGAGAAGCCCGCTCTCTCTAGAAGGATAGCAAGGTGGAAAATGGTATTAACTGAATACGATATACAATATACAACCCAGAAAGCAATCAAAGGGAGTGTATCGGCTGATCATTTGGCTCATCAGGCCGTGGATAACTACCAGTCCATGAATTTTGAGTTCCCGGATGAGAATATCATGTTAGTAACTGACTACGAAGAACCTAGACCGGATGAAGGACCTGAAGAAGGATCCCGATGGTCTATGTATTTTGATGGAGCCTCAAATGCACTGGGTAACGACATTGGCGTTATAATCATATCTTCTAAGGGTTGTCATACTCCACTCACTGGCCGCCTATGTTTCAACTGCACCAACAACATGGCGGAGTATGAAGCATGCATCATGGGTCTTCGAGCTGCTATTGACCTCAGGATCAAGTTCCTAAATGTCTTCATAGATTCAGCCTTGGTGATAAGTCAAATCAGAGGAGAATGGGATACGAAGCATCCGAATCTCATTCCTTACAAAGAGCATGTACTAACATTGCTCCCACACTTTGAGTAGGTAATCTTCAAACATTTCCCACGAGAAGAGAACCAGTTGGCGGACGCGTTAGCTACCATGTGGTGATACGGTGGCAGAACCGGAACTGTTTGAATGCTGGTTTGCATTTTGCGTTTGTTTTTGCAAAATGTCGCGGTAAGCAAGAGTCGCTACCGACTTTTATTTTATCCAACTGGAAAGGAAAAAAGCACAGAAAAATTCCTTTTTTGAGATTTTGAGTACGGGGGGTAGATTATAGAAAGGGAAGGTATTAACACCCTTTCTATCCGTAGTTTTCTACGGGCTCTTAGGTACTTTCTCATCATTTTCAAAATTTCTTGTGTGTGTTTGATTTGAAAAAGTTATTGTTTGACTTAGATTTAACCCTTGCTTCTGTCTTCAAGAGTGTAACAAAGTGTTTTTGAAAACTTTGTTTGAAAAGAGTGTAAGTGTGAAAAGTTTGTTTGTATTGAGCAAGTACCTACTATCATCTACCTACTCAAAAAAAGAATTGTTATATGTTTGTTTCCTTTAGACAGCGCTATCCTACTATTAGTTAGTAGGTAGCACCGTCGTTGGAGTTTTAAGGGTCAATTCGAAAGGGACGTACGATCACTAAAGCAATGTTAGGATGTCTTAGTAATAACCCTAATGTCTTAAGATCAATATCCGAGGCAACAATTCTGAGGCAACCTTTCTGAGGCAACTTTGATCTTTGAGACAAAAGAGCGACCACTAAAATAACCTATACTTAATGATCGTTTACCGAAGGCAACCGAAGTGGGAGTATACCCTAGGAGTGCGCATGTGCGAGTGATTCAATTTCAAGTTTATTATCTTTGCACATTTAGGGTTTGCTAATCGTTTTAAAGTTTACATACATTCTTGTCATGCAAACCTAATATCATACATCTAACAGTTTAATATTTTGCGGGAATTAAAGTGGGGAAAGTAAAGCTACGCTATTACAAGGCTTCGGGTAATAATTACATAGCCAAAAACAACCCGTAAAAACGATAAATGAAAAGGAGAAAAAAACCTAATTAATCTATTACAACTTGTGAGCAATTACATCAATATGGTAAAAATAAATAACGTGATGAATCGAGGACGAGAGAGAAGTAGGGTTTTGACCCCGTCTAACCTAATTAAGAGAAAAAATATTTTTATGATTTTTTAATTATTTAAGAAAAAAGAATAAGGTTTTTAAATTAAATACAAAATTAATTAGTAATTAAATTAATTAAAGAAAATAATTTACATGACCTATTTTTTATATTTTTGGTTTTTTTTAAGAGAAAGAAAATAGAATTTAAATTAAACTAAAACCCTAATTTTCTAATTGGTTTTAATTTATTTACAAAATAATTAAAGTTACACAAAGATTAAATAAACTAATTAAATTAATTAATTTTTTTGATAAAAAATAAACCTAAATCTAATTGGATGAACATATTGTTTTTGTGATTCTTTTGATAAAAAGAAATATTTTTTATGTTAGTAAAAATAAATAAGTTAATAAAGAAAAATATAAAAAGAAAATAGAAAGAGATATGGGCCTGAGAAAGTAATTTTGGAGGGTGTGAGTATCAACTTCTGGGCCCAAAACAGGTTGGTCCACGTTGACTTCCATGCTCCCATGCTTTGCATTGACTGGGTCACATGATAGATCCTTCAATGATGGCCTTCAGATCTGGCTTCCAGAAGATCCAATGGTTGGATCCTGAGGTCACATGGTGGTCTCTTGGCCTTTTGTGCGCGCCTGAACATTTAAATAAAAACAATGTGAAATATGGGGGGGACCTGGGATTCGAAACCAGGTCCTGTGACCTTTTCCAACTGCTCCACTACCAACTGTGCTGTATGCGTTTGTTGTACATAGAATAAACAATAATCATTATATTGAAAACAAGCAAAATAAAGAAGCATCCGCGCGAAAATTCAAATGGGCGAATAGGGTGATGCCATGCCTTCATCCCTGTCCTCTCTCCGTGGCTAAAAGATGCAGTGACTTTTACCTACGAACAACGTCCGTCACTACAAACCCTGTAATTCTCAAAATCAAACACAAGCAAGATAAATAAAATCTAAGGCCATGAATCAACTCGTCTTGGCCTGTTGAGCCCGATGGTGCCCTTCTTGAGGGCCAATTTTACCTGTACTAAAAGATCCTAAAATGAGCCATCAAAACCTAGCAATGGTGAATTCTGATATAGTTCACAAAAATGCAATTAAATGATATAGATAGGTTGCAAATGTGTTAAGGAACAAGAATATACTATTAAAACATGATGAATGTGCAAGAATAACAAGATTCAGTTTTGGAAATATGGGCAAACCGTTGGAGTCATGGGGATGAATTCTGGGCACTAGCGTGCTTGTTTTCGATTGGTACCGCTTGCTTGCATTCCTAGGAAGTGAATGAGATGGTTAGGAAGCCTTGTAATCGCATGGAACTATGAAATCAACTCAACACTTTTTTATGTTTTTTCCAAGTTTGTTCTGCCTTTTCACTCCTCCAAAACCTTGTGTTTTAGGTCTGCAAATGTTCACTATATACTGAGGATTCAATTAGGGTTGAAATTATGCTCTCAATATTTATCCATTATCGCTTTTGATCTTGATTTGATTCACTTTAAAATCTTTCCAAAAATTGGTCGAAACCAATCTTTTCATGCACACAAAGGCCTTACACGAATTGATTCACTTGCCAACTGGATATATGACCTGAAATATGCACAAGATCTTGAGGTTTCAATGATTTGGATTTTTTCATGATTTGTTTTAATTTAAATTGATTTAATTGCAATAAAAATCAAAATAAATACTAAAAATAATATAAAGACAAGTGGAAAGGGCTAGGGCTCGTGGACCATGCTACCAACGCAAAAGAAGTGCAAAAAGTTAGGCCCATTTAGCAAAAATTGCAATTTGAGGCATAGTTGACTTTTGACAATTTTGCAAAAAAGGTCAACTTCACCAATGCATAACTTCCTCAATTTTGACTATTTTAAGGTGTTCTTGGATATTTTATAAAGCTTGAGATGTCCTATAAGAAACCCTTTTGGTCTCATCTCAATTTGGTATTCCATGTTCATGTATGAAGCTTTTCCAAAAAAGGTGTTTTTGTTGACTTTTCAAAATGACCTGTAATGTCCAAATTCATAACTTATTGTGAGTGCATATTTTGAACTTGGGAGATGAGATTAATTGTAGGGAATTTCATCCTCTTCAAAATGAGCTTTGGATGGGTTATTTCTCATAAAGTATGAGAAAGTTATGCTTGGTCAAAGTCGAGTTGACTTTTCCTGCAAAACCCTAATATAGCAACTTTTGGATTTTGATGAATTATATGCAATCCTTGATGAATCATGATCAACCCTTGATAAAATGATGAATAATACTTCAAAATGAGAATGTTGACCAAAAATCTTGAAGTTTGACTGTATGTGGGCCACAGTTGACTTTTGCCCTAGCACAATCGATTTTTAGGCCTTTGAGCAATTGACTGAGCAAACTTCCTCTGCAAGGCTTGAAACATGACATGGATGATCTTGAGAACATATTAGGACAATGGTGAGCATTTGGGATCCCTTGGAATCAAGTATCTCGATGCAATATGAAACCCTAATTTTGAGGTAGACTGCCTTAGGAGAGAGCTTGTCTGGTCAACCCTTGGACTTCCTTGAGCAATTTGAGGACCTCACTTGAAATGTTTTGATATATATGGGAGGGAAAATTTTGGGGTACAATAGCTGCCCCTGTTCAATCTTCTTAAACCTGAGGATTTAGATTGGCTTGCTTGCCTTTCGTGATCTGAAGGTTGAAGATGATTGAACACTAGAGTGCCCAGAAATTTGCACTCGCATGAAGTGGTATTTGTCTTGTGATGTCGGGAATGGGCTTATAGATGCCATTTGGAGATTGATGACGGAAGATGGGCTTAAATATGCCATCCGAAGGAGTGTCGATCGTATAAGAGATTCCTTAGCGAGAGCTTGTATACCTGTTGTTCGGGAAGATTCCGCTGGGGGATGCCGGTCTCTGTCTTGAGAAAAGTTGAATTTTAGGAGCTTCAGTCGTCTGTTATTCTACTGGGGAATCATCTCTAGGTCGAAGAGGTGAAAATGAACTATTATCTGGTCGTGATCCAGGCTTCATAGTGATAAGATCGACTGCTATTTGGTCGTAAGCCAGGCTTTACAGTGACTTACTGGTGAGATGAGATTAAACTTCCTATCCGGTCGTAATCCAGGCTTCAAAATTTCTCAATTCTTATCTGGTCGTAATCCAGGTTTCAGAAGGAAATAAGTTGTTATCCGGTCGAATCTGGGCTTTAACTTGAATTTAGGGTACACTGATATCCGGTCGACTCCGGGCTTCTTAGTAATTGTCCAGGTAAGAATTCTATTTGGTCGAAATCCAAGCTTCACAATGTCGTGTACCGCTATCTGACCGTAATCCAGGTTTCACGATGTTTCATACCATTATCTGGTTGAATCCAGTCTTCATGGTTGTCTTGTACTGCTATCTGGTCGAATCCAGGCTTCACAATACCTCACTTCTTATCTGGTCGAAATCCAGGCTTCAGAAGAAATTAAGTTGTTATCCGGTCACATCCGGGCTTCAACTTGAATTCAGGGCACACTAATTTCTGGTCGACTTCGGGCTTCTTAGTATCTGTTTAGGTAAAATTTCTATTTGGTCGAAATCCAAGCTTCACAATGTATTGTACCGCTATTTGGTCGTAATCCAGGTTTCACGATGTTTCATACCATTATCTGGTCGAATACAGGCTTCATGGTTGTCTTGTACTGCTATCTGGTCGAATCCAGGCTTCACAATATCTCACTTCTTATCTGGTCGAAATCCAGGCTTCAGAAGAAATCAAGTGGTTATCCAGTTGCATCCGGGCTTCCATTTGATTTTAAGGCCTACTAATATCTGGTCGACTCCGGGCTTCATAGTAATTGGCTGGGTGAACTGCTATTTGGTCGAAATCCAAACTTCGCAGTGTCCCTTACTGTTATTTGGTCGTAATCCAGGCTTCAGTGCCTTTACCGCTATCTGTTCGTAATCCAGGCTTCACGATGTATCATACCGCTATCTGGTCGTAATCCATGCTTCACGATGTATCATACCGCTATCTGGTCGTAATCCAGGCTTCACGATGTATCATACCGCTATCTGGTCATAATCCAGGCTTCACAATGTCTTATACCATTATCCGATCGAATCCAGGCTTCATGGTGTTCGGGGAAATCAAGATATTATCCGGTCGAATCTGGGCTTCATAATTTTCATTAGAGATATACCACTATCTGGTCTTAATCCAGGCTTCGTAGCATCCTTGGATGCTATCTAGTCGTAACCCAGGCTTCACAACATCTTCTACAATTATCTGGTCGAGTTCAGGCTTCATGGGGAAATCAAGGTATTATCCGGTCGAAACCGGGCTTCATAACTTGTATTAAAGATACCACTATCTGGTCGTAATCCAGGCTTCATGGCGTCTCTGTATTGCTATCTGGTTGTAATCCAGGCTTCATAATAACTTGTTGGGGATAAAACTATTATTCGGTCGAATCCGGGCTTCATAGCTTGTTTAAAAGATACCACTATCTGGTCGTAATCCAGGCTTCGTGGCATTCTTGGCTGCTATCTGGTCGTAATCCAGGCTTCACAACATCTTGTCGGGGATTAAACTATTATCCGGTCGAATCTGGGCTTCATAGCTTGTTTAAAAGATACCACTATCTGGTCGTAATCCAGGCTTCATGGTATTCTTGGCTGCTATCTGGTCGTAATCCAGGCTTCACAACATCTTGTACCATTATCTGGTCGAACCCAGGCTTCATGGCTTGTTTAAAAGATACCACTATCTGGTCGTAATCCAGGCTTCGCAGTATTCTGATACTGTTATCCGGTCGTTCTCCCGGCTTCACAACATCTTGTACCATTATCTGGTCGAACCCAGGCTTCATGGCTTGTTTAAAAGATACCACTATCTGGTCATGATCCAGGCTTCGCGGTATTTTGATACTGTTATCCGGTCGTTCTCCGGGCTTCACAATATGACGGAGGAATCAAGATATTATCCGGTCATACCCGGGCTTCATAGCTTGAACTTTGTGAGAATTTGATTGTATCTTTTCCTGAAATGTAAAGGGTTAGTCGTATGTAACGTCATGATGCATGACATGTATCGAGCAATGATGTTCTCAAAATAAATGAGATTGTGTTGTATGATGCGTATATGCCTGTGCCATGATGTATGGAAACGTGATGTTTTTGTGATGTTCTCTAACTGGGGAAAACAAATCCCTGACTGCTGCTGGAGAATATAAAGAGTTTCCCTTGCTGAGGATAACGACTGAAGATGATTTGAGAATACATTGGCTGGAGAATAATTCTGCTGGAGAATAAACTGGTGAGAAAATGACTCTGTGGGGAAGAGATACTTTGTCGGAAGATCTGCTGACTTGGAGAAATAACCTCGGCTATGGATGAATTATCGTTGCTGGAGGTGATGAACTCTGTCGGGGATAAAGTTTCTGTTGGTAGAAGAAATAAACTCCATTGGGGATGGTCCTACATTTGTTGGTGAAAGATGAACTCTGCTTGGGGAGAATTTTTCTAACTTATTCGTGTTTACGAGCTTCAGCTGGGGAGAGCTAACACCACTGTCTTTTGATACTTTTTACTCTATGGGGAGTGTATGCATTTTTAGTCATATTCTTCAGCTGGGTCTATCCCTGTACCTGGTGAATAGAGCAACTGTAAGGTTTGGACATTTCTTGTTTTCCCCTGTATCTGCTGGAGAAAGTTCCTGCGGAGGCCTTGTGGATTGAGTGTTATCCCAACTTTTGAGGTGCTTGGTAACTTTTGATCGAAATGATAAGTCTCCTTCTGGTAGGCAAGTGACGAGATGATGGGACATAGTCGTACGCTTTTAATCCCTAACTTTTGTCTGGACTGTCTTTTCAGATTTTCAGTCCATCGGGATACCCCTTTTTGCCCAAGCCGCCTTTTCAGGTTTTCGGCTTGCCGGGTGTACATATCTTTTTTTGTTTTTATCCCTAATTTTTGCCCAAACCCTTTTGGTTCGCCAGGATGCCCTTATTTTTGCCTATGCCAGTCAACCTAGCTGGTCTTCGTTCATGCGCAGTATTTTTTGACTATGTCCATACTGTCAGGGTGTAGGGAGTTGTCACTGTCGGTGGTTTTGTGTTGCCACACTACCAGAAGATGTTCGTTTGATCATACAAGATTTGTTGCTGGAATTCATGTCCAATACCCCAAGTGATTCAGATGGAGATCTGCCCCTGGCTATTTGGCATCTTTGCGAGATTCCTTGAATCTTGACTTGACTGCCCCAGATGATGGACAATGATCATGCCGTGCCCTTTGGTTGGAAGTGTTTTTTCCATTTGAGGTGATCCTTTTTATTGAGAAGGTTTTTTTTTGTTCACTAGATATCCGTCATGCGAATTTCTCTGCTGTTGAACAAATAGTCATATGCAAACAAATGTTATTTTAAGAATGCAAAGCTTATGTATGTCTTGAAATTTGAAAATTCATTTTTTTAGAAAAACAAGTTTTTTTTTAAAGTGTGATGTCAACCCAGGATTTATAGCAAACCTTATAGGAGTCAGGATACCTTTCGTAACAGTATGCTTTCGAACTAACCCATGCTTCAGCTAGGACTTTTAAGGGTTATAACGTGGCCTGGTTCATGATTCAAGAAACAAAGGATAAAGGCTCAAAATTTATTTGTACCCACCCGCTCTTCGTGATGTTCTTCAGTCCTATGCTCAGTTAATTGTGCGTTTAGAATCCGTTTGAGTCTTTGCTATGATATTCCAGTGATGGTTCAGATACTTGCAGTTTACTTGAAAAAGGCAATCATTTTGTAATTTTTTTTTTGCCTAGGATTTGTAGTAACCTTTTTTTTGGTTTTACTATCCCTGTTTTTTACCTGAACTGTTTCTTTCGTGATTACAGTCAGCGGGATGCCCTAGTTTTTTTAAGTCTCCTTAACAGGCTTTTATTTCGAGAGATAATGACTACCTGCCTTGATGATTATAGGGAACCATCACCGTCTTTTGTTTTGGAAGGATGTCTTTGATGCCATTCATTATATATGAAGTAGAATATTGCGACTGAACGCGCATCTGAATTAACTGAGAAACTACCCTTCCCCAGGTTATGATTAGGGGTTTTAATTTGTGTGAAAAGAAAAACTCCTACTTCTTTGGCTCAAAGGGGTTGACTAGGGATTGTCTTCCTTATAACTCCACTGTTTAGGATTTGAAACAACGCCTGTACATCGTCAGCAGGGTCCGTTCAAAAGCATACTGTAGAGATCGTGGTATCGTTTTCGTCATCCTCCCTCTAAAGGCTCAGAGCTTTTGTTCGAGAGTTGAATATCACAAAAAAGTAAAACAATTTAAATATAGTGAATACAAATGGATTGATTCAAAACAGACATATGCAATGCATTGATAAAGTAACAGAGTTTGACATGAATAGATGTTCGAACAATTAAAAGAAAATTGCAAATTGAAAATTCTAATGAACAAAAGCCTCTCTTGTCAGAACTTGTCACTTCAAACGGTGAGCCTTGGAGGATTGACTGAAACATTCCAGTTGACCATCTTGTGTGAATTCCAATGCTCCTTCATCAATCAGGTCTTGAATTTTGTATTTCAACTTCCAACAGTCGTCAGTATCATGCCTCGGACTGTTGGAGTGATATGCGCACCTTGCATTAGGATTGTAGTTAGGGGAATAAGTCTTGGGGTTCGGATGAGGTCCTATCAACGTAACCAGATTCATCCTTAACATGTGTTGTAAAGCTTGAGACAGCGGCATGTTGAGTTTGGTAAACTGCCTCTTGGGTGTATTTGGCTTACTCTAATAAACCCGTTGTTTTTGGCGAGGTTGTTCTTGGACCTGTGAGGTAGTAGAAAGTGGGAAAGGTCCACTCTTCGCCAAATCAAACTCTTGTCTTCTTGGAGGTTGATCAATGACTTGGTCCCCGGCCTCGACTGTTTGCTTCATACTGTTGTGTCCGTCTTGATGAAGTTGGTTAATAATGGTTCTCAGCTCTTCTTGTCCCCGGGCTAGGCTTTGGATAAGAGCCATCTGCCCCATCATCTGGGTTCTTATTGCACCTATCTCAACTTGCAGTTGTTCCAGTCGTTCATCCTTATTGTCTTCGGGACTTTTCTTGACCAAGTTCCCAACGAGGAGTGTTTTCAACTCTTCCTGCCCCTTGGATAGGTTTAGGAATATTTCCCTGAACTGAGCTTCTTAAGTTTGAAGATCTCTGTTGTCTTATTTGAGAGCCATTGCTGAAATAAACAGAGAGAACATGAGAGACCTATACTGGAAGACCTGTTATGCAATGATATGCATGATATATGTATGCAATGTTTTCAAGGATCTCGTGGGGTAAACAAGAAACTGTTAGAATTTGATTGCAGCTTGATTGGAGAAACTTCGTGTCGTTAAGAGTCCTTCTTCAAGAGTTAAGCTCACCATATCGAGTGGGTCATAGCCACTGACTCAAGTTATCGTGTTTTGATCTCTAGACATCATTGGCTAGAGGAAAATAAATCCCCTTTGCCCCTTGCTAGACGTTTGATTTACCATAACCTGCATCACAAACCCTTGAGATCCTTGAAATGGTTAAGGAAATTCTAAGGCATGATGTTATGATGTGTATGCTATGCGTTTAAGCAAAAGTGATGTGATGTAAGCGAGTAAACCCGACAAGAAATCCAAGTTATTGGATAAGGACTGTAAACAAAACCTGCAAGGAACTCATGTTGTCAGATAATAAAACTGTGCGAGTAGTTCAAGTCGAAAGCACACAAGTCACACAAACAACCTTAGGTTTAGGCTTGCATGGGTTTTAAGGTAGTACCCTCTTGAAGTTTAGTCGGTTTCAGCCTGTCCTAATAATAGTAACCGGGTTCTAGAGGTTCTCAATATCACTGACCATCCTCCATCGTGTTAGAACATAGTTTGATTCTACAACCCTCAATTAGAGTTTTGATGATAACAAAATACAAGAATAAATAAATTGTAAGATTTATAAGATATATATGCTACTTAAAATTATGTTGTGTATTTACAGAAGTTCTGATGGAATCAGCATCAGAAGATCAGTATCAACATCAGCATTAGAAGATCATATCAGCATCAGAAGATCAATAACATATGCTACACGCTGAAGTTACCAGATCATATGCTGAAGCTTGATGAACAAAATCTGCGCATAAAACACTCTAACTCTGATCAAGATCCTTACCAAGTCATCAGCACTCAGAAGCGTCAGCATCAGTTAAAGCAAAATAACACTCTGATTACCATAAGCATAGAACACTCTGAAGCATTACTAAGCATTCAAGACAGATTAATTACCAACGGCTTTATTCAAGACAAGATCTTCTCAAAAAGGAAAGAATGTTATTATCATTGAAAGTCCTTTATGGACAACAACGTATCTTTACCTTGGCTAGATAAACAAGTCTGTGTGAAAAAATATACACGTATATACACGCCTACGAAAACGCACGTACTCATACATTTTGCTAAGCCTTCAAACCACGCCTACTCAAAAGCATTAGCAATTCAATTTTTATTCAAAGCTTAAATTTGTGTATTATCACAGTTGTGATATATAGTTTTGTTAGAAAACATTAAACACATTCTTGTCCATTCTTTGTAAGAGATTTCCTTGAGACAAACCGGTCTGTTGTTATACTCAAGAAGGCTTTAACAGTTGTTAAAGTAGACTGTTGTAATCCTATTGAATATAGTGGATTAAGACCTCGTTGGAGAGAGGCGAAATCACCTTGACGGGTGTACTGGAGTAGTTTGAGATCAAACGAACCAGGATAAAAATACAGTGTTGTATGCTCATTTGATTTAAGTTTTACAATTTAACCCCCCTTCTTGTGTTTTTCACATCTTCAATTGGCATCAGAGCGCCTGGTTCTGAGCTTATAACACTTAACTGTGTCAGTACAAGACCCAGCGTCAGAAAAACACAATGGCAGGACCAAATCAAAACATCAGCAATGACAACAATGAAGAAAGAGACAGATTCAGTGGCAAACCTCCAGTCTTTGATGGAGAGAACTTTGACTACTGGAAAGACAGAATTGAGAGTTTCTTTCTGGCCCATGATGCTGATCTGTGGGACATGGTGACTGATGGATACGCGCACCCAGTGGATGGAAGTGGTCAGAAGATTGACAGGAAAGCAATGTCTGATAAGCAAAAGTGTGATTTCAGAAATCATCACAAGGCCAGAACAATTCTTATTAGCACCATCTCTTATTCAGAATATGAAAAGATATCAAACAGAGACACTGAAAAGAATATGTTTGACTCTCTGAGAATGACGCATGAAGGCAACATTCAAGTCAAAGAAACCAAAGCTCTTGCGCTCATTCAGAAGTATGAGGCATTCAAGATGGAAGAGAGTGAATCAATAGAAACTATGTTCTCAAGATTTCAAATTCTGGTTGCTGGTCTCAAAGTTCTTGACAAAGGGTATTCTACTGCTGATCATGTTAAGAAGATCATCAGAAGCTTGCCAAAACAATGGAGGCCAATGGTCACAATGCTTAAGCTAGCCAAGGATCTCAACAAAATCTCTCTGGAGGAATTTTTCAGCTCCCTCAGAAGTCACGAGATAGAGCTAGAAGCAGATGAACCTCAAAAGCAAGGTAAGCCATTAGCTTTAAAATCTAACAGAAAATTTGACTCCAAAGATTTGCAGGCTGTAGAAGAAACCTATGATGGGTCTTCATCATAAGAAGATGAACTATCTCTCCTCTCCAGAAGGGTGAACCAATTATGGAAGCAGAGGCAAAGGAAGTTCAGGAATCCCAGAAGATCAGAGAATCAGAATGAATCTTTCTCCAGATACAGAAGGTCAGAATCCTCCTCTGGACACAGAAGATCTGAAGGTTCTTCAGGAAACAGAAGGCCAAATAACAAAGACATCATCTGCTATGAATGTAACGAGCAAGGGCACTACAAAAGTGATTGCCCAAAGCTTCAGAAGGAAAATCCCAAAAAGAAGTTTGGCAAGGAAAATAAGAAAAGTCTCATGGCTACATGGGATGATTCTGACACATCTGAAGCTGACTCAAAATCAGATGATGAAAGAGCAAACATAGCTCTCATGGCAAACATAACAGAAGACAGTGAAGCTTCTGAGTCAGACTCTAAATCAGATACAGAAGAGGTATTCCCTGACTTTGCTATAAACTTTACTAAGGCTGAACTAGCTGAAAGGCTTAATGAAATTCTGGAAAGATATCAGCAGATCAGAGTCAAATTCAGAAACCTGAAAAGGGATCTTGCTTCTAACTCTGATAAGACTGAGAGTCTCAAATTGGAGAATTCTGAGTTAAAAGATAAAATTTCAAAATTAGAAAACCAATTACAAAACTCTCAGAAGGAAACAATCCCTGAAACTCCCAGCAGTGTTGATGAGATCATCAAGGAGTATGATCACAGCTTTCAGAAGTTTCTAGCTAAAAACATAGATAGAAGCAAAATGGCTTCAATGATCTATGGAGTTAGCAGAAATGGCAGAAAGGGAATAGGATACCAAGGTAAGGTACCTACACAAAAAAATGCCATGGATTTAGTTATAAAACGTACTCCAGTTGATTCACACTTTATATATGGGCAAACACATGACATAAAATATACTAGTAGTGATTACTCTGTCAAACCAAAATTCAACCAGAGTTTTGGTAAAACTAACAAATCAGGACCCAAGAAAATATGGGTACCTAAGGATAAAATAATACATGTTGCAGATTTCTTTAGCAACAAAGCAGAAACACCAATCATGGTACCTGGACTCTGGATGCTCACGACACATGACGGGAAGAAGGCATATGTTCCAAAGCCTGGAACTTAAGCCTGGAGGCCACATAGGTTTTGGAGGCAATCAGAGAGGAAAGATCATTGGCTCTGGAACTGTAGGTAATGGAAATCTTCCCTCTATAAGTAATGTTTTATTAGTAGATGGATTAATGCATAACCTGTTATCCATAAGTCAATTAAGTAATAACGATTATGATATAATCTTTAATCAAAATTCATGCAAAGCTGTTAGTCAGAAAGATGGGACTATCCTATTTAATGGAAAGAGGAGAAACAACATTTATAAAATAAAACTTTCTGAACTAAAAAGTCAGAATGTAAAGTGTCTTCTGTCTGTTAACAACGAGCAATGGATCTGGCACAGAAGATTGGGACATGTTAGTATGAGAAGAATATCTCAGATTAACAAACGCAATCTGGTCATAGGACTTCCTAACCTGAAGTTCAATTCAGATGCTCTGTGTGAAGCATGTCAGAAAGGCAAGTTTGCAAAACCATCTTTCAAATCCAAAAACGTTGTTTCCACCTCTAAGCCATTAGAACTTCTGCACATTGACTTATTTGGACCAGTTAAAACTGCTTCAGTCAGTGGCAAGAAGTATGGGTTAGTAATCGTAGATGACTATAGCAGATGGACATGGGTAAAGTTCTTAAGACACAAGGACGAGTCACACTCTGTCTTTGTCACCTTCTGCAACCAAGTTCAGAATGAAAAGGATCTTAGAATCGTCAAAGTCAGAAGTGATCATGGTGGAGAGTTTGAAAATAAAGATTTTGAGTCATTCTTTAATGACAAACGCATTCTGCATGATTTCTCTTGTCCTAGAACTCCCCAGCAAAATGGAGTTGTAGAACGAAAGAACAGAACATTGCAAGGAATGGCCATAACCATGATCAACGAGACTAACGTTGCTAAGATCTTCTGGGCAGAGGCAATAAATACAACGTGTTACATTCAGAATAGAATCTCCATAAGACCTATTCTGGAAAAGACTCCATATGAATTGTGGAAGAACAGAAAGCCCAACATTTCTTATTTTCACCCATTTGGCTGTACATGCTTTATTTTGAATACAAAAAATTATTTGAACAAGTTTGACTCTAAAGCACAAAAGTGTATTATGTTAGGATACTCTGAACGCTCAAGAGGGTACAGAGTATACAATAAAGAAACACAGATTGTGGAAGAATCAATCAGTGTTCGTTTTGATGATAAACTTGACTCTCAAAAGTCAAAGTAGAATGAATTCCTTACAGGTATGGAAGTTTAATTCACAAGTACTGAAGACAGATCATCACAAGCTCTCAACAGAGACACTCCCTCAACATCAGAAAGAGTAACTGCAAGCAATCCAACACCTTCTGTTGATCAACTCCAGAAAAGACCATCCATAAGCAGCATGGATCACCCAGAAGAAACAATCTTAGGAAGAAAGGAAGATCCAATCAGAATAAGATCTAGCTTCAGAAACTCTGAAGAATCCCTCATGGGACTGGTTTCTCTAATTGAACCAACATAATTTTATGAAGCACTTCTGGACAATGACTGGATTATAGCAATGCAGGAGGAGCTAAATCAATTCATAAGAAATGACGTATGGGATCTAGTTCCTAAACCAAAAGGATTCAACGTCATTGGAAGAAAATGGGTGTTCAGAAATAAACTGAATGAACAAGGTGAAGTCATCAGAAACAAAGCACAATTGGTAGAACAAGGTTATAGTCAGCAAGAGGGGATAGACTATACAGAAACCTTTGCTCCAGTCGCCAAGTTAGAATCTATCAGACTCTTAATCTCATTTGCTGTTAATAAAGGCATCACTATGTATCAGATGGATGTTAAAAGTGCATTCTTAAATGGCTATATAGAAGAAGAGGTATATGTGCACCAACCCCCTGGTTTTGAAAGTTCCTAAAATCCAGAATATGTTTTCAAACTAAAGAAGTCACTCTATGGTCTGAAACAAGCTCCTAGAGCTTGGTATGAAAGACTAAGTAACTTCCTATTAGAAAAGGAATTCACCAGAGGGAAAGTGGACACAACCTTATTCTGTAAGACAGTTAAGAATGACATTTTAGTATGTCAGATTTATGTTGATGATATCATATTTGGATCTACTAAACCCTCTCTGGGAAGAAAGTTTGCTAAGTGTATGCAGGCAGAATTTGAGATGAGCCTAATGGGGGAACTGAAATTCTTTCTGGGCATTCAGATTAATCAAACCCCAGAAGGAACTTACATTCATCAGAGCAAATATGTCAGAGAACTTATGAAGAAATATGATCTCTCAGAATGTAAGCCATCAAAGATTCCAATGCATCCCACGTGCATTCTAGAAAGAGAGTAGGTAAGTAAAAAGGTAGAACAGAAGGTATACAAAGGTATGATTGGTTCTCTTCTCTATCTGATGGCTTCAAGGCCAGACATTTTATTCAGTGTATGCATTTGTGCAAGATTCCAATCAGATCCTAGAGAATCTCACTTAACAGCAGTTAAGCGAATTTTCAAGTATCTGAAAGGTACTACTAATCTGGGTTTGTTTTATAGAAAATCAAGTGATTACAGCTTAGTAGGATACTGTGATGCTGATTTTGCTGGAGACAGAGTAGAGCATAAAAGCACTTCTGGAAGCTGCCAGTTTTTGGGAGAAAATCTGATCTCTTGGTCCAGCAAAAGACAATCCACAATTGCTCTATCAATAGCAGAAGCTGAATACATAGCAGCAGCTGGATGCAGCACACAAATGCTCTGAATGAAAAGTCAACTTGAGGAGTTCCAGATATTTTAGAGTAACATTCCTATCATCTGTGACAATACTTCTGCTATTTGTCTCAGCAAAAATCCAATTTTACATTCTAGGGCTAAGCATATAGAAATAAAACATCATTTTATTGGGGACTATATTCAGAAAGGGATTTTAAATTTTAAATTTATTAACACAGACCATCAATGGGCTGATATTTTTACAAAACCTCTTTCTGAAGATAGGTTCAACTTCATTCTGAAACATCTCAGCATGAAGCTCTGCCCAGAATAAAATTGTTTTGATTCCATATCTTAACCTTCAGAACTTTGCTTATTTTTTTTGTGAACTACTGATCAATCTTCTTTCAGAATTTTAGAAGTGCAGATTGTATCAGAATCTATCCATGAAGATCTGAGCGCTTCATTTCAAGGATAGAAATGTGTTGTTCACTCAAGCAAACAAGTGTCATCCAGTCATCAGCTATTTTCTGAGGCTGAACACGCGTTCACGTTTCTGAAAAGGAAAAAGCGCTGATTGGATGCATTGAGACACATGTCATGGGTAACCGTTCCAAATATCTCTCTGAATCCCCTAAAATCAGCTATCATTAAATGCTAATAATCATTATTAATTTCTCTCTCTTAACGTTTATGTTTTCAAAACCTTTTTAGAAATCTATTTAAACACACTTCACACCATTTACACGTTTTACCTCCACTTTCATTTTCTCTCAAACTTACTGATTTCAGTGTTCTTACTTTCTCAAAAACCCTTTCAATCTTTTTCACAAAAACCTTCGTGTGAACGTGGCTTCTTCCAGCATTCCTTCTTCAGGTTCCCAGAAAACTGTTTCATCTGAACAATACGTAGAACCTTACAGAACGCTTCTAACACCAATCAAAAATCTTGAAGTTCTGTCAGAATTAATCGTGGATTTCAACAGCCTTCAAGAGAATGGGTTTGATCTATCTGAAGAGGTTCAAGATCAAGGCTGGGAAAAGTATTTTGACAGACTGGTGGGTCCAACATTTCCTATTCTGGTAAAGGAATTTTGGATTCACGCTTCTTCTTCCAATCATCAAGTCACGTCTTACATCATGGGGAAGAAGATTGTTATCACTGAAGACCTTATAGCATGTTTAATAGGGTACAGTGGTGGTGGTGTTCGTTGTATTGACATGGCAGAAAGGTGTGCAGATGCTTCCCTAATTGCAAGGGAAATATTCACTCTGGGGCTTCCGTCCAGCAAGATAAGGGATTTGAAAGACAAACACATAATTTAGGCCAAGATCATTCTGGGGTGCTTCAACCACAGGAAGCCTACCAGCTCTCCTGATTACATTAATATTGATCAGTAGTTTCTGATCTATTTCATCTCTTAGAAGGTCAAGATAAGTCTAGCTCATCTTCTGTTCAACCATCTCAGAACAAGTGTCAAGGAAACAAGAGAAGAGGAACGTACCAAAAGGGATTGGATACCCTTAGGAAGACTGATATCAAATATTATAACAGAGAATAAGCTGATTGATCATCTGACAGAAGCTCAAGAAATCAACACTCTGGAAGCTACTGTTGGCAAACAGCTGAATGCCAAAAATCTGAAGAAAATGAAGTTGATAGAGAACATCAAGAAGGAGCCCAGCGTCACTCCTTTTGTTGCCATCTCCAGCAGAAGAGTCCCTCTGGATGACTTCCCACTGTTCTCAGAAATTGACTGTAAACCTGAAATCATACTCAGATATCTGGATGCTTGCAAGGCTGATGGTACAACACCAAATCTGAATATTCAAGACCTTCAGCAGAAGGCTCCAGAGGTTGTTCTGAAGAAGACAAAGAAAAGAAAAGCTGCAGCAGAAGGATCATCTCACCAGACTCCTAAGAAGAGAGGTAATCCTTCTTCTGTAACTGTTTTAAATTCAACTGTTGTATCAACATCTATCCCAATACCCACTCCATCTGAAAACCCAACACCTCAAACTTTCGATGATTTTGACCTTGACTTTGATCCCTCTGAATCATTAACTCTAAGAAGATCTCGCTCCCAACCTCAAAATCCAAATATTGTTGAAACCAAACAAGAACTTGAAAAAGTTCTTTCAGATATAGACCAACATACTTCTGCTCCCATACCAGATAATCCAAATCCTGAAACCCACACAGAAGCACAACCAGAAATTCCCATCTCACCAATACCAGAAATTCCACTCTCTCCAGAACCAGAAATCCAACTACCTTTATCTCCTCAACCAGAAATTAATTCACCGTCTCCTCAACCTGAACAATCTCCACAACCTGAGATTCAAACCTCTGAGGCTCAACCCTATGAATCCCCTGAACCAGTACCTCTGGCCATTCAGTTGCCCCTTGGCACCATTGTGAATATTCCTCAACTTCCCTCTTCACCAGAATTAACTCCACCAAATTCCCCGTCAAGTCCAATCATAATTCCTGACTCTCCCACTCCCTCACCAAAAGACAATTCAGATGACCACAACAAGACTGTCATTGATTTAACAGTCCTTGAACGCCTTGCTGCAATAACCAACAAAACTACTATCCCAAAACCAAAACATCCAGATGTTTTTTTCCAGCATATTGAACTTTGAAATAGAAGTACAGAAGTGGATCACTTCTCTCAAACAAGCAAGTCTGGAACTGGTTGATCCTGCTGCATCAGACTACCTATGGACAAAGTTCAGAAGATGGGTATGCTCTGAAACCTTTAAGTTGCAAGAACAGAGCTACGGACAAGCTCAACAGAACTTCAGCAATCTGCTGAAAGAAATTGAAGGTCCAGTTCTGAGCAAGCTGCTTAAGGAAGAAGTTCTCCCGCTGGACAATGCTCCTTGGTCTGAACATCGTCAACCAGAGTCAGAAGAACATATGATTACAGCTGAAGAACAGGGTCAAGAAGAAGATATTGCTGAAAGCTCTGAGAAGCATCCTGTTTCTGAAGATCCTCAAGCTTCCTCTCTTGACAGGCAGACTCTGGAAGATCTGAAAAGATCTGATATGCTGATGAATGAAAGAATGGATAAGCAGGACACCAAAATTGATGCAATAGCCAGCATGTTAACTCAGCAACAGGAAACCAGCACCCAAATCAAGAGCATGTTGGAAGCTCTGTTCACACGACTTCTTCCTCCTTCTTAGTAATTTCCTTGTTGTTTTTATAACTTATTTATCTGTAATATTTTTACATGTTCTGAACTTATCATTGCTTCTGTTTTTTAATATAAACGCATTTAAAGCTCTGATCATTTTAGCTCTGATTATTTGTGCTTTTTGATAACTGACAAAAAGGAGGAGAAAGAATGATGTTTTTCAATAACGGATTACTGAGACATAAGTCTCAAACATTCTAACATTCTGATCTATTTGAATTTCTTTCTTCTGAAAAGCTTGAACAGGTACAATAAAAATAAAGTTCTGATGCTCAAAGACTCATGGAATTAAAGGGAAGTAATCAACTCAGGGGGAGTCTTCTCTTCTTAGCTCTGATACCTCTTATTCTTTATTTTTAATCTCTGATACCTTTTATTCCTTAATTTTAATTGAAAAAAAATCTGGTTTTTGTCATCATAAAAAAGGGGGAGATTGTTAGAACATAGTTTGATTCTACAACCCTCAATTAGAGTTCTGATGATAACAAAATACAAGAATAAATAAATTGTAAGATTTATAAGACATATATGCTACTTAAAATTATGTTGTGTATTTACAGAAGTTCTGATGGAATCAGCATCAGAAGATCAGTATCAACATCAGCATCAGAAGATCATATCAGCATCAGAAGATCAATAACATATGCTACACGCTGAAGTTACCAGATCATACGCTGAAGCTTGATGAACAGAATCTGCGTATAAAACACTCTGACTCTGATCAAGATCCTTACCAAGTCATCAGCACTCAGAAGCGTCAGCATCAGTTAAAGCAAAAGAACACTCTGATTACCATAAGCATAGAACACTCTGAAGCGTTACTAAGCATTCAAGACAGATTAATTACCAACGGCTTTATTCAAGACAAGATCTTCTCAAAAAGGAAAGAATGTTATTATCATTGAAAGTCCTTTATGGACAACAACGTATCTTTACCTTGGCTATATAAACAAGTCTATGTGAAAAAATATACACGCATATACACGCCTACGGAAACGCACGTACTCATACATTTTGCTAAGCCTTCAAACCACGCCTACTCAAAAGCATTAGCAATTCAGTTTTTATTCCAAGCTTAAATTTGTGTATTATCACAGTTGTGATATATAGTTTTGTTAGAAAACATTAAACACATTCTTGTTCATTCTTTGTAAGAGATTTCCTTGAGACAAACCGGTTTGTGGTTATACTCAAGAAGGCTTTAACAATTGTTAAAGTAGACTGTTGTAATCCTATTGAATATAGTGGATTAAGACCTCGTTGGAGAGAGGCGAAATCACCTTGACGGGTGGACTGGAGTAGTTTGAGATCAAACGAACCAGGATAAAAATACAGTGTTGTCTGCTCATTTGATTTAAGTTTTACAATTCAACCCCCCTTCTTGTGTTTTTCACATCTTCACATCAGCCATGGTTTTAGCTCACGCAATCTTTTCTTGCGGCCGAAACTATCTCGAGAGTATGGTCTCAATGAGTGTAGCATCGAGTATCAACCAGTTCTCATCTTTATACCGAGGCCGGCTATCTCACTACTTCCTATGGCCAAGTTGGTCAATTATAGGTTCTAAGGTTAGTTGATGTTTAATGACACACATAGCAGCCCCGTATTCTCCTTGTTGCTCCACAAGGGATACCGATACCAACTAATGTGCCACATCAATGTAGCTACTACTTCAACCGTATCGGTCTACACCGTACAGTTCCATCACAGTTTATTGCTACTTACCTAAAAGGTATTCCCCAGATCCGGGTTAGGATCTATAGTAACTCCAATACAAAGCCCACAAAGATAAAGCAATAAAATCAAACAATAGAAGCAAAATGATGAACTAATCCTAAGGTACACCACACTTATTTAGTCCCCAACAGAGTCGCTAGTTCTGTGAGACGGTGGCAGAACCGGAACTGTTTGAATACTGGTTTGCGTTTTGCATTTATTTTTGCAAAATGTCGCGGTAAGCAAGAGTCGCCACCGACTTTTATTTTGTCCAACTGGAAAGGAAAAAAGCATAGAAAAATTCCTTTTTTGAGATTTTGAGTACGGGGGGTAGATTATAGAAAGGGAAGGTATTAGCACCCTTTCTATCCGTAGTTTTCTACGGGCTCTTAGGTACTTGCTCATCATTTTCAAAATTGCTTGTGTGTGTTTGATTTGAAAAAGTTTTTGTTTGACTTCGATTTAACCCTTGCTTCTGTCTCCAAGAGTGTAACGAAGTGTTTTTGAAAACTTTGTTTGAAAAGAGTGTAAGTGTGAAAAGTTTGTTTGTATTGAGAAAGTACCTACTAGCATCTACCTACTCAAAAAAAGAATTGTTCTATGTTCGTTTTATTTAGACAGTGCTATCCTACTATTAGTTAGTAGGTAGCACCGTCGTTGGAGTTTTAAGGGTCAATTCGAAAGGCACGTACGATCACTAAAGCAATGTTAGGACGTCTTAGTAATAACCCTAATGTCTTAAGATCAATATCCGAGGCAACAATTCTGAGGCAAACTTTTCGAGGCAACTTTGATCTTTGAGACAAAAGAGCGACCACTAAAATACCATATACTTAATGATCGTTTACCGAAGGCAACCGAAGTGGGAGTATACCCTAGGAGTGCGCATGTGCGAGTGATTCAATTTCAAGTTTATTATCTTTGCATATTTAGGGTTTGCTAACCGTTTTAAAGTTTACATACATTCTTGTCATGCAAACCTAATATCATACATCTAACAGTTTAATATTTTGCGGGAATTAAAGTGCGGAAAGTAAAGCTACGCTATTACAAGGCTTCGGGTATTAATTACATAGCCAAAAAAACCCGTAAAAACGATAAATGAAAAGGAGAAAAGAACCTAATTAATCTATTACAACTTGTGAGCAATTACATCAATATGGTAAAAATAAATTACGCGATGAATCGAGGACGAGAGAGAACTAGGGTTTTGACCCCGTCTAACCTAATTAAGAGAAAAATTATTTTTATGGTTTTTTAATTATTTAAGAAAAAATAATAAGGTTTTTAAATTAAATACAAAATTAATTAGTAATTAAATTAATTAAAGAAAATAATGTACATGACCTATTTTTTATATTTTTGGTTATTTTTTTAAGAGAAAGAAAATAGAATTTAAATTAAACTAAAACCCTAATTTTCTAATTGTTTTTAATTTATTTACAAAATAATTAAAGTTACCCTAAGATTAAATAAACTAATTAAATTAATTAATTTTTTTGATAAAAAATAAACCTAAATCTAATTGGATGAAAATATTATTTTTGTGCCTTTT
Organism: Vicia faba; assembly: GCA_948472305.1. Lineage (NCBI taxonomy): Eukaryota > Viridiplantae > Streptophyta > Magnoliopsida > Fabales > Fabaceae > Vicia > Vicia faba. Next base: position 1,080,875,521 of record OX451737.1, on the reverse strand, counting down.
TTGATAAAAAGAATTATTTTTTATGTTAGTAAAAATAAATAAATAAGTTAATAAAGAAAAATATAAAAAGAAAAGAGAAAGAGATATGGGCCTGAGAAAGTAATTTTGGAGGGTGTGAGTATCAACTTCTGGGCCCAAAACAGGTTTGTCCATGTTGACTTCCATGCTCCCATGCTTTGCATTAACTGGGTCACATGATAGATCCTTCAATGATGGCCTTCAGATCTGGCTTCTAGGAGATCCAATGGTTGGATCCTGAGGTCACATGGTGGTCTCTTGGCCTTGTGTGTGCGCCTGAACATTTAGAGAAAATCAATGTGAAATATGGGGGGGACCTGGGATTCGAACCCAGGTCCTGTGACCTTTTCCAACTGCTCCACTACCAACTGCGCTGCATGATTTTGTTGTACATAGAATAAACAATAATCATTATTTTGAAAATAAGCAAAATAAACAAGCATCTGCGTGAAAATTCAAATGGGCGAATAGGGTGATGCCACGCCTTCATCCCTGTCCTCTCTCCGTGGCTAAAAGATGCAGTGACTTTTACCTACAGACAACGTCCGTCACTACAAACCCTATAATTCTCAAAATCAAACACAAGCAAGATAAATAAAATCTAAGGCCATGAATCAACTCGTCTTAGCCTGCTGAGCACGATGGTGCCCTTCTTGAGGGCCAATTTTACCTGTACCAAAAGATCCTAAAACGAGCCATCAAAACCTAGCAATGGTGAATTCTGATATAGTCCACAAAAATGCAATTCAATTATATAGATAACTTACAAATGTGTTAAGGAATAAGAATATACTATTAAAACATGATGAATGTGCAAGAATAACAAGATCTAGTTTTGGAAATATGGGCAAACCGTGGGAGTCATGGGGATAAATTATGGGCACTAGTGCGCTTGTTTTTGATTGGTACCGCTTGCTTGCACTCCCAGGAAGTGAATGAGATGGTCAGGAAGCCTTGTAATCGCCTGGAACTATGAAATCAACTCAGCACTTTTTTGTGTTTTTTCCAAGTTTGTTCTGCCTTTTCACTCCTCCAAAACCTTGTGTTTTAGGTCTGCAAATGTTCACTATATACTGAGGATTCAATTAGGGTTGAAATTATGCTCTCAATCTTTATCCATTATAGCTTTTGATCTTGATTTGATTCACTTGAAAATCTTTCCAAAAATTGGTCAAAACCAATCTTTTCATGCACACAAAGGACTTGCATGAATTGATTCACTTGCCAACTGGATATAGGACCTGAAATATGCACAAGATCTTGAGGTTTCAATGATTTGGATTTTTTCATGATTTGTTTTAATTTAAATTGATTTAATTGCAATATAAATCAAAATAAATACTAAAAATAAGATAAAGACAAGTGGAAATGTCCAGGGCTCGTGGACCATGCTACCAACTCAAAACAAGTGCAAAAAGTTAGGCCCATTTAGCAAAAATTGCAATTTGAGGCATAGTTGACTTTTGACAATTTTGCAAAAAAGGTCAACTTCACCAATGCATAACTTCCTCAATTTTGACTATTTGAAGGTGTTCTTGGACTTTTCATAAATCTTGAGATGTCCTATAAGCAACCCTTTTGGTCTCATCTCAATTTGGTATTCCATGTTCATGTATGAAGCTTTTCCAAAAAAGGTGTTGTTGTTGACTTTTCAAAATGACCTGTAATGTCCAAATTCATAACTTCTTGTGAGTGCATATTTTGAACTTCAGAGTTGAAGATGAATTGTAGGGAATTGCATCCTATTCAAAATGAGCTTTGGTCAAAGTTGAGTTAGCTTTTCCTACAAAATCCTAATTTAGCAACTTTTGGGTATTGATGAATTGTGAGCAATCCTTGATGAATCATGATCAACCCTTGATCAAATGATGAATAATACTTCAAAATTAGAATGTTGACCAAAAATCTTGAATTTTGATTGTATGTGGGCCACAGTAGACTTTTGCTCTATCATAGTCGATTTTCAGGCCTTTGAGTTATTGATTGAGCAAACTTCCTCTGCAAGGCTTGAAACTTGACATGGATGATCTTGAGAACATATTAGGACAATGGTGAGAATTTGGGATCCCTTGGAATCAAGTATCTTGATGCAACATGAAACCCTAATTTTGAGGTAGACTGCCTTAAGAGAGAGCTTGTTTGGTCAACCCTTGGACTTCCTTGAGCAATTTGAGGACCTCACTTGAAATGTTTTGAGAAATATGAGAGGGAAAATTTTGGGGTACAACACATGTCTTCCATGTTCAAAATCCGGTGGGACAACGAAGCTCCCCGAATCACCATTGAAAGGTTGAATGAACCAGCACACTGCTGTGAGATTGATACCTAGGAAGTAACAGACAAACCCTGGTTTCGCGAAGTCAAAAGGTATCTCGAGACTCAAGAGTATCCCGAAGGGGCATCTGTCAATGACAAGAAATTTCTGAGAAGGTTTGCTGCAAAGTTCTTCCTCAGTAATGGAATCCTCTATAAGCACAACCATGACTCTACCTTACTACGGTGTGTAGACAAGGGAGAAACAGAGAGGATCATGACAGATCTACATGAAGGTACCTTCAGAACCCATTCCTGTGGACATACATTGGCTAAGAAGATCCTACGGGCAGGATATTACTGGTCCACTATGGAATCCGATTGTTATCAGCACTCTCGAACTTGTCATAAATGCCAAATCTACGCTGATAAGGTGTACGTGCCTCCATTTCCCCTAAACGTCTTGACAGCTCCGTGGCCCTTTGCAATGTGGGGCATCAACATGATCGGAGAAATCGGGCCCACCGCTTCTAATGGACACCGCTTCATCCTAGTAGCCATTAATTACTTCACAAAGTGGGTTGAAGCAACCTCTTTTTCCACAGTAACCAAGAACGTTGTGGCGCAGTTTATTCGACATAATCCGATCTATCGATACGGTGTGCCAGAGAGATTTATTATCGACAATGGTACGAATTTCAACAACACAATAATCACCAAGCTCTGTAAACAATTCAAGATACAACATCACAACTCTTCTCCCTACCGGTCGAAGATGAATGGCGTTGTTGAAGCAGCTAACAAGAACATCAAGAAGATTGTACAGAAGATGATGGTGGCATACAAAGACTGGCATGAGATCTTACCCTTTGCCCTTCATGGGTACCGTACCTTAGCACGAACGTCGACAGGGGCAACACCCTACTCTCTGGTATATGGCATGGAGGCAGTCCTACCCATCGAAGTCCAGATACCTTCTCTCCGGATCATGAAGGATACGAGTTTAAACAAAGACGACTGGGTCCAGACTTAACTTAATCAACTAAATCTAATCGATGAAAAGAGACTCACTGCTATCTGCCATGGTCAGACGTATCAAAGGCGAATGATCAAGGCCTTTAACAAGGAAGTCAGGCGTCAAGATTATAAAGTCGGGGATTTGGTGATCAAGCACATCATACTGCCGCAAAGTGACCCCAGGGGAAAATGGACTCCCACATACGAAGGGCCATTTATGGTAAAAAAAAGTTTTCTCAGGTGGAGCCATTGTTTTAACCACCATGGACGGTGATGACCTTCCTCACCCTGTCAATGCGGACATAGTAAAAAGATACTACGCATGATAAAAGACCCGCTAGGTTGACTGGCCTAGGCAAAAATAAGGGCTTCCCGGCGAACCAAAAGGGTTCGGGCAAAAATAAGGGATGAAAATAAAAAAATCTGTACACCCGGCAAGTCGAAAACTTGAAAAGGTGACTTGGGCAAAAAAAGGGTATCCCGGTGGACTGAAAACCCGAAAGGGAAGTCCAGGAAAAAGTTAGGGATGAAAAGCGTATCACTATGCCCTATTGGATCACCCTGCGATCTGACCTCAGTATCAACTGTCAAGCTCAAACGGCATAGATCAATCTAATCAGCTTCAGACAAGCAGCAAAGTGAGGAGACGCTCGAAGACATAGTGGCAATAGCGGATTTGAAACCCAATGGGGTTGTTGCACATAGCTGTTTTATTTTTGTTGTACATAATATTGTATATCCTTCATTTTTACGGCGGTGTTCTCTTACTAGAGCGTCAGCTTCCTTGTACAAAAATGCCTGTTATAGGCCAACTTCAACAAAAAATACAAGTCATTTTACAAAACTATTTGTTTTTCTTTTTGTTTGTTTTGCAAGAACGTCCAATGATTTACTCTTGACATATGCACTTGAATATGATTTCCATTCAAAAATATTTGCATAAGGAAAGAAAGACAATTGCTCATAATTTAAGAAACAGGGACAAAGAACTAGAATGTCAAAACCGACAGTTACCCTGTCCAGCAGGTACCAAAGCAGAGACGGTTTTGGAGCACAGTCATCAAATACATTTGACCTTGTAACATCTGTATTCCCCATGGAGTAGAGGTAATCAAAGCCTTGATATCAGCTCTCTCAGAATGGGAAGTAATCTCCCCAGCCAGGGTCGCCCAGAAACCTGACATCTGTATCCCCGAGCCAAATTTCATAATCACGAGTGGATCATCATAAACTTCTAACTCCCCAGGCAGAGTTTATTTCTTTGGATACAGGATCTCAATCCCCGACAGAGCCAGTTACTTCAGCTATCAGAAGTGCACCTTCCAACAAAGTCTTTCTTCCCACAGAGTTACTCTCATACAGGGTCTCTCCTTGGAAAAATATTCACAAACAGCAGAGGAATAAATCTCTGGCACAATCATTTCCATTCACTATCCCCAGCCGAGGTTCATAATCGCGGGCGAGTCAGTAAATTTCATCCCCAATTGAGTTTATTTCCTCTAGATCAGCAGGTCTACCGACAGAGTATCTCTTCACCTTCCAATTTGTTCCCCACAAAGTTATTCTCAAACAGAGTTTCCCCCTGACAGAAGTACAATCACTTCCTTTCATCATCCCCAACGGAAGTAGAAGAACCATGTTTTTCTCTGTAACAGTCAAGAATTTTTATTTTCTCCAACAGCAGTCGGGGATTTATTTTCCCAGACCCGAATATGTCACAACTAATATCTCATGCTCATACGTCATGACATGCACATACATATCACATACAACATAATCTCATTTATTTTGAGAACATCATCTCACGACGCATTTCATGCATCACATATAACTAACCCTGTTATCTTTTCAGAAAAGACAGTTATCACCAACAATTCCAGCAGTTATACATATCATATCTGCAGGCAACCAAGAGAAAATTAGTTCCCGAAACCAAATGGGTCAACTAATCTACATGATCAAACAAAGTAACCCTACTATCCAGGTTCCTTCTCACAACCTACTATCCAGGCTTTCATTTTGAAGTAACCCTAATATCCAGGTTCCTTCCCACAATCCCTACTACCCAGGCTTTCATCTCAAAGTAACCTTACTATCCAGGTTCCTTCCCACAAGCCCTACTACCCAGGCTTTCATTTCTAAGTAACCCTACTATCCAGGTTCCTTCCCACGAGCCCTACTACCCAGGCTTTCATTTCAAAGTAAACCTACTATCCAGGCTCCTTCTCACAAGCCTTACTACCTAGGCTTTCATTTCGAAGTAACCCTACTATCCAGGTTCCTTCTCACAAGCCCTACTACCCAGGCTTTCATTTCAAAGTAACCTTACTACCCTCAAAGTAACCTTACTACCCAGACTTTCATCTCAAAGTAACCTAACTATCCAGGTTCCTTCCAAGCCCTACTATCCAGGCTTTCATTTAAAGTAAGCTTACTACCCAGGCTTTCATCTCAAAGTAACCTTACTATCCCGGTTCCTTCCCACAAGCCCTACTACCCAGGCTTTCATTTCGAAGTAACCCTACTATCCAGGTTCCTTCCCACAAGCCCTACTACCCAGGCTTTCATTTCGAAGTAACCCTAATATACAGGTTCCTTCTCACAAGCCTTACTACCCAGGCTTTCATTTCGAAGTAACCCTACTAACCAGGTTCGTTCTTACAAGCCCTACTACCCAGGCTTTCATTTCAAAGTAACCTTACTTACCTCAAAGTAACCTTACTACCCAGGTTCCTTCTCACAATCCCTACTACACAGGCTTTCATTTCAAAGTAGCCTTACTATCCAGGTTCCTTCTCACAAGCCCTACTACCCAGGATATCCTTTCGAAGTAACCCTACTATCCAGGTTCCTTCTTCCTTATATCCAGACAACAGGTTACAACACTACGAGGCCTGGACCCGATCAGATACAATCAATTTTACATTTCCCCAACAAGTTGCTGTACATCCTGGACCTTGACCGGGTGTACATTCTACTTTCACTCCCTCAATCAGGAGTTAATCCCCAGTGGAGTAACGGACAACTGAAGCTCCTAAACTTTACTTCCTAGGACATATACCAACATTCCCCGGTGAAGTCTTCCTCAACAGCAGATACAAGATTTCTCGCCAAGGAATCCCACATGAAACCAACATTTTGTGGATGGCATCTACAAGCCCATCTACAACAATTCTCCATCATTTCTCCAAATGGCATCTTTTAAGCCCATTCCCTGCACAATAAACCACCACATCATCTAGTGCAAATTTCGTGGCACTCTAGTGTTCAATTATCTTCCACCTTCAGATCACGAAAGGCAGGTCAGCCAATCTACATCCTCAGGCTGAAGAAGATTGAACAGGGGTAACTGTTGTACCCAAAAATTTTCCCTCCCATTTCTTCAATATTTCTCTCACGTGTGATTACAAAAAAAGACATGTTTAAAGAAATAAAGAAAATGTAAAATTTTGAAGATGTTAGTATGCCTTTCGATTAGATCAAAAAAAAAGTTGGCTTCGATTTAGAAAATCTTCGATTGGGAAATACAGTCTCCCTTTGATCCACAAGCTCGGCATATAATTTCCTTCGAGGTGGCCTCCTTCGATTCGCAAGTTGGACCACTAAACCCTTCGAAGCAACGTACTTAGAGCATACTTTGTCTAAAAATAAACGTCTCTATGATGAATCTGGTCGAAGTGATCATAATAAAAGAGAGGAGTATTCAAGGAGTCTTATTGACTAAATCCCATGCGCTGCCAGGGTTAAGCCTGAGGAACTGTCCATAAAACTCCAAAACTGCTGCACGATAGTCCTGCATTACTGCCCTATTCCATGTACCAAAATGGCAATAAAAGACTGTCCCTCGAAAGCCACAAATGCAGTATACCCCTTTTGTTTGAACCTTTTTGTTTTCCCTCCCAAAGCATCAGCTCAAGCCACCTATAAAAAGGAGGCATCAACACACGTATGAAGGGCCTGAACATTTTTGCAAGGAAACACTTGTGAAATTTCACAAAATTCTCAAACACTTCTCAATATTTGATTTACAATTTTTACACACTAAGAAGAAACCTTCGATTCATTCTCCAAGTGACCATCAAATCACCCTTCGACCCACTCATACCACTCCTTTTAGTCCAATCACCACTTTCACCAAGTAGCAAATGGACTAGCCTCGGGAGGCTCCCAACGAACCCTCATTTTCCATCAGAGAAAGAAAGTACACCCCCCTTCGATTTGAGGACCCCGAGAGGTAAGTTTTCTTTCAAGTTTGAGTCCATTTTATTTTAATATCATGTACATATGCCAATATGAAGAAAAAAATATAGACATTTCTAAACTATTGCTTTACCTTCGATTCTGACTGCATGTAGGATAAACGTAGACATTTCTAGATTATGTTTTAGATTTTGACTGCCCGTGTGTCGAAAAAAAAGAATCATCCATAGTCTAGTTTTGGATTGGACTTTGAAACCTATAAGTTTTTATGCTAACCCCTGGATCGTAGTTATATCTGGATATTGCATTTTTAGACTGTAAGAGAGGTTGGTTGTACCATTCGATTGGCTTTTGCATAAGCCCTTCAAATCATACTCTAAAGACCCCATATGCATACTGTTGTACCCCAAAATTTCCCTCCCATATTCTTCAAAATCTCGACAAGCATCATCTCAAGTCTACTCAAGGATTGCACAGTTCAATTGCCTCCTAAGGCAGTCAAAACTAGGATTTTGGTTCTTGCAAGGAAGTTGAGGTTTTCAAGGGCTCAATCAAGTCCCATATGCCTATATACATTGTCAAGCATCTACATGCCAAGTTTCAAGGCTCCCTGGGTCAAGTTGCACAGTCAAAAAGCCTATTTGCTCAACAGTCAACTATAGGGGCAAAATGGTCATTTTTCAGTCAAAAGTCAAACTTTTTGGTCAACATCTTATTTTGAAGCCACAATAATAATTTTATCAAGTCTTGATCATGATTCCACAAGCATGGCCCAAAAAATCATCAAGATGCCAAAAGTTTCTATTTTTGGACAGTTGAAAAGTCAACTGTAAATTGACCAGGGCATAACTTTTTCATGGTTCATCAGAAAAGTCCCATCCAATTCTCATTTTGAAGGGGATGAAATTTCCTACAACTCATCTTCACATTCCAAGTCCAAGAAATGCTCTCACAAAAAGTTATCAATTTCTACATTATAGGTCATTTTCAAAAGTCAACAAAAAGGCACTTTAAGTCAAAGACCATAACTTGATATTGGTAAATCAAAATGACATGGGACCAAAGGCATTGGTTAGAGGATTTCAAGACCTTTCCAAAATGTCCAAGAACATGTTAATAGCTTCAAAATTGAGTAAGATGTGCATTGGAGAAGTTGGGAAATTTTTGGGAATTTGCAAAAGTCAACTTTGCCCAAAACACTTCATTTTTGCTAATGGGCCTCAAATTCTTTCTTGAAACATTGCCCAAGGCTTATTCACGACCCATTAAGATTAATTTGAATTATTTTCTTATTTTTATTAATTATTTGGATTTTTAATTGATTAATAATTCATTTAATTAATTTAATTGTAGGAAAATATCAAAACATGGTTTTCAAATCTTTTTATGAAGCAAATGAGATCAGGGAAAGCTGGCAATTCGTGTACATATCAAAGACATCCAAATCACCCAATTTTGGCAAGTTTTATCAATTAAAAAAGTTGGAAAAGATTTGATTGAAATCAAAGATGCAAAACATGAATACAATGGATTCTTGACCAAGATTTACCCTAGTTTTCACTCTACTACATATGCTGAAGCTAAACCTAAATATTTTACGTGAAAAAGCTGCTAAGAACACCATAACCAAATTCAAAAAATCAAGCAAAAAAAAACTCAAAACTGAATTCATTATTCAAGCACGATTCAAAGCCTAAAAGTGATTCCATTAGCTTGCTGGGATATTGAGGAATGATTTGCAATCAGAAACGAGCCTTGAAGCTATCAGAATCGTCCAGAACAAGTCACACAGCTTGGTTTGTTTTCCATAATCGCACATCATCATTCATGCATTTTTAACCTCTTTTTTGGATGGATTTGTGTTAATAGGACCATTCTGAAGCTATTGGTATGATTTAATTTGATTATGGCGCCCTGAATCAGAATCCACCATTAGAGAAATCTAGGGTTTTTGAAGCTCTCAAATGGGGCTTTTCAGCATAAGTAAAATTAGAGACCATAATGCCCATGGCTGAAACCGTCTGAATGAGACGATCAAGATGGAATCATCGCGCCAAATTTATCTGCACCCTAACTCTAATCGTTATTTTTCGTCGTTGTAGTTAGTGGGGGTTAAAAACCCCCGCTATCTTGCTTTGTTTTACAGGGAAACGAGGAAGAAGATAATAGGTGTCAGTGCGTGGTTGGGGGATTCAAAAACAGCGCGCGTTTTGGTTTCACAAATTCAGCATCAACCTCACCAGCTTCAGCAAGACAGTATGAAGCAAGTAGTCAGGGCTGGGGACCAAACCGGTAATCAGCACCCAAGAAGTCAAAGGTTTGGTTTGATGAATAGACCTCTCCGAGCTGCTGTTACTTCACAGGTCCAACAACGACCTCGCCAAGAACAACGGGCTGATCAGAGCAAGCCAGACAAGCCTAAGAGGCAATTCACCCAGCTTAACATGTCGCTGTTTCAACCCTTAAAACGCCTGTTGAGATTGAATCTGATCACACTAAGGGACCCTCCTAAGAATCCCAACAAGACACCTTCAAGGTACAACCCCAACGCCCGCTGCGCTTATCATTCTGACAGCTCGGGGCATGCCACAAACGACTGCTGGTCTCTGAAGAACAAGATCCAGAACCTGATTGATGGAGGAGCAGTGGAATTCACCTCAGATGGTCAGGTCGAGTTCTTCTACTATCCCTAGACGAGAAGACCTTTTGTTCATTGGACGTTTCGAGTTGTATTTTTCTTTGCTTGTTTAAACATTTGTTCATGTCAAACTCTTTTACTTTATCAATGCATCGCATATGTCTGTTTTGAATCAATATATTCACATTCTCTATATTCAAACTGCTTTCATTTTTGTGATGTTCAAACTCTCGATTAATAACTCTAAGCCTCTTGAGGGAGGATGACAAAAACGATACCACAATCTACAGTATGCTTTTGAACAGACCCCGCTGATGAGGTACATGCATTGTTTCAATCCCTAAACACTGGAGTTATAAGGAAGATAATCCCTCGTCAACCCCTTCGAGCCAAAGAAGTAGGAGTTTTCTCTTCAAAAATTAAAACCCTTAATCATAACCTGGGGCATGGTAGTCCTCTCAGTTGATCCAGGTGCACAATGAACAGCATCAAAGGAGTCCTTCCAAAACAAGAGACATTGATGGTTCCGAATAATCGTAAGGACATGCAGTCATTATCTCTCAGAAATAAAAGCCCATATGAAGGAGACTTACAAAAACTGGGGCATCCCGCTGACTGTAATCACAAAAAGAAACAGCTCAGGCAAAAAACAGGGATAACGAAATCAAAAAGAAAAGAGGTCCTACAAACCCTCAACAACAAAAAGGAAATGACTGCCTATCCAAAATAAATTGTCAATATCCGAACCATTATTGGAGTATTAGAGAAAAGACTCAAACAAGGTCTAACGCATGATCAGCTGAGTTTAGGTTTGAAGAACATCACGAAGAGCAGGTGGGTACAAATATAATTTGAGCCTTTATCCTTTGTTTCTTAAACCGTGAACCAGGCCACATTATAACCCTTAAAAAGTCCTAGCTGAAGCATGGGTTAGTTCGAAATCATACTGTTACGAAAGGTATCCTGACTCCTTAAGGCTTGCTGTAAAATAACGAGTTGACATCACTGTTTACAAAAAAATTCACTTGTTTTTATGAAAAAAAGATGCATTTTCAAAAATTTCAAGACAGACATAAGCTTTGCATTTTTAATATAACATTGCTTGCATATAACTATTTGTTTGAACAGCATAGAAGTTCGCACGACGAATGTCTAATGAACAAAAGCACCTCCAATCAAGGGGCATGGCATGATCATTGTCCATCATCTGGGGCAGTTAAGTCAAGATTCGGAGAATCTCTCAAAAGGCCAACCAGCTTGGGGCAAATCTCCATCTGAATAAATTGGGGCATTGGACATGAATTCCAGCAACGAATCTTGCATGATCAAACATCTGCTGGTAGTATGGCAACACGACACTACAGACAGTGACAACTCCCTACACCCTGAGAGCACGGACATAGTCGAAAAAATACTACGCATAATCAAAGACACGCTAGGTTGACACACCTAGGCAAAAATAAGGACTTCCCGGCGAACCAAAAGGGTTCGGGAAAAATAAGGGATAAAACTGAAAAAATCTGTACACCGGGCAAGTTGAAAACCTGAAAAGGTGGCTTGGGCAAAAATGGGTATCCCGGTGGACTGAAAACCCGAAAGGGCGGTCCAGGCAAAAGTTAGGGATCAAAGTGTACGACTATGTCCCGTCATCTCGTCACTTGCCCACCAGAAGAATATTTGTCAATCGGCAGTTATCAAGCTCCTCATAGGCCTTCTTCTCCCGCAGAAACTGGGGCAATAAGAATTGTCCGACCTGTACAAGTTGTTTTGTCCTCCAGGTACAAGGTAGATTCAGTTGAAGAGTATGACCAAGATACCTTCACTCCCCGCAGAGTAAGATAAGAATCAGCAATACTCTCCCCAAGCAGAGTTGGTCTCCCGTCATCCCTGAAAGGGCACAGTATCTCCAGCAAGTCAGTGATACTCTCCCCAAGCAGAGTTAGTCTATTGTCAGCCTTAAGGAAGTTGGGTATCCCCAAAAGATCTCAACATCCCCCAGTGGAGTATACAGATGTTCCTAAGCAAGCACCCCCGGCAGTCTTAATCTTCCTCAACAGAAATATAAGATTGTTCCCCGGCGGAATCCAGACACCCCAGTGCAGTCCAAAAGTTTCCCCAGGAGAATTGAACCATCTCCCCAGTAGATTCTAGAAGCTCATCCCCAGTAGATTCTGGAAGCTTATCATCTGCAGAGTACATACGTCTCTCCCCGACCATATTCAAAGGTTATTCCCCACCAGAGCTTATAACTGGGTTATCCTCAGCTAATTGCCACGGAAAGATCGTCCTCGGCGAAGTTCTTCCTATCCCCCAGCGGAGTTCATCAAATTCCCCAACATAACTTATCAACAGGAACCCCCAGCGGAGTTACCATCAAAACCTCAGCAAGGTATCTCTTCCCCACAGAGTAATTCCCCGCAGAGTATCTCTCCAACAAGTTTATTCCCCAACGGAGTCATCTTCGCCTACCGGTTTATTCTTGCAACTACCGTCCCCAGCGGAAACGAAGAATTCTACTCTTCAAACGTCAGCCCAGGAGTTAACTTCCCGGCATTCGTCAAGGATTTATTTTCCTAGACGAAAATACATTCATAGACATTTCACATTTCATACATCCTGCTTACATACGTGATGAAGTGCATACGACACGATCTCATTTATTTTTGAGAACATCATGACATCATGCACTTCATACATCATGACATTGCATATAAATAATGTTTTGCCTTTTCAGGAAAAAGGTCAATCCAAAGATGATTACTATCAACTGTCGCCATTCCAGATTCAATTCATGTATCTAGCCAGGGCATATCTGTGAGTAATTGATTGTAGATTCGATACTTGTATCCAGCCAGGGCATATCTGCATGAAGAGTTTAGAGATTTGATTCCTGTATCCAGCCAGGGCATATCTGTAGACAACTAATTCCAGATTCGATACCTGTATCTAGCCAGGGCATATCTGTGAGTAACTGATTGTAGATTCGATACCTGTATCCAGCCAGGGCATGTCTGCATGAAGAGTTTAGAGATTCGATTCCTGTATCCAGCCAGGGCATAGCTGTGAGTAACTGATTGTAGATTCGATACTTGTATCCAGCCAGGGCATGTCTGCATGAAGAGTTTAGAGATTCGATTCCTGTATCCAGCCAGGGCATATCTGTAGACAACTAATTCCAGATTCGATACCTGTATCTAGCCAGGGCATATCTGTGAGTAACTGATTGTAGATTCGATACATGTATCCAGCCAGGGCATGTCTGCATGAAGAGTTTAGAGATTCGATTCCTGTATCCAGCCAGGGCATATCTGTGAGTAACTGATTGTAGATTCGATACCTGTATCCAGCCAGGGCATGTCTGCATGAAGAGTTTAGAGATTCGATTCCTGTATCCAGCCAGGGCATATCTGTAGACGACCAATTCCAGATTCGATTCATGTATCTAGCCAGGGCATATCTGTGAGTAATTGATTATAGATTCGATACCTGTATCTAGCCAGGGCATATCTGCATGAAGAGTTTAGAGATTCGATACCAGTATCCAGCCAGGGCATATTTGTAGACGACAAATTCCAGATTCGATTCCTGTATCTAGCCAGGGCATATCTGTGAGTAATTGATTGTAGATTTTATACCTGTATCCAGCCAGGGCATATCTGCATGAAGAGTTTAGAGATTCGATTCATGTATCCAGCCAGGGCATATCTGTAGACGACTAATTCCAGATTTGATTCCTGTATCTAGCCAGGGCATATCTGTGAGTAATTGATTATAGATTCGATACTTGTATCCAGCCAGGGCATATCTGCATGAAGAGTTTAGAGATTCGATACCTGTATCTAGCCAGGGCATATCTGTAGACAACTAATTCCATATTCGATACCTGTATCTAGCCAGGGCATATCTGTGAGTAACTGATTATAGATTCGATACCTGTATCCAGCCAGGGCATATCTGCATGAAGAGTTTAGAGATTCGATTCCTGTATCCAGCCAGGTCATATCTGCATGAAGAGTTTAGAGATTCGATACCTGTATCCAGCCAGGGCACGTCTGTAAGCAACCTTTTGAAGTTCCGGATTCGATTCATGTATCTAGCCAGGGCATATCTGTGAGCGATTGATTGTGGATTCGATACTTGTATCTAGCCAGGGCATATCTACATGAAGAGTTTGAAGATCAACCCCTGTAACAGGCCAGGAAACCATCTTCCTTTCTCAATGTATGCAAGTTATCGCTAAGGAATCTCTTACGCGATCGACACCTCCCGATGGCATCTTTAAGCCCATCTCCACCACTATCCATTACATTTCCAAATGGCATCTATAAGCCCATTCCCGACAAGGTTCTGTTCCATCTCCAGATGGCATCTATAAGACCATCCCCCTATCCACCATCTTTCCAAATGGCATCTATAAGCCCATTCCCGCCATCACACTGCTGATACTCTACTATGCGAGTGCAAATTTCTGGGCACTCTAGTGTTCAATCATCTTCCACCTTCGGATCACGAAAGGCACACAAGCCAATCTATATCCTCAGGTCTAAGAAGATTGAACAGGGGAAACAGTTGTACCCCAAAATTTTCCCTCCCATATTCTTCAAAGTTTTGACAAGCATCATCTCAATTTGCTTAAGTCTACTCAAGGGTTGCACAGTCCAAATGCCTCATAAGCCAGTCAAAATTAGGGTTTTGGTTCTTGCAAGGAATTTGAGGTTTTCAGTGGCTCAATCAAGTCTCATATGCCTAAACATATCCTCAAGCATCTACATGCCAAGTTGCAAGACTCACAGCATCAAGTTGCACAGTCAAAAGCCCTAATTCCTTCACAACCAACTGCAGGGGTAAAATGGTCATTTGGCAGTCAAAAGTCAAAATTTTTGGTCAACATCTTATTTTGAAGCCACAATCATCATTTGATCAAGTCTTGATCATGATTCCACAAGAATGGCTCAAAAATCATCAAGATGCAAAAGTTTCTATTTTTGGACAGCTGAAAAGTCAATTGTAACTTGACCAAGGCATAACTTTTTCATGGTTCATCAGAAAAATCCCATCCAATGCTCATTTTGAAGGGGATGACATTTCCTACAACTCATCTTCACATTCAAAGTCCAAGAAATGCTCCCACAAAAAGTTATCAATTTCTACATTATAGGTCAATTTCAAAAGTCAACAAAAACGCACTTTAAGTCAAAGACCATAACTTGAGATTGGTAAATCAAAATGACATGGGACCAAAGGCATTGGTTAGCGGACTTCAAGACCTTTCCAAAATGTCCAAGAACATGTTCATATGATCAAAATTGAGCAAGATGTGCATTGGAGAAGTTGGGAAAGTTTTGTGAACTTGCAAAAGTCAACTTTGCCCAAAACACCTCATTTTTGCTAATGGGCCTCAAATTCCTTCTTGAAACTTTGTCCAAGGCCTATGCACGACCCATTAAGATTAAATTGAATTATTTTCTTATTTTTATTAATTATTTGTATTTTTAATTGATTATTAATTCATTTAATTAATTTAATTGTAGGAAAATGCCAATATATGGTTTTCAAATCTTTTTGTGATGCAAAAGAGGTCAACACATGCTGAAGATTTCGTGTACACATCAAGGAGACAAAATCATCTAATTTTGGCAAGTTTTATCAATCAAAAAGGTTGAAAAAGATTTGATTGAAATCAAATATTGAAATCATAAAGCCATGGATTTTTGGACAAAGTTTTACCCTAATTCCATTCTACTACAAATACTAAAGCTATACCTAATGCTGTAAACGTGCAAGCTGCTGCAAAAAGCCATAAACTAATTCCAAAAAATCAAGAACAAAGTCAAAACTGAATTCAACCACGCACTGAAGAAACCAAAACGCGCGCTGTTTTTGAATCCCCCAACCACGCACTGACACCTATTATCTTCTTCCTCGTTTCCCTGTAAAACAAAGCAAGATAGCGGGGGTTTTTAACCCCCACTAACTACAACGACGAAAAATAACGATTAGAGTTAGGGTGCAGATAAATTTGGCGCGATGATTCCATCTTGATTGTCTCATTCAGACGGTTTCAGCCATGGGCATTATGGTCTCTAATTTTACTTATGCTGAAAAGCCCCATTTGAGAGCTTCAAAAACCCTAGATTTCTCCAATGGTGGATTCTGATTCAGGGCGCCATAATCAAATTAAATCATACCAATAGCTTCAGAATGGTCCTATTAACACAAATCCATCCAAAAAAGAGGTTAAAAATGCATGAATGATGATGTGCGATTATGGAAAACAAACCAAGCTGTGTGACTTGTTCTGGACGATTCTGATAGCTTCAAGGCTCGTTTCTGATTGCAAATCATTCCTCAATATCCCAGCAAGCTAATGGAATCACTTTTAGGCTTTGAATCGTGCTTGAATAATGAATTCAGTTTTGAGTTTTTTTTTGCTTGATTTTTTGAATTTGGTTATGGTGTTCTTAGCATCTTTTTCACGTAAAATATTTAGGTTTAGCTTCAGCATATGTAGTAGAGTGAAAACTAGGGTAAATCTTGGTCAAGAATCCATTGTATTCATGTTTTGCATCTTTGATTTCAATCAAATCTTTTCCAACTTTTTTGATTGATAAAACTTGCCAAAATTGGGTGATTTGGATGTCTTTGATATGTACACGAATTGCCAGCTTTCCCTGATCTCATTTGCTTCATAAAAAGATTTGAAAACCATGTTTTGATATTTTCCTACAATTAAATTAATTAAATGAATTATTAATCAATTAAAAATCCAAATTATTAATAAAAATAAGAAAATAATTCAAATTAATCTTAATGGGTCGTGAATAAGCCTTGGGCAATGTTTCAAGAAAGAATTTGAGGCCCATTAGCAAAAATGAAGTGTTTTGGGCAAAGTTGACTTTTGCAAATTCCCAAAAATTTCCCAACTTCTCCAATGCACATCTTACTCAATTTTGA
Source organism: Vicia faba (assembly GCA_948472305.1). Taxonomy (NCBI): domain Eukaryota; kingdom Viridiplantae; phylum Streptophyta; class Magnoliopsida; order Fabales; family Fabaceae; genus Vicia; species Vicia faba. The sequence goes on along the minus strand of OX451737.1, from coordinate 1,080,858,441 downwards.
AGCTATTAACATGTTCTTGGACATTTTGGAAAGGTCTTGAAATCCTCTAACCAATGCCTTTGGTCCCATGTCATTTTGATTTACCAATATCAAGTTATGGTCTTTGACTTAAAGTGCCTTTTTGTTGACTTTTGAAAATGACCTATAATGTAGAAATTGATAACTTTTTGTGAGAGCATTTCTTGGACTTGGAATGTGAAGATGAGTTGTAGGAAATGTCATCCCCTTCAAAATGAGAATTGGATGGGACTTTTCTTATGAACCATGAAAAAGTTATGCCCTGGTCAATTTACAGTTGACTTTTCAACTGTCCAAAAATAGAAACTTTTGGCATCTTGATGATTTTTTGAGCCATTCTTGTGGAATCATGATCAAGAATTGATCAAATGATGATTGTGGCTTCAAAATAAGATGTTGACCAAAATTTTTGACTTTTGACTGCCAAATGACCATTTTACCCCTATAGTTGGTTGTGAAGCAATTAGGGCTTTTGACTGTGCAACTTGATGCTGTGATTCTTGCAACTTGGCATGTAGATGCTTGAGGATATTTATAGGCATATGAGACTTGATTGAGCCACTGAAAACCTCAAATTCCTTGCAAGAACCAAAACCCTAATTTTTACTGGCTTATGAGGCATTTGGACTGTGCAACCCTTGAGTAGACTTAAGCAAATTGAGATGATGCTTGTCAAAACTTTGAAGAATATGGGAGGGCAAATTTTGGGGTACAACAGCAGGTTATTGTGATTACATGCTTTGTCTATGATCGGGAATTCATTTGTATACATCCGTTACTCTGCCCAATTTTTGTGAAGACTTAATGCAATTGAAGCTTGATTTTCTTAAGAGGTTTATTATCTTTGCTTTTTTGGTTTCAAATCAAAAGGATGTGAATTCTACATTGGCTCATTATGTCAAGTGTTGGCTTCTTGTTGGTTAGATTATTCTTTTCCCTAGCTTTTACCTCATGCTTTAGGATAGTCCCTTCATCTCCTCCCATCTTCTTTAATTTCAAAAATCTTCTCCCTCCTTTTGAAAACTCTTCTTGTTTTTAAAATTGAACCGCTTTCACAATAAACTTGGACTTATGTCCATGTATTTTCAAAATATTTTCTTAGGCACTAAAGATTCACAACCGTGACGGGTGAAAAAAATCATAAAATACCTCTTTTCCCATCTCTATAATCCAGTTTTATACAACATTTATAGCCAAAATACAAATATTTATAAAGAGGTTCCTACAGAGTACCGTAGACGTTTAGGATGCTAATACCTTCCATTTGCATAACCAACCCCCGAACTTAGATTCTCTCCCCCTCTTTTTGGGTTATTCGCTCTTTTCCCATTGCCTTAGTCAGGATGCAGCAGGAAAAGGAAGCTTGAAAGAATAAGTGCTAGACTCTAGAGGTGTCCTACCGAGTAGACCTAAAGGAGAAAGAACATTTGATTAAGATTCTTGAGAGTTGTGATGTAGATACGATGGAGAGGCAAGAGGATTCATTTTCGTCTAAGGCTCAGTCAGACCTTAGTTGCTTACTTCCTGGCTCTGATGATTGGAAAGAGGTCGCCAACAGGTATGCAGAAGAGAACCAGAGGTTGAAGGCTCGGATTACAAGACTCACAGGGAAGTGTCAGCGTGGAGAGTGATCTCCTTAAGATTTTCTTTCTTAGGGTTTTTAGACTTTATCTTCATCTTGTACTTGGGATTATTGAAATTCGTACTAAAAAGTGTAATCCATCTTGAGGTTATTATAATGAGATTTTCAGTATTTTACTTTGATATTTGCAAATTGTCTATAAATCTTTAAGTTCCTTGAAATATGAATAATTAAATAAATGATATGCATTGCATATCATGCATCATATTGTACATACTTCTTTCATTTTTTGAGCATAACCAGGTGTCTTACTGAGCTTCTTTACTTTGTTCAGCAAGCTATCTTATCAGTATAATACTCGAGCTAATTTCAGAAGAAAGATGGACAATCTAGAACCAGAGAATCACGAGCTACACAAAGAAGTTTCTGCTCTGAAGGCCGGTATAGCCAATCTTACTGCTCTAATGGAATCTTTGGTGGCTACTCAGAATCATCTACCAATTGCTCAACCTCAACAGACAATAGTTACTACCGAAGCTTCGTCTGTTCCTGTTTCTGCTACTCCAACTACTGTTGTTTAGAATTGTTTGCCTCAAGGTTATCCTTGGGGAATTCTAGAGAAATTTATACCCGAAGGTTATAATTAGGATGCTCAAGCTGCTCCACTTGCTCCGACTGTTGTTTCTTTTGCATCTCTTGTGGTGCATATTACTCCTGCTGCTAGAAATGAGATCCACTATGTGGCACCTACCTCGGTGACTATGGTACCATTTGCTAATGATGAAGCGTATCACCCTATTCCTCCACCAAGTGAAATATTGGGTGTCTATGACCGAATGGACGATTTTCAGGATCAATTTTATAGGATGCAGAAAGAGTTGAAGGCCCTCAAAGGAAAAGAACTGTTTGGGCAAATGTGAATGATATGTGTTTGGTTCCAAATGTGAAAATACCAGCAAATTTCAAAGTAACATAGTTCGAAAAGTACAAGGGAAACACTTTCCCTCGTGCTCACTTAGTGATGTATTTAAGGAGAATGTCTACTCATATAGATGATCAACGCCTGTTAATTAATTTATTTCAAGACAGTTTGACCGGTGCAACATTGAAATGGTACATGAGCCTAGACAGTGCCAACATTCATAATTTCAATGACTTGGGTGAAGTGTTTATCAGACAATACAAATACAATATGGACATGGCGCCTGACCTTGATCAACTCAGGGCCATGGTCTAGAAGGACAAGGAGTCATTTAAGGAATATGCACAGAGATGGCATGAAGTAGCCTCATAGGTGATTCCTCCAATGGAAGAAAAAGAGATGACAAAGATTTTTCTGAAGACACTAGGTGCATTCTTTTATGAAAGATTGGTAGTGAGTGCACCCAGTTATTTTACCGATATGGTGGGAATGGGCGTTCATTTGGAAGAAGCTGTAAGAGAAGGTCGTCTGACAAGAGGTGAAATTCCGGTAGTAGGAAGAAACCATCACACGGGTTTGCTAAAAATAAAGAAGGAGAAACAAATGTTGTTTTTCGAGAGTGAAGGGTTAATCCTCCTAGAAGAAATCATCAACGCCATCAATAAGTTACTTCGGTAACTCCAGTTGTTAATACAACTCCAACTACATTCGCTTATCAAAGACCAACCCCTCAAGGAAATCAAGGGCAAAATCAGAGGAGATAGGATTTTGACTCTATCCCCATGAGTTATGTAGAATTACTCACATCATTGATTCATAAAAAGTTGGTCCAGACCAGGCCACCCCCTGCTATACCATCCCCTTTGCCTTGGTACTATAAGGCAGATCAGACATGCGCTTTTCATCAGGGTGCACTAGGGCACAATGTGGAAAACTATTATCCCCTAAAATCAGAGGTACAAAAAATGGTGAGATCTGACCTTTTGTCCTTCAAAGATGTCAACGCGAATGTAAAAGATAATCCTCTGCCAAAGCATGGAGGAACAAATGCTTTCAACATGGTTGCTGGTTGTCTAGGGGACTTCCGGATTTACGATATCAACTTGGTCAGAGGAGATTTGGTAAAGATACACGCAAACCTTTGCGAGTTTAGTTACTATACTCATAACCATGTCAGCTGTGGTATTTGTAGTACTGATATACAAGGGTGTGATAAGATAAATGTTGATTTGCAGGAGATGATGGATGAGGGCCTCATCCATATAATCAAGCCTCGGGCAGAATATGAGGAGGAAGTGAACATGGTCTCTGGATGTCCTGGAGAGTTCCGGATCTTTGATGTGGACCATATGAATGATGATCTCGTGCAATTGCATGCTACCTTTTGCCACATGGATGGTCAGGTAGAATACCACTATGGATCTTGTCGGGTTTGCTGCAGAGATTCTCATGGTTGTTCCATTGTGAAAAGAGGTATTCATTTTTTATTGGATAATGGAACTATCAAAGTTTCAAGCCAAAGTGATGATTACCATGAGGTTAACAAGATTGAGGTTTGCTTGGCCGAGGATGAATCAGATGATGAATATGCTTCAGTAGATGATTTCTTTTCCTCAAATGAGGATATGTTCTCCAGCGATGATTCTTTAATACCTAAATTTTATGAAGAAGGTGTGAAAGTAATTGTGCCTTGTTTTAATGATTCTTCCCCAGTTGAGATTGAATACAGTAGCAAGTCAGTTGTTTCCCCAGTGGTAATTTGCTTTCCAGGGCCAGTTCCTTACAAATCAGACAAAGTTGTAGCGTACAAGTACAATGCTACTATTTTAGAGGATGGTGTGGAAGTTCCCATCCAGCCATTGTCTAGCGTCAAGAGTATTGATGAGACTGGTAGGGTGACCCGCAATGGTCGTGTATTTGCACCATTTGTTCAGGAAATGGTAATGCTGGTAAGAAGGTTGTTGAAAGTGTTGAAAATAAGAAAGCTGTAGGGGAGTCTAGTGGTGCTACCCTGAAGAAGGATGTGGATGATATTTTTAAGATTATCAAAATGAGCGACTATAG